>VXAX01004657.1:267392-707921 GCA_013399835.1 Leptocoma aspasia
GACTGTGGCTTTTCTTTTTCTTGGAGCTGATTGGCCCTGCTCTGGACTGAAAACCCAGAAAACCACCAGGAGCTCAGGCCTGTGGCCCACCAGGGCCCGGGACACGGCATTTTCAGTGCAGAGGGACGGAGAAGAGACTGAGTGAGCTCACCCCTCGAAAAGGACTTTCTGAATTTGCCATCTCTCAGAACAGCGAGAGGTTTTGTTGTTTAATATTATTCATTTTTTTATGCTTGTGAATACTTTGCTTGTTAAATAAACAGTTTTTTCCCACTTTTCTCCAAGGAAATCTTTTCCCGAGCCAGTAGGGGGAGGAGCCGCTTTTGTCTGCTTTCTAGAGGGAAAATGTTTCCTCCCAAATTTGCCCTAAACCAGGTCAAATATTAATTTGGCTTTTAACACAGATCTTCTCTCAGTACTCCTTACTAGTAGTGGAAAAAAGGCAGGCAACTTGATTATGGTAGAGAACATGAAGAAACACCTGCAGCTTGAGAAGCAAGAAAGGGAATGCCCACAGACAAGAAGGAAAATACAACATGGAGGACTGGAGAGGACACAGTTCTTACAGCAACAGGTTTGTAACAACACCTGCAGAAACTCTTACATAAGAAATACAGACCCAACTGGAGGCAGTACCAGCACTGGGGTTGTCTTGATAGTTACAAAGGAAGAATTGGAGAAGCTGGTTTGCTTTAATTGCATGCAGACAGAATGAAATCCACACCAGCAATTCTATGTACTTAGTGCTTTCAAGAAGTCAAATTACACAAAGCTGAAAACAATTATGAGCTAAATTATTGCACAGAAAAAATTTAAACAGGAAAAATGTGAGTGATAATTGGGAACTATTTAAACACAATTTACTAAGTGCCCCAAAAGGAACATTCTCACATTGCACAAAAAAGGTCAAGTGGAGTTAAAAACAAAAGCAAAGCAAAGCAAAGCAAAACAAAAGCACAAGCTGGTTTAGAGAGGAAATTAAATCAGCTTTTGTAAAAAACTGCACAAACAATCCCCCTTCACAATTCACCCAGCAACAAAATATTAAACAAACAAACCCCACACATATAATCATTAATAAGGAAGGAACTCCTGATAATAACTGTGTATCAGATACCAGCAAAGGCAGATGAAAGGAAACAATGGAATTCAAAAGTGTGGGGTTGGCCATTGAAATCATAGCAGGGAGGATCTTTTTTTTTCTAAGCATATCAGAGGAAAAAGGCCTCCTAAGAGTTGTAATTATTCACTGTTAGATGGTAAAAATGGAAGAATTATAGAACCATAGTTCTAGGAATTTTTGGTCTTGATAAAGGTCACAATATTTTCACTGTGTTCTTAAATCTCCATAAGGAGATTTTGATTTAGAACTGAAGAATGGGGGGAAAGTAATGCAACAATTAGAACTACTAAGTTCACTAAACATTAATCACAACTATTTTGCAGGCACTCCTAGAGATCCCTCTTTGTTTTCTCATTTCCTTTTATATGCTATTTTGGATAATCAGTGAATATAAAAATTTAATGCAGGTGAGCACACTTAAAGAACAAAACAAACAAACAAACATGAAACCTCCTAAACTGATGCATTTTGAAATAAACTTAAGTTAATGGAGCAAAGAATTACTATTCCAGCAAGCAGAAGTTATAAAGAAATGCAGTAAGCAAGTACCTTTATACATATAATTTGTAGATGACAGACACAATACTTACGTACCAAGATCAAGGTTCTTTTCAACTATACATTACCATTCCTGGAAAATCAATCTATAGTATTTTTAGCACAGGTTAGGAACTGGAGTAATGATTAAGTGATTTGCCAAGGACATGGTTAGACAGACTTGGAAAATGGGAAAGAGTGATTTCTTTCCAAAGGGAACATGCAGTTTTAGTCACAGCTGGTATCGCTACCTAGAAGAGTTCACTCTTATAATCCATGGTGTAAGAGATCAAACAGATTTTAATACAAAGCCTCCTATTACCAGAGTAACAGGAATTATCTTAGACTTCAGTCAGGTCTGGGAACTACTCTGAGGCTGTGGTAGGACACAGCAGGCAACCCAAAAGATATGAATGGATTCACAGTTTTTAAGTACTTTTTCCTACATCCCAATGTACTTCTCCCCCAAAGGAAAACCCAGTCTTGAAAAATACTTTGCAGCTTTAAACACATGATCAAGTCCTCAAAAATCAATGGGATTTAAGTAAAGAGATGTGAGCTAAACACATATTTAAGTATCCTGTTGGATTACATACAAATTTGATATGACTGATTGAACCCACATTCCAATTACTGGAATTTGTTTAAAGCCAAGGCTGTTGGTACAACATAGCCATTGTGCAATTCCCCAGTATTTTGCCAAGGAGAAATTCTGTGAAGGGTTACGTGTCTATAGAAAGAATTTAGGAAAGAGTAGAGATGATGAGAAGGGTTTTCTCCTTTTCTAGCAACCAGCTTTATCTAGAAAAATACTTCTTAATATTCACTATAATTAGAGCTACTTAAGGTCATGTTTCCTCCTCTATTTTCAGCTGAGAAATTTGTCCAGGCATCTTCCATACTGCGGGCTTGTTCTCTGCTGCCCCTCAGTTCTGGCTGTCAGAGGCTCTGGGGGCAGCTCAGGTCCCAGCAGATGGCAAGTGTGCCCATGCTGTGACCTGGGATGTCCTGGGGTGCTGCATTGATGGCTTGGCATGTTCAGAGCATCCAAGAGTCACTGGATGTGCCACAGCCAGCCTGCCTCTCACTGCATCCGTCTTCTCAAATGCCAGGCCATTGCCAGGAGACTTTCCTGGAAATTAGAATTATCAGATGAATAACATTACTGGTTCTTCCTCTTGATTCAACCAGCCTTTGAGACTCTAGAGTTTTGAATGACTGGCCAGGCCAGAAAGAACAAACTGTTATTTAATATGATTCAATGTGTTTTGCTGTCACAGTCAGAGATCATCTATCCTTGCAAAAAAATTATACTGTGTGACATTAAATACTCATCTTTCCTAGAAAGGTCTGGAGCGCTGAAATTCCTTTTGGTTTGAAAGGAACTTCTTGGGACTGTTTTACACTTATAAATGTACTAATTTGTACAGCTTGGGTAACCAGGACAATGCCAAGTTTAAACCACGAGTAGGACCCAGTGTAAAACTAATCTTTTCCCCTCAATAAATTTGTTCATAAATGGCTTGACAATGTTCTACCTAGATAGGAAGGACAAAAAATAATTCACAGTGGAAAGTCATGATCTAGAGATGATTCAGCATAAGACCAGGATGAAAGGCAGGAAGAGATTAAGCACCTTTCAGAGGGAAATACCACGTTTTACATTGCAAATACAGGACATCAAAGAAAACAGAGATGAATCAGATAATAGCAGGAGCTTTTTCATTCAAATGTTAAAAACATTTTGAAGAAGATATCCTGCATACACTGACACTTGCAGTGAAGTGCTGCAAAAATGGCTTCTTCTGTTCTTTCAGCCTTGAAAACATACCCACTGAAAAAGCAAAAAAAAGTTAACAGAAAAAATGGCGTTGCCTGAAATAGGCTTGCGAGGATTCAGTGAGAGGCTCTTCAGCTGGAAGCAAGGTGTGAAGCAGCAAAGAAAACATTTGATGCAGAAACAAAAGTTCCAAGAAGGAGGCCTTTGGGAAAGGGGAACAAAGTGCCAGTGAAGTGGTTAAACCAGCTCTTGGCTCACTTGAAGTGAAGTGAGAGCAGGGGACATTTGCAAAGGCACAGATAAGATCATCTAACAAGGATTTTCCATTAATAGTTTCTGGTGTGATGGGAGATGCAGAAACTGCATTTCTATCAGGCCCACATCTCCTCAAGGCTGGTGGTTTCCTTTCACAAAAGTGGCATATACAGGACTTACTAAAGTATAGATGTCAAAATATACACCCACCATTTGCATCTTTTGCTTTCTCCTGACCAGCAGGTCTATTGATGCATCTGTGCAGGTCTCCTCCAAAAGAGAACACTGGGCAGACCATCACTTCTAGTTATTGCACCTGTTGGGCCCAGCTTTTTACCCAGTGATTACATGACTTGAAAGAAGTCCATGGAGACAAAGGCTGTTGAAGGTAGGAGATCACACAAAGGTAGGAGATCACACAAATGATGCAATCATATCATCAGGTGAGAAATATGTGTCACTCCTGAGAAGAGAGTATTTTTCACACACAGAGCATTCCCAGCAGTTGCATTAAACAAATACCTGGACTTAAGGAGCTGCTGAAATGCTTTGCTGAATAGAGCTGTGCAGTGTCAGGACGTTATTTTCAGGCCTATGAGCAAGTAAGGAATCTTATTGGAGTCCAGAGAAACAGTCAGCACCATTAAAAATCAAGTCATGTGGCTAATTGAGCAATTAGGTATCCAGGCCACTGCCTTAAAATGATTATTTCAACACATGCAAAGTCCTCATGCTTTGGACCTGAGCTCTCTTAAGCAAGAGAGAGTTAGAAACATAGAAACATAGAATCATAGAATGGTTTGGGTTGGAAGGGAACAGAGCTAGTTAGAAGAAAGCACAGCAAACCAGAAAGTTTCTTAGCTCTGGCCCGCTGCAACTGGTAACACATATCTGTAGAGAAATCCTCTACAGAAACCCTCATTTCTACTTTTCATGAACATCAGTAGAGGTTCACTTTGTTACCACCTGACAGCTGAGCCCCCAGTCACTGCTTTTGGGAGCAGCCCCAGGATGAAGTGCCAGAGGATGGGCTGAGCTAAGACACCCGTGCCTGAGTCGTAAAGATGTACCTTTGGGTGGCAGTGCATTGTTTGACAGACTCAGCTGCCTCGTAGCATTACAGGGCAAGCCTGCATCAATATGGGTAACTGAATTAATTTGAAGCATTAGTAAAGGTGATCTAAAACAATCAGGCTTCTTTGTGACTTAACCGGATAAGGGCTGTGAAGGATCACCTCAACTAATTCCATCTGTCTCAAATGAAAATATCTTTAGTCCCCACTAGATCATCTCAGTCACTCTATCACTAATTACCACTCTTCTTTGTTTTCTAACTAGGCACATTCTGTGTTATTTCCTAACCCATTTCCAAGTAAAATGAGCCACATGAGTAGAACTCTAGCTTCTAAACCCTTCAGTGAAATAAACTGTTCCTCCTCCTCCTGGAGTGAATTAGAGGGAAGCAATTCTGCAGGCACTGAGGAAACAATAACCCTTGCCAGGAGAGGAGACAATATCTTCTTCAGCCAGTTCAGTGTATCTGAGAGTCTGTGTCCAAAGCCCAGGAATATCACATGATCTGCCTCTGCCACACCAAGAAATTTAACCTTGGGCTGGAGGTGGTGGCTTGTTAAACCACTCTAGGAAGTCCCACAAGACTACATCCTTAGGCAAAAACTAACACTAAATGATGTGGAGATGGACTGAGTAGCTGCTGAAGAATTATTATCTTTGTGCAAGTTTTATTTGCTAGTGTACATTTCATTATGAGAGTGGAAAATACAGTCCTATGTATGGTATCCATATTATGAAACTAGAATTAAGCAAGAGTACCTAGGGCATAAATGTAGGCATGTGCTCACATAAATCTAAATGCGCAAGATAAATACAAATATTAATTGAGCCTCTTTTTCAGGAATCAGTTACAACAGCTTCTTTTCTTATTCAGAAGAGATGTGCTTGCAGGTTAAAGAAAATAATGAAAACAACCCAAAAAAAAAAAAAAAAAAAAAAACCCAGCCAACTAAAAAAATATTTTGGAAAGGACTGGGTGGATTATTTAAATACCAGTGAGGAAGGCGAGCTTGTTAGGATAAGAATGATGTTGACACAAAATGGATAAGAAGGATAAGAATATATAATCTGACCATTAACACATTAAGACTTGCCATTTTTTATCATTACAGTTTTGGATTTAGGTTTCACTTTAGAGCAGAGAGGCCAATAGCTTAACCCCAACTGCTTATTGCAGTTCTTACTAGAGGTTTCCTAGATCTGCTGTCTTCAGCTTCCATCAGTTGGGATGCAGTGATCTCAAAAGCTCACTACTGAAAGTATTTGTACATTCTTTTGAGTGAAATAAGAAATGCAACCTTTAAGACTATGGAGTTTGGGATACTTCTTTTTCTGTCAGGTAATGGTTATGATAAAAACAAAACTCAAAAAGCCCCATCCCTTGGAAGAATTAGACAGTGGATACTTCATGCTGAAATTTTGGATGGGATTTTCCATGAACCTCTGTATCTTCAAATGTTGTAACAGTAGTGCAGCCTAGAAACTTCAAATCCTTTTCAGGCCCTTGTGGTATGTGCTGTGTTATCTTACAAATGACAAGCCTTGAAGTATTTACCCTCATGAATATCCAAGGGTCTTTACAAATTTCTAGGCAGAGAGAGAAGAGCTGAGGCTCTCAGACCTTCTCTGTCAGTCACTCTGGGTAGCAAATCCAGCATCTCCAAAGGACCATGCTGGGATCTTCAATGCAGCCCACGAGCAGCCGTGGTGAATGAGTGTGAGATAGCAGAGCTGGGGCGTGCTCTCCCCTGTAGTTATGCAGCAGGAAAGAAACACTCAGCATTTGCCCCACTACAGGCAAAAGCAAAGGGGCTAGTTCTCCTTCTTGCCTTCCTCATTTTCACCTCACCCTTTCCTACTCCCTCATAAACCTGCTCAAGGTTGCTGACACTTTTGCTTCTCATGCACAATGAAACACTGTTGTGCCCATATGGGAACAGAATTTTCCTGATGGGCTCTACAAAGGCCACAAAATGAAGGAAATGGAAATGAAAAAAGGAAAAAAAAAACTTTTCTACAACTTCAGCACAATGTTAAGAATGAGCACACCAAAGCCTTCACAATCACATACTTCTCCAGCAAGGAAGAGAGTAAACTTGAAATTTGTGTTGATGACATTATTTAATGCACAGCTGGAGGGTTCTGAGACAGACTGATGATGAGAGCCTGACTAGAGCAGAGCAGAAAGGCAGAAGCCCACAAAGGACAGCAAACAGGGAGAAGGAATATGGAGGAAAGAAAGATGAAGTAATGGGCAGATTGTCAGGCAATACCCCAGCCTTGGAAAAGAGATGTGGACAGCATCAGAAATTGACCCATGCAAAAGCTCAGGAAACTATCTAAACTTTTTCTTCCTTAACTGGTTGAAGTTTTCTCAATGAATACTCCAAGGATAAAGTTTAAAATGGAATTGACTGCATCAGATTTTGGGTTACAACTGGAAGAATAGCTCATGATTCTGACCACAGGAGGGCTCCAAGGTTTCATGAATGCATATGGAAACCTTTTCAGAAAGGTTAGAATTAGATGACGAGGCACAGAAGGTGAAAGCCATGGAGGTGCACTCTTAGTTCAATGTGGAGGTCTACAAGCCCAGCTGAGCATGCTGCATATAATGGCTTTTTTCTTAAACAAAGAAGAAAAACAAAAAGAATTATTTTTCTGCAAACTTCTTTTTTTCTCTACTGCCTTAAAAGGATCATCATAAAAATGTCAGATCCTCAAACATCAGTGTTTATTCTGGTGTTACCAGTAAGCAGAATTTTTTTTTTTTTTTTGCTAACAAAGAATGTTTGGGGATTCAGTGTTTATCACATGGGAAAAGACTATTTACATCTGCTCCAGCTGCAGCCCACACAGGTTAGATACAGCCCAGAAGAAGATAACACATCATCTGTGACCTGCTTCCTACTGTCTTTTTCTCTAGACTCTGCAGAGGTGTACAACAGGTGTACTAAAATGCTGAGTCCAGCAAGGGGCCTGTGGCCATGGGGAAGCAGGGACAACTGTCCATGTGGCACTACAATGGAGGAGGAAGAGGAAGATGTAGTTACTGTCAACCCAGAACACCATGTCCATGCACCCAAAACACATCCCAAAAGCCAACTAGAAACATAGAGAAGACTACAAGTACAAACAACAATGTGCATCCGGCAGAGAGCAGGTGAAACTACAGCCATCAGCAACATCCTAGAGATGTTGTCATGTGAAAATGGGCCAATGAGCAGAGCTGATCTGTCACAGTCAATGCTGAGATAGAACCTGAACTCTGGCTCATCTGGATTGGGTCTGAACTTTCTAGTCCCAGAAAAGAAAATACTGACATTACAAATAGCTAATTCTCTCTGCTGTTAGTAGTGGTCGAGCTGGTCATGGCCTGCGTGAAGTTCTGGTTGAGTCAGCAGAGCTTCAGCATTCTACCCTCAGTGACATTAAATGCCTTCAGACAAAGACACATACCTGGGTAAAGGCCACCAGATTAAATACTCTGAAGAGGGTTTTTATCTGCAAAACTGGCCCTGGGTTTTAACCACACTGGAAAAGAAAATAGGGATATATCAGGATCTTCCACATCCTCTTCTCTTCAGACAAAGTGTGTAAGACCTGGCAGAACTAGGAACTGGTAGGCTAACACTAAAGCTATTTGCAGATGATTAACAGATCAAAGTTGAAATAAAACAGGGAGGTCAGCAGAAAAAAAAAAATTGCTGTGTAAGGAGATAAGAGAAGTTTCCTATTTCAGGAGACAGAAGAGGTTGAAGGTCCAGGAGATGCTGCCAGAAGGGGACTGGGGCTGGAGATTTATTTGGCGGGTGTACAAAGTTCCTGTTCCCTCTTCATCCAGCCTCTTCTTATGTATCAGTCCTCCCTGTAAAAAAGAAGAAATAATTCCCTGCTTGCTGCACACAGCCAGGAAAAAGAAAACTGAGGAAAATGTTCCCTGAAAAGGATTTAATCCTTTTGTGTTGATGGTTTATGATGTCAAATAATCCCACCTCTTTTCTAGTAAATTCCAGTTTTGGGGTTAATCAGCTGTGATCTTTTTTACAGCTGTGCTAATCCACAGTTACTAACTTCTTTGCCTGCTGATGTCTCCATGGTGAAACCCTCAGATGAAACCTGGGTGACCTCCATCTGCCTTTCCCTACCGTGTTTAGAAAACAACAGATAAGGTAATGCAGTAAGGTAAGGCTCCACAACAACTGTGCACATACCATGGATGCTGTAAGCAGGGCAGGGATTTTCCTTTGTGAGGGCAGGTCTGGATAAGTTACGTCCCAAACTTTTGACTTGTAAAGGGAAAGAAACCTGTGGGGTTTTTTTATCACAGCTGACTGCAGCAATGCTGCTTTTTATGTCAACACACATTTTAGTAAATGTTAGTTTGTACTCTGTAGTGACAGGCTGTTTGCAGTAACCTTGGGAATACTGCCCTTATCTTGTATTTACACAACAAGTGCAAAGAAACGAGATTAGGTATTTTTCCACAATGTTTAAAAAAACCTTTTTTCCTCCTCTCTTGAACAAGGGCTGAACTTTAAACATTTCAAGCACATTTCCCTCATTTGGAAGACGCACAGTTAATGTGATATTAATCATTTACTGGCAGGTCTATCCTGGTCAGGTTATACTTGTATTTTCATGACTATACCGTGTCTCTTAGGTCAAGTACAACAGTGGTCTGAGACTGCAGTAAGGGAAGTTGAAACCAGTCAAAAACCAGCCTGGACTAGGACCACAGACAGGATGGACAGACAAGTACTGTGGCATCTCTCTGGGATACAGAAGGACTCTGGTAAGGAACCAGGCCTAACAAAAGCATTTTGATGCATGGGATTGATAGAAAACCAATTAAGCATTATTTATTGCCCCCAAAGGAAGGGAGTTCTGCTTCTTTTGCCCTGTATTCAAATTTTATTTCAGCCACATGATTCTGAAACTTTTGCTTTACAAAACTTACCTTGTGTTCTCCTATCAGTGATAGCACTACCAGAAATAATTTCAAAATGTCACATATTAAGCCCTGCATAGGAGTGCTGTGACCAGCTTTACAGGCCATACTGTATGCATGCCCTTAATGCATGCCCTTTAACAGAGTATCCAACCTCTCCATGCCACAGTTTCATCCATGCCTGTGGTAACTGCAGCCTCCCAGATGTGTTGTGAAGTTTCATTTGTCTCTCTGTGCCAAACCAGCAGAATAAACCCGGCTGCCGTAAGTGCCAAACTCATTGGAAGAGCACCGTACTGGAGTAGAGAGGAAATGGCAGCTCTGCAACACCCACACCCTCCCCTGCTCTGGGAAAGCCCAGTTGTATCCCACTCTCACAAGGGAGAACAAGTGAATTTGCCCCTCTGTTGCTAGGGGCTTGCAGGTTTTTTTTAAAAAAAAGTATAAAGGGGGAATTTTCTCAATTGCACTGCAAGCGGCATCTCCTCTGTCTCCTGCAGAAAGGAGCCAAGGTGATCTGCACAGAAGCATAATACAAATTTAAAGGTAGTTAAAGATGTTTGATGTGGATGTGAGACTGAAGGGAAGGATTGCTGGAACATCAGCTCCTGCTGCTACAGTGTTTTGTTCTTTCAGGTCAGGTCCTGCACTCTGTCCTCACTGTCCAACACAGACACTGCCCAAGTTCCTGTTCTCTCCTGCAACTAGCAACACCTTCAGAGGGAACCTCCTTCAGCTTCCTGAGAAGGTTTTTGCTTCCTGGCTGTGTGCAGGAATTAGAGAGCTATTTCACCTGTTGTACCTGACAGACTGATGTATAGGAAAAAAACACAGGCAAGGGAAACAGGTACTTCATAAACCTGCCATGCGTCTGTTATTTTCATTTCTAAAGTCTTAAAATCTTCACACATTCAGCTGACCAACTGTTTGCATATAAAGCACTGAGAGGCAAGGTATCACGCAGGACTGCTATGGAACAGCCTCTAGGGACACAGCAAGATTGGCCTAATTACACATGGTTATTACTCACACTAAATCCATGTGAACTCTAGAAAAACCTTCACAAGATGGCACAGACCTGACAATTAATTCCTTTCATTTTCTTGTTCATCTGGAGATAAATTGCTTTATAACACAATGCAAACTGATCTGCTGTTACCAAACCAGAACCAATGTTCAAAAAAGTGCAGAAACTGTTAAATATTGTACCTAACCCCATAAAGAGGCTAAAGGCTAGACATGGAGAAGAGGGAAACAGCAAGTAGAAAGTCTCTAACCAAGCTGTTGGCTGACCAGGACAGAACATAATCATAAGCCATTACTGGTACTGTCAGAACAGGATGGGGACTTTTGCTATAATTTCGCCAACATGACCATTCTGTTGGTCAGGCTACTTGACCTGCTTTCGGTGCTTATCTATTAAGGATATGTGACTGTGAAGAAGGGGTTAAAAAAAGTAACAGTTTCCTGTAGCAGGGTTGTTCTAGTTGCATAACTATATCTGAAGGATTTTTCCCAGAGCAAAAGGACTTTGCTAGGTGTGCAGGACACCACGCCTTTTGTTGTGGCAGTTGCCCAACTGAACTGCGTCTAACCCATTGAATGTGCCTCAAATTTACATCACCAAGTGCAAACAGTAATTACCCAAATCCTCAAAAATAGTGTTTGCTTGACAGAAAAATTCAGTGCTTGTTCTCCTCAATGGACCTCTTGCTGAAGCCAGAGAAATATCAAGAAAAGGCAACATGTAACAGAAAAAAGTGGCATTTCATCTTTTCAAAATGGTCTAAGAGGATTGGAAGGCAGAAGGGTTCCTTCCCTCTGCCCTAAGCTAACATTCACCCTGAAGATTTTGAAGGCAAATTACAAGTTTCCTTTAAAATACCTATTGTTTCTGCAGAGCTCATGTTGCTCAGAGGGATTTACAAGGCTTTAGCTTTGCATTAGAGCTTTTGTGTTGATAAGGCATCTTTCAATGGGAAAAGTACCCCATGCCACATGCAGAAGTCACCACAAATATTTCTCAGCACAGTTATTTCTGCTAATGCAGTAAAACACAACAGCAATACCATGCAAGAACATTGAACCAAAGGCTGAAGAGAAGTAGGTAGGACAGAAGTAAATTACTAGTATTTACAGTCACAGTAAGAGACTCAGTCAAAAAAGTGATGTTTCCCTACACACTAATCACCACTCTTTAGTGAAACCAAGAGTTGAACTGTCTCTCCCAACCATTTTCAATCACTAACTACATTTCAGAAGCAAACTTCTCTGAACACAAGATTATTTTTCAGAGCTTAAATGTTCCTTTGGTATAAATTCCATGTTATTTTGGGAGAAAATAAAAGAATTACATAATTTGTTCAATTTGATTAAAAACCCAAACAAACAGAGCAACAGATTAATGTCAAAGCAAAACAGCAGTGGTGGTCTTTAGTTTATGTTATGAACCACCACATTAAATCATCGCTAAAGTTCATGTTGAAGGAATTAGGTCTTAAGAGAAAGTTCGTTCAAATCCAAAGGAAATACGCTTTGTAGTACATGTAAGAACATAAAGTTTATCATGGCAAGAAGCCCTGCTGAAAGCTTACAGGAAAATATTTCTGTGCTACCAGACAACCACAGGAGACAATTTTAAAGTTGCAAGAATAGGATGTTTCCCGTACCTTTGTGTGGTTATTAGAATTTCCATCCTAATATTTTAGAAGTATTATAAAGTATTCAAGTTTCGTGCTTTTCTAAATTAAACAGAATTAGGCAGATAGAAGAGTAATTTTTTGTCTGGTCACAAGAACTTTATTATCTATGTTAACATGATTAATTCCAGTTTACTACTTTCTCTTAGATGGATGCTACAGGGATGCAAGTTGCTGTTGTGCTAGATTAATTTTACTTAGGAGACCCTGGCTACTCCTACGTGTACATGGCTGAGATGCTTTCCAGCCTTTCCCTTTTCCCTTCAGCAGTTGCAATCCTCAAGGAGAAAATAGACACCAACAACTTTCATAGAGAGAGGGAAATGTGTAAGCCCAAATAAAGGCTTTACAACAATGTCATTAGTGGGTTCAGCCTCAAAGGCATTCTAAACAATAATTTCTCTTTTACATCACCTAGGTACACTAACACGAATGCTCCATAATATATGTCTTCTGTAAAAGCTGTCCAAGCCAAATCAGGCATTATCCAGATACCAGCACACAACAGTGTCTATTCCACTGTCTCAGAACTCTGCCCTCAGTGACACTTGAAGGGGCTTGCCAGGATTATGAGACTGTTACTGCACTAAAGTAGCAAACAGAGACTTGACTCACTTGACCAGGCAGGTGATGGCTCTAAATCACATGCACTGTATGGACTTCACTGTACCACAAGTCATATGTGTGCAATCAGACCTAGGGGTTTCCTTTGAGAAAGAGGGCTGGCATTAAGCCTTGGACTCAGACAAGGGGAACACATCTCAGGCTCTGTCCATTAGAACAAGATGATAAAAATTAGAATTTCTGCTCCCAGCTAAAAGCCACTGCTGCATGTTTAGCAATGTCACCTCCTTCGACATCTGTCCTATTTTAATTTCCCCCAAAGTCAAAGCAAAGGATCATGGAGCAGGTATTCCCAGGAACCAGCCCAGAGCAGCATTGGTAGAGAAGGGGCGTGACACAGCCCTACCAGTGACAACAGATGTTATCACCTTGAATCATTTCCACAGTTCTGGAGCAGGGCCAAGTGGTGTCAGGCATGGGTACCCCTCCTAGCTCATGACAGCAAGTGTCCTCCTGTCCCAGCTCTCCCCTTACAGCAAAACCTAACCAGTAATGACTGCTGTGGGTGTCCATTTTTTGGTTTCATTGCTGAGTACCAGGGCAGGGCACCTGGGCCCCTGGCAGTCCTCTTACCAGCAAACCTAAGCTCTTGAGAAGGGCTCTACCCAGTAAGAGATCTGTCAGCACTCAGCTGCCCGCAAGCCCCTCTGAACATCCCTGTGAAAGGAAATCAAAACACATTAAAAAAACTGAATGTGTGGTTTATTATATTTAAGATGCTATTTGTCTATAGTGTTTAAATATGTCTGTCACACAGTTATCAGTAAATGAGTTATCAGTATTTTGATACACAGTACAGGACTACAACTGTGGTAAAGGAGCATGAGAAATTAGTATTTCCTTGATGCACGCATCAAACCTTGCAGCACCACTTAAAAGCTCAGAGTAAGGACTCAAAATGCAGTATTACAAGCACTACTAAATCAACCAAGAGACATACCTATATTAAACATTAGAGAAACAAAACAAATGACACAAAGGTTTAATGTTTAAGATTTGATACAGGATTAAAATACTAATATTTTTAATGTCCTGGCTTCAAATTAATAAATATAAAAACAATATAAAAATATACACCAGTCGATAAAAGGATGCACTGAGTAAGGTTAGAGAGCTAAATTTCACTTTCAAACGTATGCAGGTATGTCTTTAGGGAGAGGATTTCTGTGTAGCTGCGGCTGGTCTTTCGGAAGAAGTCCAAGCTAGTGAGCTGCTCAATGTCACGGACACGTGCAGTGTGCATCTTAAGAAGATCTTCAACCCACTTTGATTCATCCTCTGAGCTCTGGGGGGGAAAAAAAAAGAAAGGTTTTACCACAAGTCCTGTCAAAAATAATCTCCAAAAGCAAGTGCAACTTGTCTACACATTTGTTCCAGATTTAAAGAATCTCTGTGCCTTATTCAAGAATGAGTTACAAGAAAATAAATTTGACATTTAACATGCAAGATGAATCCTGCGGTTTTATTTCAGTACCCATTTTATGATGAGGTTGACACAAAGGCCATAATCACCCAGAAAAAGCTAGCCTCAAGTTGCAGGTGTTTCAGAAGAACAGCCATAGTTTTTTAGAAGATCTGCTGGTCACTCCATGTTTTTGTATCTCACAGAAAGGACTCCGTATTAATCACTTTTGAATTACCAAAGCCCAAACTCTAGGCTGTTTGAATTTGAATTCTATGCTTACACATTATTCTCAATTGACCATCACGTCATCTAACACAGTAATATTTTAATCTTTCCATCTTAGTTTTAGGGGACCTTTACAATTCATTACACAGGTGGGACAATGGTCTGTGTAAGTACCTAAAAAACTCTTGTGATTGGAACATACATATTATTCACTGATAGAAAAAATAATTTCACCAAGCACTTCCCTATACAAAAAAAAAAAAAAAATCAGGAAGGTTATGCTGCCAGAGTGTTTGGAGTCAGGTTGTATTCTCTTAGGGGACAGCTGCTGCCTCATGCCTTGTGCCAGCACCAGCACATGTTGGAGTCATCCACAAACTAAGGTTAACTCGCAAACACATCAGAAAATCAGCTCTGCAAACCACTGCAGTGACTGGCTGTTTGTGTGCCTTAACCAGGCCAGCAACATGTGCCACGAGCATTGCACACAGGCCTGGGGACACCACAGCAGGGAGCAGATGTGGGAAAAGGACAAAGCAAACAGGACTTTTCCCCCTTTGGCCCCTCTGGCTGGTACCTCTACACCACTGCTAGGGAAGAAAGGAACAGTGGGTTTTAGCTTGGGTATTTAGACTTCATGTGTATGACTTAGAAATTTTGCTGATAAAAATCTATTTCTGGAAATGAACCCTTTCCTGAGTGTCTCAGCAATGTCCTCCTACCAAATGATCCTCTCATGGATCAAGACTAAACTCCAGCACTGCCAGAACCTATCCAGTGCAGTAGTTGAGCCACAGACCAGGAAGTGGGTCACCCAACAAAAGCCAGGAGGGTGAGTGTGATTGTTTGCACAGAGAGGACACGAAGTCTCAGACAGATCACAGCTGGCTGCTCCACAGCAAACGTCCATGACCCAGTCAGCACCTGCTTGTTCAGAGCTCTCAGCCCCAAACCGGCTTTCCTGTCTGTATTACTAACAACCTGAGGACCAAAACCAGGTCTGGAACAAGAAAAGAAAGATGCAAATTAAGAGGGAAGAGGAGGGAGTATGTCCTCCTCACCCCCCTTTGCCTGCAGTGCCATGCTCTGGGGATGCCACCTGCAGTGCCATGCTCTGGGGATGCCACCTGGCAGCCTGTGGCCGCAGGAAGCCCCTGCTCAGCCTTCAGCCTGGCAACCAGGAGTCTGCAAACAGGCCTCAACAGGGCTGTTAGTGCAAATGCAGCCACTGTGACATTTTTGCTTTCTTCAAGCCTTTCTTCTGAGCAGGAAATCTGCAGAGCTCAGAAGGAGGTTATAAGTGAGCTACAAAGCTCCCTTATTTTGAATACAAGCGGTTTGCAAAAGATCTGCAACATGAATAAACCACAGGATGGGGAGGCTTGTTTAACCTAGTCCAGCAAGACAGCGTTTGCATGACTCCAGAAAATCAATCAACTGATCTGTTTTATTTTTTCCAGTCCACAACTGGCCCATTGAAGCCTCAGGCCCAGCAGCAAGGATTTTAAATATAGTGATCAGCTAACACAGTACTGTGTTACAAAACAATGAATGAAGTGTATACATTTAAAATGACAGTTTTCTACAGCTT
Source organism: Leptocoma aspasia (assembly GCA_013399835.1). Taxonomy (NCBI): domain Eukaryota; kingdom Metazoa; phylum Chordata; class Aves; order Passeriformes; family Nectariniidae; genus Leptocoma; species Leptocoma aspasia. The sequence goes on from VXAX01004657.1 coordinate 283,657, forward strand.
TAGTGCTTAGTCTCACCTCAAAATTAAGGAGAGTTTTAGAAGGAAAAAGTAGCAATTGAAAACATGGAGATAAATAGGAAAAGGTGATCAATTAGGAGGCTAACACAAAATCCAGTGGAAAAAATACCAGATATTCTGCACAAGAATCTCTCTGAATATCAACTGGAAAGCTGAACATGATGCATTTGGACAGGTGGGTAAGGAACTCACTTATGAAAAGAAATTTAAATGTTTTGCTCAAAGAGAAAACAGGAGGAATTTTCTAGTAGTTTCTAGGGTTCCTTCAACTTTGGTCTTAGAAAGGATTTTTTGTAATGTTTTCACACTCGCTTCTTGTGCCAAGGTCATTAGCTGCTAGCAAAAACCTCAACAGCTGGAAACTCCTGTCAATGCAGAGGAAGACTGGAATAGCACAGTGGAGGATGCAGATGCAGGAGCTCCCAGCACAGAATGAAACTGGGTTACCCAAATTGACAGATGAAGAGAAGGACCTCAGTGTACCAGCTGTGCACGAATGTGAGCCACCATTATAACACAGCTATGGAAAAAGCAAATTATAGGTAGTATCAGAGGAGTTGTGTCCAGTGGAAAGAAAACCATTTTCATTTTGAGATCTAAGCTGCAGTACTTAATCTCACTCATGATCCAGGTGAAAAAAAAAAGATTGGACTGGATGAGATGCATAGGAAATCTGTTCTACCAACAGTCTCATCTTCTCTTACAAGAGCAAAAAAGATCCTGGGTCTTCCATGAATAAAGAGAAGTTATTTGCCTTGAGAATCATCATAAATCATCTCTAGGGTAAATCCCAGAGAAGGGCTATTTAAGACATAGAAAAATGTTGACACAAGAATAAATGGGCATAACCTCACCATGAATAAACACGGTTTAGAAAAGGAACAGATTCAGATGAGAAGAGTGGTGGTGTTCTTCAACGGCTGTGTGAAGAGAATGTGTGCACAGCTAGAGCAGAGCAGAGGGAAAGCTAATATTTCTTCAAATCTTAAAAGAAAACGGTGGAGAGGTTAAGGTAAAATTCCTGTATTATCCCATGCATTTCATCCATGAAGTATGGTGAGGTTTTACACAATCACTTCTTTGAACAAGTAAGATGGAACACCATGTGCAAAACTAAGGCTGATGATGGATTTCAATGGCAAAAATTTGCCTAACTGTATTTTCATTCAAGAGCAACACTTAACATTATTTTGGAGTGGTTCTTTGCTATATAAAAGGCATGGACCAGTATCTGCTAATGACCTTGCAGAAGCACTGAAGTTTCTCTCAAGCTGTAAATACATACACCGTATGTATTTACAAGTAGCATGACCTACAGAGAAAAGAAGCCTGGTTTGAAATGTAAGCAGTCAAAGACTACAAGAGACCATAATTGTAAAGAGCTCATAAAAAAAGATTTCAGCAGTTTAAGAGAACTATGACACACAATATAAGGAGGAAAAAATAAATTACTTTGTCATAAAATTACATATGGGCAGAGTTACAGGGCAGGGACACTAATAACTGCCAAAATAGTAATTTCTAGATCACTAACTGGATCTTGATTCAGAGAAAAGCAGTCCAGGGAAAAGCCACAATGCAATATATATATAGGACTTCCGTAGACTTCTGGTGAAAGACATCTCTGCCCAAAACAGTTGAGATCCAAACAGGGGAAAGCCAGATCTGCTCAAGAGAGAGGGATACTGCTCCAAAAGCATGGGTTTAAAAAGCGGGCCCTGAAAGCAAGCAATGTTTGATGAATGAAAAAGAAACAGTGTTCAAGGTCAGTTGTGCTCAGAGTTGGAATGACTATTTCTGCCTGTAGCTGGAATAGGAGTCTGAACTTTTTTTGCCAATACAAAATTTATAACATTAATGTGTTCATTCAGGAAACAGTTGTTTGATGAGTGAGAAAGGAACAGTGTTCCAGGTGAATTGTGTACAGAGTTGGAATGACTATTTCTGCCTGTAGCTGGAATAGGAGTCTTAACTTTTTTGCCAATACAAAAATCATAACATTAATGCGTTCATTCAGGAAACAGTCCCCTGGCAGCCTATAGTGAAGTGTCTGTGTGCAGGAATCCACACAGCTGTGTAAGGGGAGAACAAGTTCAGGCGGAAGGACAAATCTAAATACAGCTGCCTGGGAGCTCTGCTGTCCTCACAGAGTGCCAGAGCCCACGGGGGACCCAACACTCTCCTGCCACACAATCAGTGCCAAGTGTGCACTTCCTGCAGTGCTGGCCAGACCAAAGGATCTGGATTCTTACAGTAGAGGATCATCAGGATCATCAGGATTCTTACAGTAGAGGATCTTGCATCCTAATGGAAGATAGAAACCAGGAGGGTGTTTGGCCATCTCTGTAACAAGAAGCCAAACTTTTCTCTTGAATCAAGGTGTTCTGGAAACAGCAAGAATTGGCATTCTACCCTTGGCAGGTTATAGCATATACTTTTAATACTATGTGGGTTGGATGCAATCATGCTGACTGATGCACTCAGACTGCTGTACCAGAGAGATTGCATTGTATCTCCAAATGGAAACTGACCCCCATAAAAACACCAGGCTGGCTGCCAGCACGGTATGTTTATGCATACAGCCTCCCCCCAGTCTGCTCTGAAGTTACACTGACAAAATGTAGAATCCTACAGGCAAAAAACAATACTGCCAACCTACTGTATGTCAATTCTTCCAGACCATTTTAGGTGCAGCAATAGTTCCATACTTTTGCTGCTATCATGGAGGAGTGCTTTTTTCTAATGAGCTAATGACACTTAATAGAGGCGCAACCCTGTGCTTCCCATTCAAGATATTAGTGAACACTTGTTTCTAATAGTAATGGGCTTTCACATGTCCCAGGGACACATTTACCACAGGGCTGCAGCAGTGCAGCTGAACTTACATTGCAGCTCTCATCGTTGTCAGGCCGGTGGGGAAGGATGTACGAGAGAACAGAGAGCGGTCCATCACACTTGTCGGCTGGCTGAGTGAAATCCAAGCAGCTGGTTATGATGGCATAGTAATGTGTTGGAACAGGGATTGCACTGCCTTCCACAAACCTGGGGGAATAAAGCAAATATTTATCCACAAAGGATTAACTTGTTTGGAAGAAGGTTACACAAACAAGATGGTCTTTCCTCGCCTACGTGTGAGGACACACATACATTGCTGAGATGTGTTTGATTCCTGAACACTGTTGAAAGTGAGCATCCAATTAGCTCACACTGTGCTACAGAAATACCTCATGCAGTGCTGAAAGGCTTCTTCAGTTCAGAGACAGAGAGAATGCATTATTGAATTAACAAAAGACTTGAGCATGTAACTCAATAGCACAGCTCTTAAGTTCTGGAGAATTTTAGAGACAATAGACTATGAGGAACCAAATTCAACTTTGTCTCGAGGATGAAAACAATTTCAAAGTCAAGGTGAACAGTTAACTGCTGAGTTGTCATTTACTTATTTTTACAACTGTCCTACCTACATGGGCATTCAGTCCCAATAACTTTAGAAAGAGCTAGAAAATTATGTCTCCTCACAAAAAAATAAATAATGTGCATGTAATTAATTAAGACAAAGTCATCATTAAGAGAAGCAACAGCAAACCAATTTAAAGACAAACTCTTACTGTTTTATTTTGTCAGGTGTGTCATGTAAACCATCGTAGTCATAGTCAAAGATTGGTCCACTTATAACATTGACTCCGTTTCGTTCAGTGGCATATCTCTTCACCAAAACCCTCTGGAAATAGTTCCATACCTCTGTGGGGGAAAAGACAAACCAAACCAACCAATCAACCAAAAGTAATAAAAAAAACCCAAAACCCAAAATAAACAGAAAAAAACCAACCAAACAAAAACCCCACAACACACCAACATTTGGATAAGTCAAAACATGTCAAGATTATAAAGTTTTTTCTTCCTCAAGATAAAAATCTAGAGGATATTATTCATGACAGTAGGAGAAAAGAAAGACTAAGCATTACAGAGTTACGGCAGCTTCATTCAGTTTTGTCAATAAAGCCTATTCAGACTTCTTTGTTCTCTATTGATTTTTTCCCCCAACCAGTGATAAAGGAAATACATGCTATCACTCCCAGCAGAGCATTGCTATAGGCCTTGCACAGAGATTCTGCTGTTCCTTCACCAAGCTGTAGAAACAGCTATTCACAGGTTTTTGATATCTCTTTAAGCACTGCCTTTGTTATCTGCTTACAGGGAACTGTGCTGGGGTGGTGTGTTTTGGGGGCTTTTATTAATCTTAAAAAGGATACAGTACCATAATTAAAAGCTAAAATCAAACATTTTAAAAGAAAGAGAAATACAAAGGTCAAATTCATTCAGTTAAATTCTCCTTCAATACAAAACATTTAACTTTTAAACTAGGTGCCATCAAGGATGACCAAAGTCATGGCATTACAGCAACCTTGGGAAGAGCATGATACACTTTCTCCCACCATGTCCCCCTCAACAAGTTAAGATTCTTGCAGAGATAGGAAATACACTGGAACCTCCAGTGATATCATTCTTTTAGTTCTTCTTTTCCTTTTTTATTTTAACTAACAGAAGTGTGGGTAAACAAAACTTCTCGGACTTTTAAGAGTTTTATTTTTGTCTTGCCAGCTCAGAGCACTACGTTCATGGTTCCCTGGAGCTGGTGGCAATGACAGCCTTAGAAAGCCCCTTTGTACAGCTTGTTCTAAGACTGCTCAGTGCCATGTGCAGTCCCAGCTGGGGCTGACGCCCAGGGCCCCACCAGCAGCAATCTAACAAGAACCTCAGCCTGATCCCTTTGCAATACCACTCCTCCAGTGCACATGCCTTATCAATAAAAACAGTCCAAAAAGGAAAATCTCCCTCTTGCCCCACTGCCTCGAGTTTTGTATCAAATCAGATCGCAGCTCCACCTCCCACTGCAGCCACCTACAGACAACGCCAGGGCAATGAGGGACCAGCCCAGGGGTATCATTTTTGGAGCTCCAGCAAAGCAGGAACTGCTTAACCCAGTTTCACTATGGAAAAAGTGGACATGGAATTACTGCCAGTGGGCATGGGATGGGGCAGTGAATTATAAACACAATGCAGAGGAGGGGGCCTCTGCAGCCAGCACTACCACCAAAGCCAGTGCAGCGTAATACTGCCACCTCCTATCTAACCTGTTATGGAAAAAGATCCATAAAATGAGCTTATACTTGGCTCTCAGCACTGCAACCTGCACACATGGAGTGGTTTGTAATTCCTCAGGAATGACATTAGTACCAGAATTTTTTGTAAGGAATCCTTCACCCACATGTGATGAAGAAGGCCACTAGACAAAATGAGCTGCTAGAGGTGGGTTGTTCTCCTGTGATTAGCATTTCAGCCAAATACTAAGATTAACATTAGCATTAAGAGCATTTTTATGAAGTAATTCAGGAGTGGGAAATCCCCAATAATTTTTCACTCTTTAATCAGTCAAGTGCTTTTGCTCAAATTTCCAGCAAACATCACCACTTGGTCCTACACAAAGGTTTTTCAGTTAAAAACACTCTTTTCTGGTTAAAATGAAAAAGGCTCCCATAAGCTTTGATGTTTATCCAAACCTCTCTGGCCTAAAATCTGAATTGGAAATCTCACAACAGGCTCTTGAGATTCTTCCAAGGCTTGTCAATCCCTGCCAAGCCAAAAATGCCACCAGAATAACCTGATAGTTTTCCTACCTCTTGGCAAGACTAGAGAGAAAAGGGATGTGCAGACAAAAGAAATGTTAGTAATATAACCTGCAGCACTGAAAGATTCAGACAGGTTTAAATCATCCCTCATTTTCCATAAATTGGTTTTGTGTTCTTTTTTCTTTACAGGTAATAAATATGTTCATTCTCCCTCTAAGGGCATGGACAGAAAAATAAAATGTAATCACTTGTCCCTGAACTACAAAATACCAAGGGCACACTCCCAGGCTTGTGTGCACACTCAGGCTCCAGTTGCTCCCTAAGCATGTTCTGCACTAGCTTGGGCTACAGACAAGAGAATCTGAATGATCTTACAGAAGGTGAATTACTGTCCTATAAAACACAACTGTGGATCTACAGCACAGCTGTGCCCTTTCATTAACCCAGCACCAAGGAAAATAAACCTTTCTTGTGGTATTTTGCCTGTCCATTCCTAGCACTATACAGGTGCCCACGGGTACTAGCTGCTGGCTATAGGTAACTGAATTTTATGTTCTAAACTTCTCCTATCAATTAATTCCATAATCCAACACAAAGTAAAAAAAAAAAAGCTTGCTGGTAAAGAGAAGTATAGTCATGGAAAGAGCACTTACTTTTGAAGGCAGGATACATTGGAATGATATTTGTTATTAGAAAAGCATCGTATTTTGCTTCTGCAGACGAACTTAATTCTGAAAAAAGGGAAACAGAAAAATATTAATAAGATGAAAGATAAGAATTTCAGAAAATATAAAAATGTTATGAAAATGGCTTCAGAGATTAACCAAAGGGAATACTGTAATCTAAACAGCAATCTGAATGAATGCTATATTCAGAAGTGCACACTACATACACAAAATTTGTCTTTAATGTGACAGCTGAACGTGGAAAAGAAGAATTTCATCTTTTCCTCAACTGTCAATCAGTTCAAAATATTTTCATATAGCTTATCTATTTTTGCTGTCTTAAAAGGCAGAGAGCTCTGCAGCCTTTTATAAAAGACACCAACAATTTCTTGGGAGAGGAGTGTGGGATTATCTTCTAGTTCTGAGTGAGCCTCTGCACCAGTAATTCCATTTCAGAAATCCACCATAAAGTATTTCAGCCACTGAGTGAGGAAGACAGAGCAATGAAGTTCAAAACTGTGAGACAGTTGTGCCCCTTCAACATTTACTAATCCCAGAAGATCACTGATCCAATACTGAAGCAAAGCAAGTGCATCAAGAGACTCAAGGATGCTTATTTACACGGGTTTTCTACTACCACTATTTCTATAGGATGGTAGAAACATTTACAGTATGCAAGAGTCTAATTTGAATTTATAAATTAAAAATATGTTTATCTTACCGGTGTTTGAAATCAAAATTAGTCTGTTTATATCTGATGGGGTTTGCCTGAAGTATGTTCACACCAAAGGTTTTCCCTAACAAAACAATAAAATTACAAAATCCCTAGGCACTAAAAAGCTATCTAAACTTACGAGGAGGAAAAAGGAATCCATAGGAGAGCTGTTTGTCGCCTCTGTAGGCGGAGCAGCTCTGGCTGTTTCCTGGGGAAATGCGGAGGTCAGGCCTCACACAGCTGGCCAGGTGCTCCGGGACACCCGACACCTCTGCCTGCATTGAGGAACATGGAGACAACAAAAAAATGTAATTTCAGCTTTTACAGATAAAAGGAAACTAGGTCATCCAGTTGACAGACTGCACAGAAGGCCTTGTGTGCAGTAAAATAAACCACTTGGCTGTACAACCAAATCCTGCTCCTGCACTGCTGCACAGCCCCTTCTTCAGGGAGCAGAAATCCCCATGGGAGAAAACTCAAATGAAGTTGCTCATAGTAAAACAAACCCCCATTGAACAAAACTTAAAAATAAAATTAAAACAGTAGAAGAAATACACAACCCTTCCCCTTAAAACTGTTCTCTCATGAAGAAAATAAAAGAATTTGGGCATTGTTTACAATGGTACTTGACATAATTTCTGGTGGGAAAATTTCCCTGGGGAAGGGAAATTTTAGGACTTCAAGAACACAGATATCAAAGAAATTTTCCCAAGATTTTTAAGGCACATTTCAAGAGTAGAGAGAACACTAACCTGTTTGGATATAGTGTAGGATGTCCACAGAGGCATCAGGAATGTTTCACTGTAGCCACTTTCAAAGTCGTGGTGGTGCAAGATATTGTATTTTGTGCGGTACAGTACTGCAGGGCGTCCATATAAAAGATGCCTCTCTAAAGATCAGAAGAAATTACATTTACATTTATTACCGAAAATCTTAAAGATAAAAAAAAAGGGGGGGTTGGCTTTCCATCAGATGCTGATTTTTTCAGTGATCATTAATGGGATACTGACCCCGAATAACTACTAAGGAAATCTTTTGACCGAGAGATTACAACAGGTCTTCAACTGTTCTGGCTGAGATCCCCATTCCAGGCTCACAAACACCCTTTGGGATTAAAAGTCCCTTCTACACTTGAAAGCTTGTTTGTGTCACAGGGTGGAGAGAGGGTGTTTTTCCAAAAACTGGAGACTCTTCAATGATCTTTGTGTCCACGTGTCAGTTACACATGAGCTGATAAGCACAGATCATTTCTTTTCACAGCTTTAAATCAGTCCCTAGTTTATCAGTCCTGCCACTGTTCAGTGGACTTTCCCTTCTTGCTATGTTTTCTGTAAAGACTGTCTCAAAAGGGAGGCAAAAGTGGTCACTCACTCAAAGAGTAGTTTTTTCCCACTTGGCTACAGATACAGATTTGCTCTGAAGACGGATGTGCTATTTTTTGTCATTAATATCAAAGAAACAAACCTTTTCCTAACTTTGGCTACAAAAAGACACCTCCAGCTCTGTAAAAACAGCCCTTCTGTCTTGGTGATATGTTATGGTTAAATGTCCTTAGATAACTCTGACAAGCTTGCTTATAAAAAGACAAAAACATTGAAAGGGATAGAAGAAAAATAAATTTCCTGGACAATCTTGCATTGTCCTGCACAGTCCATTGAATTTGATAAGCTTTTGGCAAACACACTTGGCTTGCTTTTGGAAATTAAAACATAGAAACAAGGAAAGTGGCCTAACATAGTTCCCAGATAGGCATTTAACCTGAAAGAAAAGGGCATGTTTTATTAGTGCTTGAGTACAAACAAAGGATGTTTTTATAGGGCACAAGGAAAAAAGTAGGAAAGGCCTAGTCTAAGGACAAAGATGATAAATTGGCTTTATTCAAGACAAGCTGAAGTCATCCTTTTCTTCTGCCTGTGAATAATTACATGGTGCACCACATTGTAAAGTGCACCATGAAGGAAAACAAAACTTGCATGAAGCAGAACTGCTTGTTTAAATAAGGACACATCATGCCATTTAACAGAGAATTGACAAATGAGCAAGTGCAACTCGTTTAAATGCTTACATCTTAAAATACACCAAAAATACTATTTTTATATTACTACAGTGAAGAAGAATGAAAACCAGAAACCAAAGGAAAGATGTTGAGATTTGAACAACAGTGAGGGTGTTTTTTCCTGATGCCATAAATTGCCACAGTGAGGAGTAGCTCTTCATTAATTGGGAAAATCAGTATAACAAGATGAAAGCTGCAGAAAGGCAATTTAAATCACAAAGAAGAGAAATAAGGTCACCTTTAGAAACTAAAGGACAGGCTGCATTGCCTGTTCACAACAGAGAAACTGAAAATACCTCCATAAGGGAATTAAAACAAATCTCCATAACCATCTGAACAATGCAATTTGAGGTACCTCAAAAAATCCATGTCTAAACTGAAAGCTTCAGAATTTGCTACTTTGGACAATTGTTATGGTAAGGGAAATGCTGTGAATTGTTATGCTGAACTCATCACCACTGTGAGAAGGAAAACTCTGCTTTGGTGAGCCTTTCAGTCAGTAGTCCTGCTCAGAAAGGCAGTTCCCATCCCACTTCCTCTGCCCCTATTGCTCCACTTTAACCTGGACCACGGCCCTGATGCAGCTGAGAGTGCAGCCACACGGAAGTCAGTGCTGGCACACAGCAGGAACTAGTGGCCAGGAGAGCTGGGAATACTTTCTCCTGGGAGTAACACTGACTTTAACACTGAATAGGAATAGAATTGCGCTGAACTAGCAGAGCACTTGTTTCACTGTGTAACCTGCACCCTAAGAGCCAAGCATGAAGACTTAGCCAGGGATTGTCAAACCAGCTGTAGCATCCTTTGCAGGTGAAACCTAAGCCTGGATAACTATGGTAAAACCCAGCAAATACAGTCTGGTTTCTTCCCCATTTACAGCCTGTAGTTGAACAGAGTACTGCCTCATGCACCCTCTCCTTTCCTTGTCTCTGCCTTCACATCTGGGCTTAAAGCTTCTAGAGGTGATGGAATGGAAGAGTTAAAACTCACATCACTTTAAGCAATACTTTAGTCTTGGTTCAGCAAAAGGTAGTGTGTACTTTCTCAAGTGAGCAGCACTTCACCTTGCCCACGAATCTCATGTGTGTCTGTGGGCTACTTTGACAGTTACTCGAAAAGACAGTTTACCACACATTACCTAAACCACACCAGGAGTTGCTCTGGTATTAATGATGCAAAGTAATTTACAAAAGAAAATTAAATCAGCTTTCATTAACTGATGCACCAGGCTCTTACCTTCTGTTCCCTTGACATGAAAGCGCTTGTTGAGTTCATCCAACTTGTTCTTCTCAAGAATAGAAAAAAAGGAATAAGATTAGGACCACTGGAGCACTCTGACATCTTGTTTTACTAGCATCTAACAAAACAAAACTAGTGCTATAAGACAGTGAGGATTTTCTTTTCTCCTCTTTTACAAAAAACTGTAATTTTCCCAAGGGGGCACAAAGACTTCACAGGAGGGACCTGGGGAATTCTTACAGATCAAACCCTCTCAAAACAAATAAAATGGCTACAACTTTACCAAAACTCTCACTAGTAGTGGAGGCTTCCACAGATCCTAAACACCTACCTTATCATCACATGTACATCCTATATCAAAATCTGATGCAGAAGGTAGAGCTACAGGATACAGTGGTTTAGCAACTTCATCTGGCACAGTTGGTTTATAAACATTGGCTCTCAGGAGGTGATTTAAACTTCCGTGGGTGCCATTATTGGGAGCAGGCTTTAATCCAAGCAGATCTATGAAACCACCAAGGAAAAATGAATGGTGGTTACACTCCAAACATATAGTCAGCAGTCAGCAACAGTATTGAGCCAACACGTTTATTAGTAATACTGTTTATACCCACAGCATGTTAATGAAAGCTTTAATGTAATAAAAATACTGATTTTTTTTGTCCAAATCATAAAATTGTAAATGTCGCATGAATAGTATCTTTGCCTTTATGACAAAATGTTAATTTGCATCAAGGCACTGGAAAAGTTTAAAACTGGACAAAGTTTTATTGTAACTACTCCTTCAGCTCGCAGTGCAAACCTACGGTCAATGCGCTGACCTCACACCAAACATGAGGGCTAACTACCTCTTAGGCATTACATGTTTGGGGGAAAAATAGTGAATTACATCTTTCAAACACCTTAAAGTTTTATTGTGAATCACACCTTGAAAGTTTCATTGTTCTAGAAAATAAGTACTAAAGAAAAGACCCTAACTAATATCTGTATACACCATCAGATTCTTCGTCATGGCTTCAGTACAAATTCGGGAAACATAATCATACAAGGAAATGCCATAGAAAACAAAGTGATCAACCTGAACTGCTGCATGAGACCTGCAGATGCAGAAGCAGCCTTTGAACAGAAATCTCCTTCCTAGACAGCCGATATGTAGACACCACACATGGTAGAGGTGTTAATTTGATCTCTGTCAAGCAGCAAACATCAAAACTATAGTAACATCCTTTACTGGCCAGCTCCAGAGCAAACTGAGATCCCTGAGGAGTGTCTTCAGACCTCCTGGCAAGTGCTTGGGAAAGGGGGACTAGGAATAAAACACTGAGAGGAAGTCAGGGTATAAGATCATGGGTACCTAAATGAAGCTCTGTTAAAATAAGTTGCTGCATTTGCAATTTCTCAAACAGGCAGCTTACCACACATGACATTGTAAAGTTCAATATTTTCAAAAGGAGGCACTTTGGTCTTGTACTTGAAGGTAGGGCCATAACCTATAAAGACAGTCTTAAAAAAAAAAAAGAAAAAAAGAAAGAAGAATACAAAAGAAGAGCATTAAAAATTTAGGGGGTTTTCACTGAATATTTATAGTGAAAACTGTAATGACCTTCCCAGACATTGCTCATACCTGCATGCTGTTTATCTTGTTATCATAGCCATGGTCTCCATGGAAGAAACATTTTCCTGTTGGTTTCTTGTAAACATCCATGGCTTTCCTAAATCAAAAAAGTATTATAAATTTTCCTCAAATGTGGCTGACCTGACAATACCCTTCAGGGCAGGAAGGATAAGGTTACAGGGCAATGCATTGTTTATCTTTCATGAGTAGCAGTAGTAGGGACTTCCAGGCTTATACAGCATCCCCAGGGTTTCTCCTTCTACTCCCACTCTAAGAAACAACTCTTACTATTGATAAAAACTTCAATCTATTATTTTCTCAGATTTTCTCATATCACAATCTCCTGCAGACCAGAGGTGTTGGACCTCCAGTCCAATAGAGGCTGCTCGAAAAGCACTTTTGTGATGTTACAATGCTGCAAATGTCATACAGTGCTATAAAGTGCTTTCACCTGTTTGCCCTCAGCCCAATAAACAAAAATGGGTACCAGAAAAAAAGCTGAAAAAAGAAGTATCTTCATGAAGACAAATAGCTGGGATAGTAAGTGCTGTACCATAGGAATGCTAATTATCAGCTTGTTATTGAGATGGGTTTTTTTACAAAATATGTGGAAAAATAATTATTTTGTCATAGGAATTATAATCACCAGCTTATTTCAGAGTACTTCTATACAGTTTTATAGGGCCATCTGCAGGGAATTCATGCAGAGGACCACATTATCCTACAAATTAATTTCTTCATCTGCAATAAAATAATGCTCAGTCAAAGTTTGATTTTGGCCTTATAAATTACTAGAGTTACAGCAATTAGGGCCGTAACTACCATTTTCCTGTAACTACCAATTACAGTTACACTAATGAATGAATTACTGATGAATAAGATCTCTGAAAATTAATAAATAAGCCAAAGAAAGACTGATGTAATTAATAAAAAATCACTAAATGTAAATCAACCTGGGCAATCCCATCCATTCCAGTACAATTCTTAAAACTAAAGCTTTTACAGACCTAAAATTCAGAGTGTGATTCTTTGAAATATATATAACCCCAACCATGGGGCAGCCTGCCAGCAGCCAGTGGAGTTATGCAAGAAAGCAAATGGGGTTTCTCATTCACTGCTTCAGCAGAGTGATCCTTGCATAATTCATGGAAAGATAAGCACAGATGTCAAAAGTCACTTACAACACACTGTGTGTTTGCCTGGCAGCTATATGAGCAAAAAATCCTACCATAATTTAAAGCTCATAAGCCTACCATGAGCCAAAAGCTGTGTCATCTTCCATGAAGCACTGAGTCAGATTCGTGCAAAAAGACCCCACCATTCTCATAATGTAATACACAACATGTGTCAAAGTACATTCAAACAGAAAGCCGTGCATGATCCATAAACAAAGGCTACTCCTCTCCTGTTCACTCTATATGTGCATGTGGAAATGTGAATGTGAAAAACCACCTGGTTTTTCCTCATTCCATTTTTAGCTAACTAATAAACACTGCCCATATTCTACAACCAAAAATTCAGAGTCACATGGCTAAGAGCAACTCAAACCAGAGTTTCTGCCTGAGCTAAAGCATCCTGGCTCTCTGTGGATTTGTTCTGAAACGCACTATACATTGCATTGCATACACACGTGCTGTGCCAGGACAGCACTTTGATGGCCACCCTGTCACATCCTTCCACATGTTCTCAGACATTCATCCACTCTGCCAATATCTCTGTTTCCTTTCCATTCTACTAACACCCCCTTAACACATAAGCCTACCCCTTCCTCCCATATTCCCTGCTCCTCTGTTGGACTAAGCTTGCACCTCATTGGAGAGACTTATCAGCTTCTATATTTGAGCTAATCAGTCAAAACCACCGAGCTGCTCGAGCAAATCAGTCTGGGTTTCTACCTTTTAGCCAACAACTGATTTTCGCACACTTTAAAATATTTTGTGTTTTCAAAACTCCTCTTGCTCACAGAGCAGAGGAGCAGGATGCTGACAGGCCAGTCCGAAGCATCCCATTTCCTCAGAAGAAAAGACTGAAAATCAGGATGGAAGCCAAAGCAAGGGTTTACCTTGCCACGTGCCATTTGCGATCCACCAGTAAATGGACATCCTCAATTCTTCGGTTGTTAGCATAGTGCAAGCGTTTAGGCAGGTGCTGTTTCAGGTAAGGCTTGAAGTGCTGGTCAGGCTTTCTACACTGAAAAATAAATGGTTACAAATAGCACGCTGTCAGTTAGCTTATGATGCACACAGAACCTCTGACTACAGAAATCAAGCTGTTAAGGTCTTCACTGATGGTGTCTGGAAAACAAATCGTACACCTAGAGTATTTAGTCCAGCCATTTCTGTTCAGTATTTACATGCAGCCAAGGCCCAGGGAGCCATTCAAAGATATATTTGGAAAGTTTCATTCTCGTGACAGTCTTTATGAAACCATCAAACAAAATATTACACGTACTTAACTCACAGATGAAGAATTTTATTCTAACTGGACGAAAGCTTACGTTCCAGTGGAAACCTGAATGCTCAAAAATACACCTCATCTGCAGATATATTTAAAGCCATCTGGTTACAAAACTTGTGGAGTTTTGTTTTGTTTGTTTTTTTTAATTTTAATTTTAAACACTTTTCTTCTATTAATGGCAAGGTTAGAGTTGAAGGCTATCAAAAGCACTTTTTCAGCGTCTTCAAAGCGCTAGTAAAATGTTTACCCTAAAAGAATACTTTCCAATTCTGAAGCAACGACTCAATGGACTCAATTCAAGGAGTAAAGACAGTCCATGAGATTCTGTCTCTGCACTGCCCAAAAAGGTTATAAAAGCTACTAGAGCAGCAAACAGTGGAAAACATGGCAAACATTAATCTGTGCTCATGAAGGGCAGCATTTAAGATTCTTTGTTTATAATAATGGTTGGTTGATTTTCCTGTCTAAAGAGTGAGAAAAGAAAGCTGAATAATGCCACAAACCAAGAAGTGAACAGTGAAGTACAGACAGATACCTCCCAGTCCTAAATACTTACTGTAAGGTTGGCAACAATCACTTTAGGGTCATCTGTTAATCAAAGGTAAAAAAGAAAAAAATAGAAAATATTAAAAATTTGCAAAAGAAAACACAAGGTTTAAATAAGCCTATTTCCTAATACTTCCCTGACCTTTACTAAAAGTGCTTTGTATTTATCATAGAATCAAAGAATCATTTGGGTTGGAAAAGACCTTTAAGATCAAGTCCAACCCTTAATCCAGCACTGCCAAGTCTATCACTAAATCATGTCCACAAGTGCCCCATCTTTTAAACACCTCAAGGGATGGTGACTCCACCACTTCCCTGGGTGGCCTATTCCAGTGCTTGACCACCATTTTCATAAAGAAATTTTTCCTAATATCTGATCTGAACCTCCCCTGGCGCAACTTGAGGACTTTTCCTCTTGTCCTGTCTTTTGTTACCTGGCAGAAGAGATTTACCCCCACCTGGCTACAGCCTCCTTTCAGGGACTTGTAGAGTGACAAGGTCTCCCTAAGCCTCCTTTTCTCCAGGCTGAACACCCCCAGCTCCCTCAGCTGCTCCTCATCAGACTTGTGCTCCAGACCCTTCCCCAGCTCCATTGCCCTTCTCTGGACAAACCCAACCCCCTCAATGTTCTTTTTTGAGTGAGGGGCCCAAACATGAACCCAAGATTTGAGGTGTGGCCTCACTAGTGCCAAATACAGAGATACAATCCCTGCCCTGGCCCTGCTGGCCACACTGTATGTGATCCAGGCCAGGATGCCATTGGCCTTCTTGGCCACCTGGGCACACACTGGCTCATGTTCAGTCCCTGTTGACCAGCACCCCCAGGTCCTTTTCCAAGGGCAGCTTTCCAGCCACTGTTCCCCAGCCTGCAGTGCTGCATGGGGTTGTTGTGACCCAGGTGCAGGACCCAGCACTTGGCCTTGTTGAACCTCACACCATTGGCCTTGGGCCACTGATCCAGCCCATCCAGACCCCTCTGCAGAGCCCTCCTGCCCTCTAGCAGATTTGCCCTGCTTGGAGTTGTCTGCAAACTGATTCAGGGTGCCCTTGATCCCCTCATTCAGATCATCAATAAAGATATTAAACAAAACTGGCCCTGCTACTGAGTCCTGGGGAATGCTCTGGGCCCAGCCATCCAGACAGTTTTTTACCCACTGAAGGGTGCACCTGTCCAAGCCACAGGCTTCCAGTTTCTCCAAGAGAATGATGTAGGAGACAATATCAAAGACTTTATAAAAGACCAGGTAAACATTATCCACAGAAGCAGGTCACCTTGTCATAGGAGATCATGTTGGTCAAGCAGGACCTGACTTTCCTAAACCCATGCTGGATGGGCCTGACCCCTGGCTGTCCTGCCTATGCTGTGTGATGGCTCGGTGACATGTAGTTGCTTAGGTAGTGTTCTCACTGTTTTATAATCTGAGCCTTAGCTTATTTTGTTTTCTGCAAACACATACTTTCAAGACTTTTGTCTGTTTTACTTTAAAATAAAAAATTATCTCCAAACACAATGACTTTCCTTGAAAAATTTTGAAAGCATACTTGAATGCAACAGTGCACTCTGTTAGAAGGAGTAAGATAAATATGTAGCATTTTTTGGTCACTTTTAACATTGGACTGGTTTCATAGGCTACTGCTGAGTAAGTGAAAAGCCACAGTAAAATATTGTGGATTTGTCTTTGGGCTATTAAAGGGACATGCAAGATGTAGAAAGCCCAAACCCAGTAACAGTCCATACTAACTATCTTCTTCTGGGAGGTGGGGGAAGCCATTTTTCAGTCCTGAGAGGAAAAACAGGCTGAAAGAACATTTTGGGTAGTGAAAGTCTCTTGTTCAAATACTGCTGTTTTGGTTGCTTAAGGCATGATCTTGCTGAACTTGAAATGGGCTCTACTGCATCTCAAAACACAGGCTGCAGGCTTTTGCATTGCAAAGATGTATTTGCAGTATTGAGACAGTATTTTGGAACAATAAAGAATTTGGTAATTGCCATTTAAGGAGGTAAACCCTGGTTCTAAAGGTAAGAAATATGCTTCTTTGTTCTACGTTCAAACTCCTGATTTATAAGCAATTGCAAATATTCTAACTAGGAAGCTGCAGACAGAGCCCAAAAGAGGAAAACATTATTGTGGGAAAACCAGTGGTATGACTCAGAGGTCAGAAAGACAAGCTGATCTTTTTGAAACATATTGCCATTCATTCTCTAAGGAAAACTTATTTTTCTCAGCAATTTGGAAAGGCAAGAATTGGGGAAAAAAAAAAAAAGACTTCTCAGAACTGAAATTTGCTCTCAGTAGACTGTGGAGTGCAGGAATTCAATCTCATGCTAGTCTACAAAATTTAAGTAACATGTGCACTATTTTCAACAAATCTTTACACACTCATCATCTATCCCTTGAGCATAAATACCCAAATACTGATTTGTGTATGCATTTATTTTACTATAAACTTTTTTTACCAGGTAAAAAAAGTTCATAATAAAAAGATGCATACACAAATCAGTATTAAGGATGTTTTACCACATTCTTGTGATTTTTGCTATTATTCTGGAAGTATTTAATCTTCAAAGATGGATCTTTCTATGAAACTTGTCCTCACCCAGAGCATATTTAAAGTGTTGTGAGGGAACACTTGGCTATCCCAGCTCTCAGATATTCTATCAAAAGTTGTCACTCTTGGAAGCATATGGTGTAAAATACACAGGTACTTGTGGTTTATTTATGAGTTACAGAGTTTGCATGATAGCTTCAACTGCTGGCAAAGCCAGGTTTGCCCTTGTATGCTGAACCAGAGCAGTCAGGGTGCTGGCACAAGCCCTGTCCTGGTACTGCTGCCCTGAAGGCAAAAGGAGGGCAGCTGGTCTGAAATGCTTGAAATTACAGAGTTAGTTTCACCAGAGGACTCCTGCCTGAGCCCTGAGACCTATTGTCAAAGATCAGGTAACCTCAAACACTAAGTCAGGGAAAACTTCTAAAAGCATGGTTCAAAATAGCAACAAGTTTTACTGACAACATTGGCCCTGAATGCAGGGGCTAATCTTCCTTATATCCTTCAACATCTCCAGTCTGTTGCTGTTTAGCAACCCACGTGAGTTCTCATCTATGCCAAAAGTATGATAAAACTACTGAATTCAAAATTAACAAGTCACTTGTTTCCCATTAGCTCATAAAATGTACCAGATGCTTTTTTTTTTACATCCAAGCTGTGCAGTGCTGAGATTGCCCAAATACTGTTTTTGTTGACAGAGGAGAAAAGTGCATGAATAAACTCACAATGACACGTAAGCTGGCATGTGAAACTGGCTTGGAGTTCCCATTACTCCTGGATATAAAAGAGTGGTTTTTAACCCAGAACATTTAAGCCCTCCCCTGATTAGTTCTACCTCTGTGGGGTCTGTGAAGTACAAAATGGAAAGGGAGTGAGCAGCTATCTTCAGTGGGATTCCCTCTGAAATTCCTGCCAACACCCTGCAAATTTACACTCTTTGGGCAGCATCATTTCAAGGAAGGAATAGAGTCTAGCTCTCAGGATATAAAAGATACAATTAAATTAACTCACACTTTAGGTTATTGCTAGACCTAGGGCGAATTCGCCCTAAAGATCCAGGCAGCAAAATTATATCATCCACATTAGTCAGATAGTTGCTTAAAAATTCAGTTCTTTCACAAGTTGTGTCTTCCATCCCTGCAGAAAGAAAATGCAAAATTAATCCACCCTGAAAATAAACACATTTTCCAGAACAGCAAAAAAAGGAGACCCCAAACACCCTATGTATTATTTCCTTTTGGATGACTAATCTTGCTCTTTACAGCCATCTAATTCCAACATAATACAATGGTAGGACTCAAACCAGGAGTGCCTATGCGAGAGAAGTATCAGTCTAGGCATCATAGGAACAGTCACCACATACACCATGTGTGCACTGACTGAACTCCAAATTAAACTCATGGAAAAATCAAAGTCTGTTTCTAGTTTAATGTATTACTTTGGGGATTGTTTCCTTTTAAACAAATGATTTTAAGAGGAACAGCACACAAAAGGTACTGTCTGTTGGTGGTCTGTTCTAAGGCAGCCGCAGATAAACAATTTTCTCTTGCAGATATTTGTGGTGGGGAGGAATGTACTGCCAGCCACAGGAGGTTCTCAGCACAAAAATGCCACCCCTGGAAATCCTTCCTGACCCTTACTTTTCCCTACCCACAGCCAGAAATGAGGCATATGCCATTTTATTGCTGATGTAGCAGCTCATATGAGACTGTCAGGAATAAAGATCTAAAAAGAAGAGAATCTTTGGTGGCATCGCTAAAAAGTTATGCAAACCCAGGTTTTCCTTTAATAAAACTTCCTTTTTCTTTTTATCTTTGCTAATATTTCTTATTTCCTATATTGCAAAGTTTATTCTAATGTTTAAAGGAATAAGACCTACCAAATAATATCTGTGCTTTTAGGTGACTACATCTGACCATGAAATATCTTTTTACCTCCTTCCTCCATTATTTTGATGACTTCTCCATCTAAGTGGGGCATGGTCTTATATTCCATAGGTATAAGAAAGATATTCCAGTCTTTCTTCTAATAGGATAACTTGACCTACTAATTGCCATGGAAGTGCCTCAATCTAAAGTCCTATTCTTCTCATGTACAGGAGAGCAAGGCTATTAAATTTTTCATTCCATAAAAACTGACAAGAAGATTACTCTAGACAAATTATAGGCCTCCAATACATGCAAGAAGAGCTACACTTGGATGTGGTATCAGAAACACCAAGATTTGAAAAGCTCTGAGTAAAGAAGTAAATATCCAGATCACTGTTAGGAAAGAGAAGTGTCCCTCCATGACAATTAACAGGGGAGCTGAGAGGCCAGGCCACCAACTGGCTTTTTTTGGGAGAGTTAAACTACCAGAAAAAATATCAATACAAAAATATCTTAAATAGAACTTTGATTTAGGTTATCTACTATATTTACATTGATTAAGCATTTATCTTCTGATAAATATTATGGTTTAAAATTTACCATGATCACCAACAAATATAACATTGACACATCGATGTAGTTTCAACTGTTTCAGTCCATCCATTAGTTGTCCTACTGTCTTGTCAATCTCTCTCAGGGGATTCACCATCATCTGTATAAATATTCAGAAGGAAAAAAAAGTTAATTCTGTCATTGCAATGTTCCTGCTTTTACAAATGGAGGTCCTTTGGCAAAACTCTGATGGGAAAATCATCCAGGTCAAGAGGCAAAGCCTTGGCTGAGCTGTTACTCCTACAATTATTGTACCATTTCCTTTTGTATATCCACACCCTGATTTCATTTGGAGAAAGCCTTGATGAGATGCTGACACAAGACACCAAAAGGTCTTTATGGCTGACCCTAGGCCTCCCATGAACATGTGTACAGTTGGTAAAACAGTGTGTAGATAGTAGAAAAACACATCTGACTTTGGGGTTGAGTTTGTTTCTTACAAGATACAAAGCAGTGCTTCTAAAAGAAAACAGTATTTTATGTCAATGGTTTAGTCAAAAAATGAGCATGAAATGAAGCTTTAGACTTGGGATTCACATGCCAAGTCACTTAATGAAATTCACTTCAAAGGACATCTGATACCAGGATGACAACATGCACATCACTTGAGTAGCACATGGGGCTCAGAGTGAGCGTTCTTCAGCTTCAAAGCCAAGAGTTTCCAACAGCTCAAATGACAATTCTGGCAAAATTGTCAGCAGGCCCCAGAGGACACGGATACTGTACTGTGATTTCTTCATTTAAGTTTCTTCTTCATTAAAAACCAAACTAAAACAAACAAACAAAAAACCAAAAAAACCATCTCCAAAAAACCAGAAAAAAGCAAGACACAGGACTATGTTTTCAGCCTCAAGAAAATGAAACATTTTTTACCAGATGGCACAAAGGGGGGAAAAATAAGGTTTTAGGCAGAGGATTCATTTTGTTTTGATTTTGAGAAAACATTTGTTGTCACTATATGGCAACTTGCTCACTTATCTGTTTGATTTGGCTGGTTCGGGTATCCACAATAAAAAGTCCTTCCAATGACAAGCAGAATGATAACTAATTCTGGATGAGAAAAAACTAGATTTCGGCAGAATTTTCTAAAATGAACACCATGTTAGTGTGACCCAGAAAGAGGTGGTTCAGAAATTCTCCCTCTGCCTGAGTCATAAAGGAATAGATGTTAAATGAGTCTGCTAGGTTACGAGACAGGAAATGTCAACTCCCGTGTGGCACTATCAATACCCAGAGAAGGGACTTACAGGAGAAGGAATCACAGTGGGGAACAGGAGGAACAATTTCTGCAACATATGGAAGTGGTTCAGACAAAGGGTGAAATTTTGAAATCTTTTAGTTCAGGAAAGCCTAAGTAGTCATTTAAGTTAAAACTTTGAAACCTTCAAGTTCAGAAAAAAAGAGAATTGTCTGTTTCAGCATTCTTTCACTCTCCAATACAAGGAGTTTCTTCTACAAATTGGAATTCCATTTTTATGAAAGTCTGTTTATATTGTGTCAATCATATAAGGAAATACAACTTTTATTCAGAATCCAAAATGTATTCAAGGAAGCTGGAAATCCAGACAGATTTCCCATTAATGTTTACTTCTGTCAGCAAGCTTGAGTCTTCTTTAAAAAATAATAATGATGATAAAAAGACAGAGCAACAATAATTCAAGGATTTCAAGTGATTGTTCTGTTTAGCTACCCTCTTCAGCAATCTGACCTCCTCTTACAGCTCCTCCCAGATGTAACTTTCAAAGATTTATTGGCAAACAAATAAAGCTGTTGCATAAACCTTTCTTCACCTAATATCAAGACTTTGGAAGACTGTACAGAACCATTTTATCTTTCAAGATACATGGATTTTTAGGATGGTGCTACAATAAAGAGTTTTGTAGCATTGTGAAAGTGCTGGGTGTGGTATCCGAAACGTAAAAAACCAGCTGGATTATCTCACAAGTTTTCCCATAGAGGAGGTCTGATTAGAAGGAAAAAAGACACAATCTTACTTTTAATTTTTTTAATAATTGGTAGGATCCATCCTGTACTGCATTTCATTGCTGTCCAACAGCATCAAAAGACTAACTTGCAGATATGGTGGCAACTATTACACAATAGTAGGGTTTTTTTCTGAAATAATGGTGTCAAATATTTACAGTTGACTTGTAAGAAAAAGTTCTTTAGGGGTAAGTTTGGATGATCTTTTCATTCAGAGAAAGAAAGGCAAAAAAAGAGCGGTTCATGTCACTAGGATAGTTATTTCTACTCTATTTCATGTCAGAAGGGTATAGCTTGGAATGACAAATTAGTGAGTAATAGCAATATCATCCATAGTAGTTCTCCTCTCAGGTAAATCTTAAAACGTTAAAAAGTTCTCTGGAAAATTCCTGGGGCTCTATTCGTGATTTTTTTTGCATGTCCCTGTCTGCCATGTTTTTATACTTAAATAATGTGTCTCAAAATAACTCTTTGAAGTTGAATTGTGCAACAAGTCAAAAAACATCTCCACAAAAAATCTCTTGAGAAGAATGTTTATGGTCTGTTGTAGGATACTGTGGAGTGTAAAGGCTTTTGTTTCCAGCTTAAAGGAGAAAGATGCAGATTGTTAGTGCCAGGTGGATAAAGACAGTACACTAAGGAATACTCTCTTCATCCACTTGCACTTTTTCCTAATAAAGCAATTTCTATTTGATGTTTTCCTTGTGAAAACAGACTTGCACACCACCTCTTGCAAATACACCATTCAGAAATCCTGCAATAAAACTCCTTACCCTCCAAAGTCACATAATGACTTTAAAATGTGTATTTTTAAAACAAATGTTCTTTCCCTTTTAGATTTTATTAGTCACATTTTCATGACATTTCCACAATCACAATGACTAGACACAAAACCTCAGATAATCACCATGCTCCCATGAGCTGGAAGTTATGGAGGCTACAACATATTGTAGAACTTGTAATAGTTCAGAAGGTTTAACAGCGGTGGTAGTGTCTTCCCACAGATTTTTCTGACATTGCCTCCAGCTGATGGCTGGATTTTAAAAAATAAAGTGATTATAAACATAACTTTCCCTAATGCAAACAGTCTGAAACAAGAAGAACACAGCTCCCAGAAGGCTTGGTCTGGTTTGGCTGCTTTCCTTTGGGTCCTTCAGTACATTTATAAAAGTTTTGGCTGCAAAATCCCAACCTGAAGCATGGAGTGTACTCCCAAATTGAAAAAAATAAAGACAGCGTAGTGCCTAAAATTTCCATTTCCATTATAAGTTTTTGGAACTTACTTTATTCCGACGAGTTTCCGTAGAATATTGATCCACTCTATGAAATTTTCTTCTTTTCTTTGGAGCTGCAACTGGTCTTTCCTGTCTCCTCTTAGGAGGAAGCTTTCTCTTAGGTCTCTTAGGCGGAGTAAGAGGGGAGCCATAACTACTCTCCTGTACTGGCAGGGAGAGATGTCTGGACTCAGAAAAAAAGCCTGTCTCAACTCACATCAGATAGTAAAGCTACCTGTGCCAGATAATCCTGAACCGTCAAATGCTACGGGCTTTTGGACAATTTAGGATCCACCCCTTTTTAAGGAGAAATTCACCAAATTGTACTGAAAGCAGAACAGCAGTTAAAAGAGCAGACAGCATAAAAGCAAATTAAATTGGTGTTTCTCAAGATAGGTGGGGCTTCTGTGTTTGAAAAGACATAGTTATGTAGGGGGTATTAGTTACCAAATATTAATCCATTAATATTACTGAGATTTAAGTTAATTTCAATTGCAGCAAAATTCACTGCACATAGCTTAATGAGTGCCCAGGGTAGAGTACTGGTGGAAATGCATCATTTCACTTGAACAACAGTTCAGGTATGAGTATTACAGGCTGTCCAGTCTCAATGACTTCTTCAAGGTTTCCCACACTAATGTTTTGGCTGAATTAGTGACATCAAGTACCCTCATCCATAGCACCAGCAGGTACCACTATTGTGTGCCAGACCCTGCACCCCACTGAAATCACCAGAACCCCACTTGCCACTATCTGGGGTCTGCAGATCAGAGCTATGCAGGTGAGACTCAGTTAACATGGGGCTTCAAATTAGCTGGGTGGGGCACATTAACGGCAGAGCATGAGACGTCTCTGCTGCTACCTGCCTTGTTACCAGCTTTATGGGCATCTTGAGAATTGAATTTCCTAGCAGTTTCAGTGTAGCATCTCACTGGGTAATGTTATTGTTCCTAAATGCACAATTACCTAGGATAGACTTGTGGAAGGAAAAAAAAAAAAAAGTAGAAGGAAAAAACCCTAAGATCTAGCTAGAATAAACTACTATCCCATTAATCAACTTGCTCATAATTTTAAACTGTCTTACTCTTGCTGACTGTCACACAACTCGCAGGCTCTTGGCACTGCTCCAAATGGTGTGAGAAGACCTGACAGGTGACACCTACCAGGAGATAAACCACAATCTGCAATGGAGCACGCTGAGTGGGCTGGGGGAGAGTTGGAGATTTATGATGCTATTCAAGGTCTATGTACTTAGGCAGCTTGTCCCAGTTGTTGAGTTACAGAGCTCCATAAACAGTGAAGGGGAAGAAGGGGATGTTACCATCTGCCATGCTGTTTCATTGCTTCCAACGCAAGCAGCTGGAAAGGAGATTCTAGTCCAGTCTCATTCGTCTTTCTCCAGAAAGGCATTTTAATAAAGCAGCACCAGAGTTTTCTGTTTTTAAAACGCTTCAAGCTTTGTGCAGTCCTAATGAGAGGAGCAGCAGGGAAAGGAAGGATTCTCATTTTACTGTCTCTGAATCGGCTCAGACAGAGCTCCACAATGCCAGAAACACGCGAGCGCGGGAGACCCAGGTCTGGACACTGAGGTGACTGTCTCAAGACAACATGCTAGAGGAGCAGCAGAAATGGCTTAGCACTGCCAGATTTTGATGTATTTTAGAGCCCTTATGGTAGTATATTTCTAGAATATTTTACGTAAAAAAAAAGTTAGCTAGGAAAAAAAAAAAAGCCAAGTTCTTATTAACCAGCCAATTCTTAGTCTTGCTTGCGAAGAGTCAGAACAGAGTTATGGAGGAGGGAACTGAATCCCTCCCGGCTTACAGAAGGAAACTGTAACATCACAAGGGTAACTAGCCAGCCAAAGCTTTGCTTCTTGACCCGGATGCACCAACCTACCAGAGTTCAACTGCAAAAGCACAGAGGGAAAGAAAAAAAAAAGGCAGAAGTAAATCAAAAGCAAGCATATTATTTTGTAACTCCCATAACTACTGGAAACATAATAGAACCCACTGAAATATCTCCTAAAATGTTTTTAAAGGAAAAAAAGAATCAAAAACAAAACAACACAAAACACCCCACCCCAAAGCAAAAAAAATCAAACAAACCAAAAAAACCCCACCAACCTGAAAACCTAGACAACCAACCCATTTACACTGAAATTCAGGTTAGTGGATATGCAAAGTTACACTTGTGGAGACTTGCTATAATATCAATTCCATTTATATAAAAAACACTAGCAATTCACCAATAAATTTTAAGTGTGTCTAAGTCCCTTTGCTTCTTGCTTCAAGACACTCTGCACATAGGCTGCCGTGCATGTCCTGGGAAGATCTAAGAGCCATCTGGATGCCATTAAGCCTCTAAGATTATACATGTAAAATAAATTTAGAACATTGTTTGGTATAATAAGCTCAAATAAAAACTCACTTTATTCTAATAAATATTTGGAGGTTTGCAAGATAAAAAACTACTCGTCAAACTACTAACTGCAGTAAGAAAAATCAGCATGAAATAGTCACTCTCCAAAAGAAGAAATAAGAAGCCCATTGTAAATATAATATAGAGTTGTTACAAGATTGTTTTCAAACTTTATTGTTTGGTTGATCTGCCTTTGCAGGAAGAAAAATGGTCAGTAATACTCCAAATGTCTAACTGCTGCCAGCCATATACAAGAAAAAAATTATTTCACAGGGAAGTCATGCTCTTGGTATCAAGGATACAAAGCTAAAAGGAATCCTTTTGAGGACTTTCTTCCAGATGATGTATATTTCATAGTCCCTAAAAATTATACTGAAACCATTGTTAAGAGAAACAATATAAAATACTTCCTCTAGCTTTTCTATCCCAAAACCAGGCCCTAGCAAACCTCAGCATCTGTGTACTTACACAGCTGTATTCATTTACTTAAATTTCCATTCATAAAGTTTGGTCCACTGTTTGAACTGCAAACCCATACATGCTCTTCTGCTAACTCAACTGTTCTCAATTGGCTAAAAATTGATTTCATGGTCTTCTTGTGTTTAATACAAATGACATAAAACTATTTGCAAAACTCTTATAAGCTATTAATTCACACTTATTAGGAGCCCAAGCTTTGCCTTGCAATTAGAGATCAACTTTCAGATAACCATCCACAAGAAGCCCCCTACAGGAAGAGCCTTTGGGGCTTTTTGCTTTTATAGTGACTTTTCCTATTATGAACACTTTGCTACACTTCACTTTTCAGACTCTTATAATTAACCTGAAACTAGATTGCCACATTGGATGCTAAGCAGATTTGTTAAACACTACAATTGAAAGAACATTTTCAATGTCATCATCTTAATACTCCACTTTCAAGTCCATGGAAAAAGCTCCACAATTCTGTTCAGAAGGAAGTGGCTGTATCCAGATAAATAAAATTAAAGTTTTCAATCATAAGGCACATATAGTAATTGTGACATTTCACTAAGAGGAACTAAAAAGCATTATTAAGAAATACATCATTAAATCAGAGAGCTCTCATTACCAGTACCTTGCCTGACTGAATCAGACACAACTCCTGAGCCAAATGACAACATGGACACATGCCCATGTCTGTCAATTTAGCAAGTGTTGGCAGGTCTTAACCCCTGCTTATCCTGAAAAAGGACAGCTTCTCTCCATCCAACATGGTGCTTCAGTGCTGATCTGGAATAATTCCTCACACCCACTGCTCCAGGATGGCTCAAACTGCTCCAACAGGGCTGCTACCCACAGCAACTTTATAACCACTGCAAACTGTTTAAACAGCCCAAATTCTAAAAAATATCAATGCTGCTTCTCTCTGCTCTCTTCTCCTGTCAAGAACAGCAACCAGATGTAAACCAAACAAGAAACTACTGCTGGGTACCTGGCTGCTCAAAGAGATTGGTATTGCCTTCCAAAGGGTAGGCATCTGATACACTCCTCACTTTTTGAAAATTGCAAGCATTTGTTTACCCTTTGAAAATCTTACATAAAAACTCCTGAAGTCTTGTGGTGGGAATTTGCAGGCTTGCATTTGCACTGAAACTAGGGGATCTTTGCAAGATGTCAGACATCATTGGAAATGCCAGATCCCAGCCACTCAAAGCAGGATATTTGGGTAGAGCGTTTACTTTCCCTCCCCACATATCCCAGACAAGGGCATTATCTTTAAGTTCTTGTCACCTGGACAGTGTTCTCAGGGGAAACAAGACCCATCAGTCCCAGCCAGCTACACAAGTCAAACAAGGGGTTAAACCACTGCAGCATGTTGCACATAATTTTTCATTAAAATGCCTTATGGTGCTTTAAAACTTTTTCCAAACTCAACAGTATGGTCCTGAGGGCACAGCATTGGAAAAGCTTTCTGAACCCCTGTAGGGCCTATATGGAACTGGAACTAGCAGCTTTTTACATTTCCTGACAGACTGGAATTACTACTTTGGCTACTGCTGGCTGTGAGCTTTAAAGAAAGCTTTTTTCTTCTCTACATTTTATCTCAATATTTTCTGTATTATATTTTAATTACTTTTCAGAAGGATAAATGGTTAGAGGAAAGTTAAATTATACTGTTGCACACAAATATACTCCTGTCTTTGCCAAATAAATCTTACAATTTGCATTATCATATCACACCAAGAAATAGCCTCCTGAAAGGCACAGGCAGTTCCTTCTCCCAGAAGTGAATTTTACATGGTAAATCCTTTAGAAGATAACTTTGTTTTCTCTGGCAGAAGGGAAGCATACTGCAGAAACAGGTGAAAACAAAATTGCTAAAAATGTTACTCCTGAGCAGCATCAGTATTTTGGGGGGGGGGAAAGTATTAGAGACACCTGCATTTTCTGTAGGAAAAAAAAAAATCTGTGCTAACCTCTGAGTTGAAAGGACCATATCTGTGGCCAGCAGCATCTGGTTGCTCAGAGTAGAAGGCATAAACATAAGGCCTGAAAGAAAGAAAGGTCTTGTTCAGGTTAGCTTTCCTTTGACAACACCACAAAAACACAGGCTAGCCAGGTCAAGCCAAATCAAGTCAGCTTTCCAATGAGACTTAGCTCTATGAAAAAAGAACTATTGCTCAGTCATAGAATCCTACAATCATCTAGCAGTTCTCTGTTTCCATGGTATGATTAGTTGTTTTGCAGCTTTATTAAACCCAAGAACACATGCAAGGAGGTACATGGGGCAGCATCTGAGGACACATGCTCATTCTAAATCTTGTAGGAGAAATCCCAACAGCAGCTCGCCTGAGTCTTGCAGCACCATGTGGGAAACTTGTGTAGTGAACTCATTCATAATTAAAATCTTTACATTTTCCTAGAGTTTGGTGTCCAGTTCTACAACTGCCATTGCCTGTAAGGTTGTTAAGCCATATTAGGCTCAGTAGGATAAGAACAATCCAAGTTAATCCATGTAACTACATGCTTTTTGATGAGAAATAAATCCATACCATACATTTATTTGGAAGAATCAAACTGCTGATGGTTAAAAGCTCGTATGAAAAAAAAAATCCCAAAAAACCCAAACCAACCAAACAGAAAACCCCCAAATCCCAAAGAACTCTCACTAAACACAAAAGCCAAACAAATCCTTCAATCAGTGATGGCTTGTAACTGACAAAAATAAATTTCAGAATTAAATTTTTGCTTGCTCTTCCAGCTACTTATAAAGAGAAGACAAACTAGCAGTTATGCAACAGCAGCTGACAAGTGAATTACCTTTCATTGTCTGGAAGGGTTAACCACTGAAGTATTGTTAATATTCTGCGCTCGTGGGGGATGACACTGGACGACAAAATACAAAGATATACCTTGTTATTATAGAATACAAAAAGCATCAACAAAATGCTTGCTATGAACTGAATTTAATATGAATATAATGTATCATAATAGCATAATTTGCTTTTAGCAGCCTGTATCTTGTTTCTTAATATTGATTCTTAATTTGCAAACAGAATCACATCAGACCTCCTGAATATCTACATACTAGAAAAGAAAGACGATTAAAAGTTTGCAAATGTAGTCAGAACTCAAAGCAGTAAATCCACCTCTCCTAAGCAGGAGTGAATTAAAGATCCTTTCTGGTGGCTTTAACCCAGATGAACCTTTTGTATGCTGCCATTGGATAGCTGGCATGGGTAAAATCCAGTATATTGCTCACATCAGTACAGGTTTAAAAAACCACCCTGCTTTGGTAGTATTCCTTTTTCCTGTTTCCAAACACTGGAAAAATTTCCATTGCCTTAACAGTAGCCACTGAGGGCTAGGGTGGTGTGAATGGGAACAGAGCCATCTGAAACACCAGGTCATCAGCACAGGGACTTGAACCCTGACAGCTTCTCACTCTGCAGAACAGACCCATCTCACTTTTCTGGTTGTACAGTGGTTGCCATTCTCACCTGGCTGCTGAGGCCAAGTTCATGCCATGAGAATGACTAACCCTAGAAACAGCTGATAAAGTTCCAAATATCTCATCTTAGGAAAAGCTCTGCAGGTCAGTGACCCCACAGTCATTTAAATACAATGGCACTGTCAGTCCAGAATCGATTAGCTCAATAGCAGAATCCCAAGGCAGGAATCAGACACCACCATCAGTCACCACAATGAACTGAATTCAGCTTTCTTTGGAATCCTCTGGCAAAGAAATAGAGATGGCAGCAGCCATTTGGAAATGCCTTAGTTTTTAATGCCTTGTAGACAAACAGTAGTCCTCAGTCTCCAACTACACAGAGAACTTTGGGTTGTAAAAAAACTATAAGAATGAGAATTTATACTAAAATTTGCAAATAAGGCAAAATTTTAAATTGGAATAATAATTTTGGGTACTGTCCAACTTTTATGTTTTTATTACTTGTGCAATATAAAGAAAAGAAAATCCATTACTTTAATTAACTCATTTCTGACTAAAATCCTTTGAAAATTCTGTTTTCCTGAAAGAGTCTGCCTGAAAATTCTCCCAAAAATATTCTGTGTACCGAACGAAATAATACAGTTTTAAGACACATATCTATTTCAATCATACATAAATTGGCTGCCTCACTCCCTTACTAGTGCCATTCATACAACCTGTCCTTGGCTACCTTTTTTACATTCTACATCCCCAAGCATGCGTTGGCCAGGGTGTTTATGTAGACTATGTAGCTATAGAGCTTAGGAATCACATTCCTTCCTTTGGTTTGTAGAGCACTAGAGTGGAGCTCTGTCAGATTTCATCTTGCAAGCCTAAACCTATTATCACCTCGTGGTGTGTTTTATTATTCCCTCCACATGCTTTATGATATTTAGAACAGTAGAACGTATTCTTTCTAATGGAATCACCAAAAAAAAGTCAAATCCCCTTATTAATTCAGTCTTGTAGCTTAAATGTTTTCTTTGCTCCTGCAATCCTGCCAGAAGCTGTAATAGAAACACTTATCTACATGAATTCCTCAAAAATTATCAAAATTCATTCATTTTTGGTTGTAAAGATATATTTTAGTGGGGACAAGGCAAAGTAAGTTGTAATCATTAAACAAGAGAACAAACAGCAAAGATCCTCAAGGGTGTCTCTCAGGAAAGGGAAATTGGATATCTTGCTCAAATGACAGACTATATTTTAAAATGAATGAATCAGACCTTTAACTCAATTAGACTGGTGATGTCAATTAACATAAGAGGACAGTAGGAGTCTTCCACACTCAGAGGACTAAGAAACATTGCTAGCAATACTAAGGAAGCAAAAGAACACACTTTGAAATGAGAGACAGTAATTTTTCACGTAGGCACACATCTTTTCTTTAGACAACTGTTAAAAGTCAATGCATGAATCTAAAGCAGCAAACTGTAGCATCAGCTTTAGTTATCAGAAACATTGCACAAATGAAACAATAGAGGGTTACAGGTAGAGTCTCCAACCTATCAAATGCTTAGAGAAAGGAAAACAACTTAATAAACACCTACAATGAATTAATTCTGAATTAATAGTTTAAAATCTCCAGAAAACAGAAGGTACTTACATAGACCAGAAGAACGTGCCAGCTTTCACCCCTTGCTTGGCTGCAGTAATCCAAATCTAATGAGGAAAATATAAGAGGATTAGAATGTGTTCAGATCTCTAATGACTCTCTGAAATCAAAAGAAAATGTTTTCAGGACACATTCTTCTACCCTGAGCCTAAAAGTGAAAACTGCAGTTTTCAGCCTCGGCCCTAATTTGAAAACGAGGAGTGACAAACCTATGCAAACTCTGTAGCAGTGGGTCAGCTGCTGTGCTGTAGACTTTCACCCCTAAATCTCTATGTTGCTTCTAATTAAAAGCACTAAGTTTCATGGCCAGGAATTCCTCCAGTATTTAATTTCGTTTTCAAAACCCAGCCACTACTCACCTGACCCTTTTAGCGTTCAGGTTTGGAGGATACTCAGTTAGAAAGGAACATACCTTAACATTAGTCACTGTCTGCATAAATGTCCCTCTTCCCAGTATCCTACAATCAGTAGCCATCAACAGAAGATGTATTAGAAGAGAGCGCACAAAAAAGGCGACAGAGTGGCACAAAAAAGGCCACAGAGAGTGGCACAAAAAAGGCCACAGACAGTGACGATGTGCTAAGACTGCAGGGAGGGACAACTTCCTATACAGGTGTTTAAGAACTTCTTGAGCTCACCCGATGGGGTGCTTGATGGGAATGACAGAAAAATCTCTATGAAATTTTCAAACCCTTTCTTCAGTGCTTCGTCCCCCGTATTTTTCTACCTATAAATCAGATTGCAGCAGAAAGTTCTGCAATGTAGTCACACACTCCATGAGTGTATTTTTAATTTTGCTTGGTTTAAAACCTGCTGGTTTTCAGTGGGGTTAGGGTACCTTTCTCATACTTCAAAACAGGTTATTAATCCTTTGTCTTCCCACTTATATACAACATTCACAATATTCCCCTCTATTTATTCCTTTTCAAACGCGGGTTTGTTTGATCTTTCTCTAACAGAAGCTATACCATACTCCTGGTTATCCTTATCACACTCTTTCTCTCTTCTAACCTATGACTCTACACAAGGCAGGGGAATGAGAATGTTGGAAAATCAGAAAGGTTCACAATCAAGGAAAGCAAGCAATGAGTTTGTAGCTCTAAAGAACTACATTTCTCTTGCAAGGAACTATCCAAATAATCTCAAAACTCTTTTCAAAAGTGGCAATGGCTTAAAGGCCAGCACTCTGTATAGAGCTAAATTATTTCCTCCCATTATTTATGCATACTGCAATGTATACACTTCATGAAGCGTTAAGACAAAATGTAGGTCACTTACATAATAATTGCAGTTTTTTCTTTTCTTTAAATCAACTCTTTGAAAATACATTCGAAGTCCCTGTACCTTGCTCAAACAGGCACTTATAAACTGTCATCTGGACATGCATCATTCAAATGTCATGCCTGAATCATTCACACATCAGTCTTAATTGAAATTGATTTGGCACAGTAATGAAAGATCATTTACACAACGAAGCCGTAGTTAACAGCAATTAGATTTCAATATTGTAATGTTATTTATGGGAAAATTGGTCATATTTGCCTTTCCGCTGCCCTGGACACAATCCTTACCTCTCATCTTCTATTCCACCAAATCTGACTGGACTCAGTCCAATTAAATTAAAATCACAGCTATAAAAGGTCATTTGTTTTCATTTTATTCTAACTTTTTAATAATGTATCCTCTTTTCCAGTGAAAACTACATCCAGAATAACACTATATATGGAAATGATGTTTTACTAAGTATGTGCAGCAAGGTCAGGAGCAGAATAGAATGGCCACGGCTCTGGAGCCCACTCCTTGTTTTCAGGTGCCTCTCCTGAAGAATCAGATTTCAGGCTTGGTTCATATCTACAAACACTCAAGCTGCCACCAAACAGGGAGTCCCCCAAACATCTCCCCCAGCCTCTGCAGCCCCAGCCTTCCACCAGCACCACATTTTGCATGGTGACAATGTTCACAAAATGATGTGACTTCAGAGTAACTGCCAAAAAAAACCCCAAAGAAACAAACAAACAAACAACCCAACCAACCAAACCAAACAACCCACAAAAAAAACAACCCTTTGAATTTATATAGGAATTCAGTGGTTGAAGTTTAATAACAGCAATATTGTTTTCAGTATCTCAGTATACTGAAACATGAACAGGAAAGATGAAGTGAAGCTCACACAACCCAATGACCATGTCATTCAGCCCACACACTGCAGTCAGAGGTATGACTGCAATGCAAGGATGCTTGCTTGTGCCACATAAGTCAGCACAGTCAGGGCATATATCCAGCCTAGATACTGTCTAATTAAGGCAGTTATTCATTACATATTCATGAGTGCATCATGGTATTCCCAGGTGAAAAAGGGCCCACACTTAAAAGCGATTTCCTTTGCATTCCTTTGCATTGCAGATTTATTCGTAGAGAAAAACCCAGTCATGGCAGAGAAAGGTGGTCAAAGACACATTCAGCATGAAATGTGTGTCAGCTCCCACTGTTGTTAAGCTCTGTCTTGCTCTACTTGGAGAATTTATTTTTCTTTGAAAATGTTTGTGCTCCTGCAAATTCTAAATAATTTTGCAGGTTTCTTTGGGAAGGTACAAACAAACTAAGTCCAGGGAATTCTGTGTTTGGATTTTACTATCTGCAAACTCTAGTTTGCCTTCCTAGTGCTTTGGCCCACACACACCCAAACTGTCCAGTCTGCCTGGTTGTCTCAATGAGACCAGCCAATTTCTACCCTCAGCAGCTGAAGCTGTCCCGTGCTGCTCCTGTCTTAAACAGCTGAATTCACCTCCGACCCTGTGTTTTTTAGGCGGTGATTTTAAACATCTGCCAAAAGACATTCTCCCTCCAGCCAGGCAAGTAAAACACTTGTCATCCTGAATAAGTGGATCATTGGTACATTGCCAAGGTAGCCAGCACATCTGTGAGCAAGTGGTCGCTGTATTTTTATTCTTGTTGAGCACAGAGTGTGCTTCATGAACTCACCTGAAAACAGCATGCGCTGGGGTAAATAAGTGGAGATCACTCCCAGTTGTGCAGTCCTGAGAGCAGTAAGTGCAGCCTAAAGGCATCCAGACTGGCTTCAGAGAGGGAAAAGCTGCACCTGCCAGTATTTCACCTCAGGAATGCAGCTATTTACATTGGAATTAGCCGTTTAGATGAGTACATGGGTCTGCTGCACTTGAAATAAGATGAATAGCTAAGACAAGGATCTGCTGAAGTCAAAAATCAGCAAATCAAAGGGCCCCTATCTGTCTACAACATCTGAGTGAGTCTGAATGACTCCATCCTGACTTTGGTAGACTGAGCCTGATTCAACTCAAGCTTACAACAAATCACTACTGGACCTCTGCTCTCCTTTGCTTTTAAGGGGAAGGGGAAAAAAACCCAAAACCAGACAGCCCTTTGACTTATTTAAATCCAAACTAAGAAAATTCAACACTATCACCATGATACCTAAAACTGCTACTCAGCAATACATTTGTGGATGTCTTTCAGCATGCAGAGAAGCAGCCATATCGAGGTAGAAGAACTTCTATTTGCATTTATCAAGCTCTAAATAAAATCTTCAGCGTGTTTTAGAGTTGAGACACTGCTGATAAACCTAGCGGTAGCTGTTTCCACTAGAAATACCCATTATTATCCAGACCACTTAGTGGATAGGCAAAATTAGACAACAGACTGGAGCAACTGATGGGAGCACACCAATTTATTTAGTACTTTGGCTATAGGATAATAACTTCAGTAGCAATGTTGGCAGCAAACTCTTACTGCAGCCTTATCACTAGTGAACACCTCTCAGTGTCTCTAAGTTAAATTCACTGTCTTTCAAGGCAGACTACAGGCTGTGCAGGAGGGCAGGATAGGAAAAAACTTACCAGATGCCCTCTCAACCTTGTCCATTCAAATCAGTTGAAATTAAGAAGTAAATAAGGGTTATTGTTCTGCAAGGTCAGCACCATTTGTGAACTTATGCAATTTATTTGCCATACATAATTATGTTGGGTTTAACTGTTAATACATTAGAATTTTATAGTCAGCTGTTTAACCATGTCGTATGTCCACTCTTGATTCGCACAGGGGACAAGCCATATTGCAAACTATATAAAGGCCATATTTCTGGCTTAAGCAGGGAGAAGGGGAATAAATATTTGAAAAATAATAAGAGACCAATCCCTCTGTCTTCCTGCCATGCCACAGGAAATAAACAATATCTAGCTTTTCCAATACAGAGAGACCTATTAAATTACGCAATCACAGATTCAAATCTAGACACTGGCACATGTCTTGAGAAGTAGTATACATGCTTTCCTAGATATATTTAAAATATATCCTGTAAGTTGAATTACTTTTATTTTTATATCCTCTATGTTTAATGACTACAATTCTCCTCCTTTACCTAGGGATGAAAGTAGACAAGGCTAAGCAATAGGTTAGGTGTCAATGCCATATGGAACATGCAAGTCCCAGGTTCTCCTTCTTACTGCTAGATACACTTGCACACAGGTGTGCAAGTACTTCATCCAGACTTATTCAAGATAGCTGTGGGTTTTCTTTGAAAACCTGCACAGAAAGTGGGACACCTCCCTGGTTTTAATCCTCCATGAATAAACAAGAGCCAACAACTTCACAAAGGCTGACACATATTTGATGTGTCAGATGCATCAAAGGCTGACTAGCAATGGGAAATCCCCTCCACATCCAGGCAAAGGTGGGAAGGAGGAAATCACAGCATTTCCTAGTAAAAAAATGTGTACAAGACTGATGCAAGCATGTAGAGTTAATACCACTCCTGCACCATTTGCAATTTGTTCTGCCAACAAGGTAAAATGTGGAGTAGCCCCTTCCACACTTCTTATATGACACAAATGTTCCCCCAGACTTGGCAACTAAGCACTGCCTTCTTGCCCAGACAGAAAATTTTTGGTACAAGAAGCCTATTAAATAAATAAACAGACTCAGTCCTGTTGCTTGTTCACAGCTCAAGCTTGATAAAAAGAAGTACTTTTAAAACAGAACTATAGATATCTCTCCTCCTGCTTCCCCTACCAATCAACAAAGTGACCGCAAGACCTGTTCAGAATGGAAAGGCAGATGACAGCATTCTGAAATTCCTTCTGTAATTATTAGACAGACAAAATCAACAAAATTCCAATAATGATATTCAGGAATATCAAGTTAAGATGCTGGGTGATGACAGCTGATGTCCACAGGCATACCTTGAAGATTACAAAGACAGCTTCACAACATGCTGTCTATTACCTAGGAAATGTCACGGCCATGTTTAAGGATTAACATCTCAAGATAGTCCTTTTTTGAGGGTTGCACTCTTTAAAAGGTTGATGGTGAATTTAAAGCTACATACAAAGCACCCTAAACATCCATCAATACTTTTATAATTATGATATTTCTGAGGTGAAAGATGTCTTCTGGACCCAAACTCAGATTGAAGCTCGGTTTCCTTGTGAAGGAGCCTGTCCCCATTAAACACAGACCAGCAGTTGTATGCCTTGCCTCTTCTGACCTTGGAGAGGCTAATGGGTTATTTCTAAAGATCATGCAAGATCACTTAAAAAAACACAATGTATTGTCTGTAGTGTAAGCTTAAACTCACTACATCAAACCAAGACATGGAAAACTACTGCTTAACAGAAGCCAAGGACAGCTGGGGCCTAAATTTAGTGCCTGAAGTTACTTGGGATGAAAACAAGAATGTCAGTGTCATGAAAAATGAGCATTAAACTTAGTTTCCCCCATGGGCCCTGATGCTCACCATTTCTGTGAGATGCTGCTGCAGTATGAGGAGTGGTTTTATGGCTGTTTCCTATGAAACACTTTTGTTTTGAAAACAAGGTGGTTTAAACTTATATAATAAATCAACACTGTATACTAAATCAGGAAGTCCAATAACCAGCTACAGCACCCTGAAACACTTCCAAGCTACTTTCTACCCCCTTCTCCCTTTCCTAATGCTATTAATTTCTCATAATTCCTGGAGTAAAAGCATTCAGATACTCATCTGCCAAATCCCACTGATGTCCGGGATAATCTGGCTGTTGTTCAGCAAAAGACTGAGTATTAGAACAACTAAAGAAACAAAGAAAGAAAGACCACCAAACCCCCCCCACATTTTCATAGAGCCATATACAGTAGGCCAGTTTCCAGGAGCAATAAAATATTTCAGAGATCATCAACGTTAAATGACATCCTCTTCTAGGGAGTTTTAGCCATAATACAAGGCTGGGAGTTTCAGACACTTTTTCTACCCTCTTGCACAGAAAAACAGTAATTTCCAGTCCTGTGCAAACCTCTGCAGGTTTTGAGTACTTCAGTTTGAGACCCAGGACCTAAAAAGAGCCAGCTGAATATGTGATATGACAGACAGGATTCCTGTGATATGCAGACCAGGTATCCCTTTCTACCCCCTTAATTGAACTGTCTTATCTTTCAATACCCAGCTATTTTGGGCAGTCTATATCAATGTCATATTTAAAGAAAATTATAAAAAGGCGTTAGAAACTGACTGTATCTAACCAATACAAAGACAGAGATAACTTCTCTTATAAAAATCTACAGTTCTCTTATCAAATGTGCAGTTCTTGCACATGTAGAGAGAGTAAAATTTGTATCATATTTCTGCAAGAGATCTATCACCTCCTTACCCAGATTGTGGCCACTCTATCAGGTTTGCCCAACTTATGCGTTTCCCTCATATTATGTGTATGGAGACTGAATTATAGTCCTTCTTCTGTGCATTTGCTTCCAATTTTCCAAAGACATGTCCAGTTTATTACATGATTTGTGTGTTTCCTTTTTAACAACTCCTCAGAACAACTGGTTTATTTCATCATCCCTACTTGAGTATGCAACACCCCCACGCACACACAGCCCATCCTCTGAGGATTTCATCCAGCATAAGGTCACCCACCATTGCATAACTTTCTTGAACTCTTCTCAGATGACATTTTTCATCCAGAAAATCTTTTATTCCCTGGAGTAGCATAGGTGTGGGAATTAACAGTGTTCCCCACACAACACAGCAGGTGATGAAGTATTCATAGACTTATATCATACTTCTAAAATATCATAGTTTAGAAGTAGAGACATTTGTATAAGCCCCAACAATTAGTTCTCCACTAACTCCTACCTAACCATGATTAAGGTAGGATGCAGAATTCAATTTGCAATGCATAATTAAATTCCAGCTGCTTAATGAGTTGTCACACAGCAGCTGAGCCACAAGATTATCTGTGAGCTCAGCTTCAGACTGGAGCAGATTTTAACTGTGTGGCTCTGGCTGTAGCTGAGATAAAGGGGTTACACACTGCTGCTCTTTCACTGCTCCTAGTTTGATCCTGATTCTTTGCTTCCATCTGGAAAGATAATAGCTACGTTTCTCACCCTGTCTTCTCCTCACCACCCATGCCAAAAGCTAACCCAGGTTAGAGCCAGCCAAGGGAGTGCCTACACTCGCTGACAGACTTTACAACTGCACAAATAGCTCATTCCGGCTCAGCTACAGCCAAACACATCTGCCTGTCACACATCTGCCTGCAGCTCTAAATTGCCTTGTCTCACATTTGTTGTGGACTAAATGACTTGCAGATGACACACACACTTGCTAATCCTACAACTGTCTGAGTAACTCCCTTCAGTCTCTTGGGATATTTCTGTCTTAAGAGATTTGGGGGATGATATGGATCAATTTAGCAAACAGAAATGACAGATTATGGTGTTCCCAAACCCCTTCCAATTTCCTCACCTCTACCATCTCTCTCTTTTGTGAGGTTAATTCATCAGAGAGCATTTAAACCATAGTTCCCTAAGCAATCAGTGCAATGAAATGTGCATGGACCTTGGCTTCCTGCACTTAAAACCTATTGGTTTTACTTTTGTTGTCAAAGAAAGCCACCACAGTATGCACTAATAGGTGAAAGTGCAGCAGCAGCAAAGGGACTGTCTCAGCTGTAGTGACACAGAACACTTGGAAGGACTCCATCTCGTTACCCAGGATAAGGGTTCAGAGCTAGACAAACCAAATCCAACACTAATCTAAGAGACTGGACATTGTTCAGCCTCTGCTGCTGTGCTCAAGGCAGAAATTCATTCTCAAGTTTCCACAGCCTCTGCAGTAAATCAGGTAACAGTGATTACTTGTGGACTTAACTAATAATTATGAAATTATGCTGTGCTATGCTGACAAAATATTTATACTAAAACGGCTCAAGAACATTACTAGGACAAAAACCTGAGAAACCCGTAATGAAAAGGAAACATTATGCCATAGTAACAAAATTACAGTGTTACACTGCTGCCTCAAGTGAGGGTTTTAACCTAGCTGTACCTAATTTATACTTATCAGTGCAAGCACCTTTCCATAGTCAATGGATTTATTATTCTGAAAAGCAAAAGCCAACTCAAAACATTACATTAAACTGATAGATGGAGGGTCAGCCGGGGGGGGGGAGGGTGTACGGATTAGGTACAAATTGTTCACATATGGGTTTTTTAAATTATTAGTATTGGCTATGTTCCACAGCACAGGGGGAGGGGAGAAGAGGGAGGAAGAAAAAAGTGGGAGGGAATTTGAAACTTACTGGTTGACCTCCCCACCATCTGTGATTGAATTTCTCTCGCCCTCGAAGACTGAAGCTGGCATCAAACACTGGGTCATACATCGAATTGCCAACAATCCCATGTGATTCAGGATAGAGTCCCTTTGTGCAGAAGTAGATTAATTAGTAAAACCCTAATGCACACAAATGCAGTTCTTCATAGCTATCTGCAAATACCACTAAATTATTTTAAAATAATTATCTTTGTAACTACATACTAGTCAAGATTTTTACTTTCAGATAAACACATTTAAATCTGGCTGTAGCCATGAAAGCAGTAAGAGATGACTGAATGGTGCTAAAAAGCATAAAAACTCCTTTACTCAACACTTTCAAGTTTTTCACATTGTTTAAAAGTTGGTTTGAGGTCATCAAAGAAAAAGCATAAATGTATGCAAACAAGATTGATTTGTACTTTCAGCTCCTCTTCATGAATGCCCTTTCTGGACACAGTAATTCATTCTCTGGTTGGAAAAGTAACACTTAGCATTTCCATTCTAATACTTTTATCTTCATGAGTGCTTCTGTTAGATATGTTATTTCCAAGAAAAAAAAATTGAGGCAGGTCACCCAAAGCCATGGCTTTATATCAAAATTTGTCCTGCAGTAAAAGCAATTCAGGGAGAAGAGCAGAAAATGCCTTTCTCTGGGCCCTCTCCCCTCCCAACCTATTCTTTCTCCATATGCTCTTGTCTCATCCATTTATACATTTGTGCAGTGGCTGCACAAAAAAAAGGAAGGGGAAAAAATTGCTGCTGCAGGTGGAGAATCCCTTATGGCAGCTTTGGCAGCACTGTCAGTGTCACACAGGGGTGGGGACAGCCTGGCTGCCAGCCCTGCCACAGCAGCACAGCGATGGCTCCTCTCATGGCAGGGCCAGCCCAGCTCCAGACACTCAGCAGCTGCACACTGCCCCACTGACTTGGGCTGCTCCAGCAGAGAAACAACTGCTGGTTGTATTCAGGGCAGCATTTCAGGGGTGGTTTTTTCCCCTAGGAAAACTTTGACCTGTAATTATGCAGCAGTACAAATAACTGCAAAAGCAGGCATAAGAAAGCATAGGAAAGTTGTGACAGTCTATAATGGTGAGATACAATCTATTTCACCACTTCAAAATAAAATAAAATACTTAAATACTTCTTCAAAATGAAGAAAATACTTAACATAAATAAATACCAAAAGGGATGGACAATGAAGCAGTTATATGTATAACATACTTTTTTTTTTTTAAACCTTGCTTCCCATAACACACATTTCTACTCCAGTGCAACATTTTACCATGAAAAAAAATCCTTCCCAAGGACTTACAGTAGCAAGGGTGTACAAATTGGGGAATGTTTTTGTAGGGTAAACAGGTCGCATGTAAGGAGAATGTGTTCCACAAGATCCTGAAAAATCAAATGCAAATGTGAAGAAGTAAAGCTCTTAGACATGGAAAATAAAACCAGAGAAAGTAATTTCTGTGACTCAAAATGATGCAGAAACTAGTTAAATTTTAACTAATTTAAATAAACGCTCTGCTGCTTAACAGCAGTCAGCAGTAAGGGCAGTAGTAAATCTACTCATGCACTCTTTGTACTTCACAACTGACAACTGAAATAAAGCATCCAGATGACTACAGAACCAGCTATATTCCCATAGACTGGTTTTTTTTTTTCCCCTGAGCTGGTCTCCATCTGGAGTCATTGGAAGTCTCTTGTTAAGTAAAACAACATGAGAAAACAGAAGTTTATTTTAAGTAATAAGTACACCAAAGCTGCAGTTTCACATTGGGCTTTGTGGCCCCAGCTTCCCCATCACAGAATCATTTAGGCTGGAAAAGACTTTCAAGATCACTGAACCCAACCATAGCTGGCTACACAAATATGAGGGCCAGCACACACACAGGGGAAAAAACCCCAGCATTTCAAGGGTACAGGCACGCACAAACTACCATGCAATACAGAGAGGCTCAAATATGCAGTGCACCCAGTCCTCCACAAACCCAAGGGGATGCCCATTCCCAGCAGGGTGAGTGCAGGACATGTTTTCAGCCAGTTGCCAGGCATCCAAGTACAGCTTCTGCAGTCACTTATCCATACCTCTGACGTTTCTGAATCAAGTGGAAAGTTTTGTGGGCACCACCCAACAAGCTGGTAAGCATGCATGATACGTACCATGGACTAAAGATGAATTTCTTTGCTGACAAAACCACAAGAAAGTCACTGATTTTGAGCAGCATTTCCCAAAGCAGCAGCTATGTGCTGCATTATTCAGGGAGCTTTCAAGTTGCCAGTTGATATTACCTAATTTAAAGGGGACTTCTGCCATTTCGTCTCCACGCTGACCCTTCTGTTGCTCAACAAACAATGAAAGCAACTGGACTGCAAGAGACTGTCTTTCATTTATAGACAGAAAATAGATGTACTCACTCAGTTTTTCAATATTGGGCATGACCTTGTTCCCTTTCTTCATATATGATGCACGGAAACCATCAACAGAAAAGATGATCAAAGGAGGACGAACGAAGCTAAAGGCAAAAACAGCAGGAATATAAAGCAGCATTTCAAAATCTTAGTTTTTTTAATTTCCACTTGCTCACTGAGCCTCTAGTTTACTGTATAAACTATGTACCTATAGTCTTTTACATACTTAACAGACCAAGAGAAACTGATAATCCTCACACTTAGTAACAGCCAGTGTTCACTCACAGTCAGTGAAAGGGCTGATATCCAACATAAAAGACATCTTCTCTGAGCTAAAAACATATAGCCCATAAAGGCAAATGCTTATAGATGGTGACGGAGAAGGAAATTTACCACGCACAAGTACCCAGCCCAGCACACAATTTCTAGTTAAAAAACATGTCTCATGACTGTTGGCCTTGCTC
This sequence comes from Leptocoma aspasia, assembly GCA_013399835.1. Taxonomy (NCBI): domain Eukaryota; kingdom Metazoa; phylum Chordata; class Aves; order Passeriformes; family Nectariniidae; genus Leptocoma; species Leptocoma aspasia. Next base: position 326,351 of record VXAX01004657.1, read on the forward strand.
AAACTGAAGTCCATGGGGCATTTGGAGCATGCCCTGTGAAGCACAGTTCATTCTAACATTCTAAAGATGACAGTATTTCTTGTTACTTTATTACTTTTTGAATTTACTACTGCTACTGAAAGTCAAGTCCAAGCAGGCAGATACATGCCATGGATGGACACACCTGGGGTTTTAATGTCATCTGCTGCAGGGGTTAGCAGCTGTCACTGTCACTGGGAGAAGCATCTCCAATCTATCCTCCTAAGCACAGGCTGAGCTGCAACCCAACACAGCACCCGAGCAGATGCTTATCTTTAGGGATAATAGTGAGACAAATGGTTTCAAAAGTTACTTACTTTCTCCATGTTACCCATGTGCCTAAATTCCTCACTAAGTCAAGCCTGTACACCACAGCAGTTTAGAAATCCTTTCATTCAAGAGCATAATGCTAAAAGTACAAAATTCCACTTAAAAAAAAAAAACAAATGGCCTGAACTGTGTTCACGTATGGCTTAACCTGAATTTTACTGAAAGCAGAACAACCTAGGCCTTTCCACTGACTTCAGAGGAGTCTGGCTACCTTCCCTATGCATGTAAGCGAAGCAGGCAAACCCAGCAGCAGGTGATTGAAGACCAAGAGTTCACACCCAAATATCATCCACCACTACTCATCCAAATGCACAACAAAGGCAAATGCATGACAATATTATGAGCCTAATTAAAGGCAAATGCATTACAATATTATGAGCCTAAGTTTACAAATGGTGAAGCCCAAGAAAGCATCCAACCCACAGTTATTCAGCCTGCACGACAGAGCCATGCAGCCGTGCAGAAATGGGGTGGCAGAGGTCCAAGGCAGAGCTGGGGACCACTGGCTTTGCTGCATTTGCCTTTCCAGATGCAAGGAAAACACTTACCCTGCTGGACATTCTGGAGCCTTTATCTCTTCACAGTCATCATCCACCCAATGGGTTTCTCCTACCAGAAAAGTCGCATTGGAGTTTCAAAAAATAAAAAATACAAGATCTGTGGATTCAGCTACAGATTTCACAGAAAATAAACATAAAAAAATGAAGTCTAGCTCCAGTTAACAGACTGACTTGTCTTACTTCCCATGAATAATGAGAATGTCTTTTCACAAAGCTGAACAAGTGATCTGGTTATATTCTATTCAACAAAAATATCCAAATTAGCACTTCTACAAGCAGCTCTTAAAACTGGAGTTAAAAATGTCCTTTTGACCGCAGGAGACAGTGGTAACACTTTAGACACAGTGGTCATCTATTTTAATTTTTTTTTTTTTTGATCTGTCAAAAACAGGTAGCGCTGCTTCTGACTGTGAATTCCCACCCTCCTACCATCAGTTCTGATGGCTCCATGAGCTGATTCAGCTGGCTAAAGGCACAAAACAAAATTCATTCTGGGGAAGAAAAACAACTCTAAATAGTTTCCAGCTGGCTTAGAGAGATGATCAGCTCATGCATTAGGTGAGACTCAAGCTAAAAAAAAGCATTAAATACTCTTTCAGAGCTAGATTAGTTAAAATTACTTTGTGTAATCAACTATTTTCTTAAGGTTTTCACTGCTGAATGCTGTCTATAGAGTGGCTCATGACTTCTACTTTTACAGATCAATTGAAAAAACCGAATTGTTAACTAACGACCCTACTTTCTGTACCTGGCACTATTAAAGGAACTGCAATTCAATTAAAAGAACAAAACAAAAAACACCATAGAAAAGACCTGCAGGAAACGTGTGCTGCAACAATTCCAACTGACCATGACAGGAGGTGGAGGGACAATTTCCAATGGAAGAAAAAACCCAAAAAAACACACTATCCTCAGATAGGCAAAGGCATGAATGAAGAGGAAAACACTGTTCTCACATAAGGCTTAGTCCTGTCAGAGTTCTAGGGTCGTTGAGATAGTTTGTTATTACCCAATTAAATGAAGATTATGTACATTAAAGTTAGAGACATACAAATTCCTCTGTCTTGATGCTTGTGAGAGGAAGCTCACAAAAAAGGCAGGAACTAGAAACTGCACCAGTATTTGAGTGGTCTCAGCTTCTGGTTTCTTTGGAAAGGGGAAGGACAATCTACAGGGATTTGTTGGAAAATGCATATTTCATTTGCATTCCCAACAGCAAAACCCAAGTAAACAGAAAGACCCATTTTCAGTGTATGGATGGATCTGGACTATTCTAATTTTGTGAACATATGCATTTGTCCAAAATGGTGAAACAATTACAAACTGTAACCCTTGCCCCAGTAAAGTTAATTAATGAAAAAAACTAAGAACTAGGTGAGATACAAAAGCAAAAACCTGTAGAGCTCATTACCAACAACCAGAAGACCTGCTGTCCATGGCAGACACACTAGACAGGCATCCACACTCTGAAAGACCAGAGCAGTGGATGAAAATAAAGTCTTCAAAGCCATCCAGCTCTGCTCTGCAGCCATGGTGTGTCACCATGCCACCCACCAGCCACCCACCTGCAAGTAACAGCCCTTGCATTCTTGCAACTCCTCTTCCACAAGAAACAAAGCCTACAGATATTAGGCCAAGTAGTTTGAGCAGGAGCTTTTGTGGTGAGGGTGGAGAGAGGTCTTTGGGACAGAGATAACATATCTAGGAATGCTCCTTTCCTTCTGGGATCGTTAGATATCCCTGCACTCCCTGTGATGCAGACAAATGCATCTGAACACTTTAGAGCTTTGCTTTAAACTCTTCTTCATCCACCTCCACCTCTCCTCTTTCTACCATTACCTCTACAGGCAGAGATAAAATCCTTCAACATATTATTTACCTCTGCTAGTGCCCAGAAATTTACAAATGCGATTCCCCACTTCCCCCACCTCCTAAAAAAAAAAATCAAAGCAAAACAAGGAGAGTCCCTCTTTTGGATGAAAACTCTTTACCCTGCCTTCTATTGGGTTTGCAAAGATAAGAGGTAGAAAGACCAAAGACGTACCTTTGCAAACGACTTGGTAATTAGTACAACAATCTCCTCTACTTAAGCAGTCTTCAGAGCAGTGACAAGCATTGTCATCATTCCTGGTTTCTCCACAGCGATCTTTGGTACACTCCCAGCCCCGAGCTAAAATATTCACAATGTAAGGAAGAACGAGAGATTGTAAAAACAAAAAGTATTCATTCAGGCTATAATGAAAACACTGCAGTCGTTAAAGTAGGTAAGACAACCAGAAACGAAAAGGACCCTTGTCACTTGCAAGTGCAGGAGGGCTCCACAAACACTTCTGAGTACTTCTGCTACCCTCAGGTGTTGTATTCCAGGTTTTGTACAATCTGAATGCCAGAAAAAGTGTGGAAAGAAAAGGACAAAAAAGGATCTTCACAGATAAATGGTGAAACCTAAAGCACAAACTAAGAATTCCGGTGTTTCTTGGGTAATCTTTGCTTTTCCTCACAACTACTACGGTCCCCTGTTCACGCCGTAGAAAACAAGGAAGTAGAAAAGAGACTACATCGATGCAAAGTGATGCTTTACTCCCACCATCAGTTCCTCACCCATAGTGCAGATCCAACACCAACCTCAAAGATATGAAAAAACAAGAGCTGTTCTTCAAGTAAAGCACGTCATCTGCTCTCATCTTGCAGATGAATTTAAGATCTGGCCTGTCTAAATTAGGTGCTCTCTCAAGGGTAGTACATTGCTTTGGAACAGGGCCTATGGTTTCAAACATATGGTTTCCCACAATAAGGCCCACATAAGAAATCATAAAAATCACTTTAGACAACATGCACTCAGTAAAAAACCACACATCAGAGCAACGTCTTTTATCCCCTTTTGTGCTTCATTTGGAGCTTTTTTCTATAAGTGTGTAATATTTACAGATCAAATATGTGATAATTGCCTGAATAAATGCCTGTGGGAGTATATGACCATTAGCACGACAGCCCCAGCAGCTATACAGGTATCCATATGCACATGTGAACATATGTCTCTGCTGTGGAAGGGAGGGTGAGGAACCGAAATTCTGCCCTTTGGTAACAGACATCGTGCTGAAAGTCTTCAAAAAGAACCTCTCATTCTGCAGCCATTTACAGGAGGGGGGGAACGGTGTCAGCCTAAAATTCAGAAATTTTTGGCCTGGAACCAAACTTGTTTTTCATACTAGATTATCTCACTCTTTTCTGGTACCAATCTATGAAAATTATATAATCATAAACAGAACTGAGGAAGTCAGGACTTTCAAGCATGGCACATCTATGGGCAATGATATTTTTCATCATTACACTTTTCTTCTGGCCGCTTAGTAAGTATATTACTTCAATAAAGCAAGAACAAGTTCAATGGCAAAAATAAAAGGCACCTGTGTCAACTCTGACCACTGTGCAAACATTGAAGGAGATGGATACAACTAATAATTTAAATGCACTATGCTAAGAAGTAATATATAACTCATGTCCCTCTTTGAAGTTTTCCTTGCCTATTACTCATGGAAAAAAAAGCCAAAAAAAGAAAGTAAACCTATTGCTATATTTCCGTCCCTCAGGGTCCAATGAATTGAAATGAAATGTTTCTACCAGTGCAGTAATATGCATCCTAACACCTGGAAATCAGGGTCTGGGGCATGGGCAGCAAGCCGTGGCTGTCCCCTGCTCTAACAGGACCTGTACTCCTTCAATGATCCCACCTTCCAAGGCACCCTCTCAAGTGAGCCTGAATTGCTCCAATATTAAGTGAGCAGCTGGGATGAAAAAGGATGGCTGACACAAAATTACCAACGTCCAGTTTTTACCATGGCTTTTGATTGTAAACTAGAGGTCAAAGAGGTGCCTGAACACTGATTATTGCTTTTAATTTAGTGTCAGAAGATCTGCTTTTCAGTGTGGTATGAAAAGTACCCTGCTTTTTCTGCCCCCCACAGTAAGGAGCAATAGGTGCACATTCCTACTTCTCCTTGCAAGGAAACATGGGCTGCATTTTGGGCTGAACTGAGCCTGCATGACCAAGGCAAGGTGAGGAGGGAGATGCAGGTTATGCCAAGGAGTGCTGGTTGATCAAGCAGGTCCTGAGCACTGGCAGAGCCCAGGTGTCAGCAGTGCCTGGCAGTGCAGGACAGGAGACCCATCATACCTGTCTTTAAGCACAGCTCATCAAAGTCGAAGCAGCAGCTGTTGTAGCTCTTGCACAGGTTGTCACAGCGGCAGCCAGGAGGCTCTGCCTCTTGAAGTTCAAAGCATCTGTTTTTGCAGGAGCCAGAGGTATTGATCCAGGGGGAATCTGACAGGACTGTGTGGAACAAGAAACAGGGCAACATCTGTCAGGCTGGCAAGCAGTGGGACAGGCAGCCCAGCCCTGAGCCACTCCAATGAGCAAGACCAAGGATGCTTGCTCTGGGAAAGGGAAGGGAGCAGAGAGAGCAGAAGAACTGGTCGAAGAAATGAAACAAAAAAAGAACAAATTCCAAAAAAGTTGTTCTTTTGGAGAAAATAAAAGGAAGCAGCATGCTGTGATAACATCCTGCAAAGAAACAGCCCTGGCTTTACCTCTGTAATAATCAACAGATCATTAGCAGAAATGTATTGAAGTCTCCAAGGCCCCATTCCAGGAGCTGCAGCTATTCCACAGAAGCAGGCCTTTGTTTTCAGAAACCAAGTGACATTTTCATGGCTGGCTGGACAGTTTACATAGGAAAGGACTCCAATTAATCTACATGCAGACAGCAGGACTTGGTTTGCTACACTGGAAGGTGTCAAATCAATGTGAAGCATGAAAGAAAACTTTTAAATGCTCTATAAATTAATGAAGAAATAAAGCAAGGCTTTTTGATGGGCTTCTGCACAACACTAAATTATAAAAACTTTAAAAAAATACAGAAGTATTTAAGAAATCAGTAATTATCATGTGTATAAGTAAATGGATGACTCGCAGTCTGCAAACCATGAATAATGTATTAGACTTCAATAATCTATTTATTAGTAAGGGCCCTTAATGTCAAAGCTGATATATGTCTGCTCTTTTCTCAAAACTTACTGGTTTATACACTTCATGTATTTTAAAAGTTTCTCTTGTAGGAGAATCCTACATAGCAGCTTATATGAAGCAGGAAAATTGTGTGTTGTTCTCTAGGGTTAATTGTATTTTATGAAATAAAGTAAGGAATGTATGTTATCCTTTAAATATAGAGGTGTTCCAAGGAAAATTTCACAATGTCTTTTGTTCCTTGAGAGACCCATTAAAATTAAGTATTTGAAATTGTCTTGTGTTTTGTTTTCTTTTAGGCCATGGTTTGGTTTTGGGTTTGGCAAACCTCACCCATGATTAACAGTATGACTTTTAGAGGACTGACGCCATGGCACTTTTGGGAAATAGTTGCTCTGATATTTTCTTATGTATTTTTCCCCCTATGCTTTTACACAGCTGAGAGTTTACTTTCCATATAAACTGAAGGGAAATCTCTTCCCAAATACGATGGCATTAACTGAACACTGAGAATGGATGGAAAAGATGATGAAGAGGGAGTTTGGAGGTGACATTGTAGCAGCTGATGTCTCACCAGCTCTCATCCCAAGCACTAGTGCTCCACCACTTCCCTTGGAGTGGCACTGTCTGGACACCAGCACAAACTACTTTAGGGAGTAAACCTGTCAGAAAATCAGTGCTACAGCAAGATCATAGGTAAGAAACCCAAATGTACCATGGTTGCAGTCGTGGCTCATAGCAGTGTCAAGGCACACTCATGTAACTGCTGGAAAAGGTAGTAGCAGACAACTCCATCTTTCTGGTTTTGTAAGATTTTATTTCAATCAGGTCAGCAGTACTCAGGGCGAGTAACATCATACACACAGTGAAGTTTTACTCTATAGGTACTTTCCCTGCAAGCATGCTCTTAGTGAGCCATTAGTATTTTGGCCATCTGAAATTCCAAGGAGATAAAGACTGTGCATCTGCGCTGGCAATATACAGATCAGTATTTTCTTTGCTTACATAAGTAGGTCACAAAGCTATGCTAGAAATTAATCACATGAGAATTGTTTCAGATCATGTTAACACTCAAATTTTCAGAGCTATGAAGCTGTGGTCCTTATTTTTGATGACAGCTGCTTCCTATCAAATGCTTCTGAAAATCTATTACCAAAAAATATTTTCATGTTATTTAATCTATTCCACTAGTTTCTTTTTTGGAAGCTAGGTAATATATAATCACAGATCCAGTAAACTGCAGATCAAAGGTATTAGAAACTTGAAGGTATTACATACCAGCATATTAACCTTACCCTTTTCAGTTCAAAGGGTTGAGAGGGAGATCTTTTCAGAAGGCCAAAAAAACCCAAAACCAGCACATCAACATGTGTTTAGGAAAGAGAAGGTGTAAATCTGACTGCAGATTTCATAAGAGACAGTTGGCTGCAGCTCAAGGAATGTCTACCTGCTGTAAAGAGCAGCTCATTTATACCAGGAAACCACCCAAACTGCCCACAGAATCTGTGCAATCTCAGAGCTTGAAGATTTTGAAGAAGGGCTAGGGATCTAGAAGATCTGTCAGAAGTACTTCTGTAACCACTGACCAGGTCTTGGGATATGGAGGTCTACACAGCTGTCCAAAATCCCTTCTATAACTGCAAGTAGGGTTTCCATTTCATGTAAGAAAGGTTTAGCCCACCTACTTTGTCTAACTTTTTTTCACATCTCTTGACAACCACCTCATTAGTGATGTAGTGAATTATCCCAAATCGCTTAGCAAATTCAAGTCACCCATCCTGAGTCAATGTAGGACGCTTTCCGTATTGTAGCACAAAAGAGAACTTGCTGATTTTCTCAAATACATTATGATCACTCCTTTGTTTCTCGTACTTGACCTTGCCTTTGCAGCCAGACCATGATTTTCAGGTCGTGCACAATGCCATGGCACAGGTACTGGTACACACAAAATAGTTTGAAAATATGTCCTCAGGAGCTGTCTACCTGGTGAGCACTTTCAAATTAACAGAAACCCCTGTACAGGACAAACTTAGACAGTTTAAAATCCTTTTCAAAATTCCTGCATCCCTCCACAGTTCCTGCAGTCAGATGGTGCAGCAGGCACAGGGACCTCAGCCTGAAGATGCTTCCTTCTTTATTTCATACATAAAGCTTTTCACATTGTTTTCCATACATTCCTTTTATTGCCACTAGGTTCAAAACAGCCTCTAATCGTCTTCTATGTCACAGGTTAGAGTGAAGCTAAATAGGGCAATAGTGCCTTTGTGATTCAGTTCAAGGAAATTGTTACATTTCCACTTTAAAGGTGTTACATTTTTATTAGAAAGTACCATATCGAACTATATCTTTTGATTCTGTCTGATTACAAGGTTTAGAAATAAAAAAATCAATTTATTTGCAATAGTGTTTAAAACAGGACTACACAATATAGACATGCTTACAGAGTCATTATAAGAGACTACCTAGTAAAAATTTGCCATTTTGGATCCCATATGGAACAACCAAATACTTAAACAAAACATCTGGAGCACTAGTTCTGCTAGATGATACACCTATTATGAACTTGCTTTTCATTTTTGCAGTGAGTTAAATCCAGGTGGAAAGTCAGATAAGGGAAAAAAATAAAAGTGTTCCAACAGAAGAAAAGCATTGCTCCATTTTTAGTTGCATGCTTAAAACTACTGAGAAGAGATAGAAAAACTACAGTTTTTCTCCTTCCAAAGCATTAAGTTATCCTACTGTGATCAAGAACCATGCTTCAAGAGATTACTAAGGCCATTTTCCCTGAAAGTGCTTTAAAAGATGGCTAGGAAATTCATAAAGCAAGTAACTTACAAAGGCAAAGTTATGGGAAAATGTGACCTTTGGTTCTCTACTGTATATTAAATTTTTGAGTAAAAAATTTATTTCAATTAAATAATTTGATGGGTACAAATATTCAACATCTCAAGTGTATAAAGACATACATCTGTACACTGTAAAAGGAGAACAAGAATGGGTGTTTTAGCACTGTGGTAGTACTTTGGATTGCATTTTCAAGGGACTAGGGAAAAAACATGATGTTTTTGGCTCACAGCAGAGTTCTGTGCCAAATGAAAATGAAAATTTGCTTACAATCATGGCATACCTCTAGAGAAATAACAAATTGGTTTCCATAATAATGCTTGGTAAAGAAAGTGTTTTGTCAACATAAAATAATTAATTCTCAACATCAAGACACTTGAGAGCAAATAAGCTAAAGAATAGTGAGGTTTAAAAAGAATTTATACAAATCTTTTTTCTGGATATTTAGTTGGACTGCTCTTCTAATGAAGTATAATTGGAAGTCATGCAATTAAGAGTGACTAAGGTTCTTTGATCACAGTGCTTTCAGTTTCCTAAAAAACCCATACATCTCCACTGTAACTTTTTACTGTCTATACTTTACTGTGACTATACTCTTTTATGCTTTGCTATAATTTTTTTTTCTCCTGCAATAAAAGTAACCAAGCTACATAAACACAGAATGGACAAAATCCTCCATTACTTTTGTCTCTCATTATTGAACCCTTGACTGGACTACTTCAATGCCAGGTGTTGGGTCAATCCCACCCGTAAGCAAATTTTCAATAGATTTCCAAAAGTAGACTATCTCCTGCCCTTTTCAAGAGATCCTGTGTTTCTTCCTACTTTTCTGGAACGCTGAGCTAATCCTCCTGCTATTGGAAGGAGCACACAGCTCCTGTTCCCATCCCTGGAGGTGCTGAACAGTGCTGGCTGGCTCAGCAGAGTTGGCACCGATCAGCTGCCATGGGACTCCAATATCAGACCTCTGGGTCTTCGGTAAAAACCAGCTGAGCCCTGCCCTAGACAGTCACCAGTGAAAGCAAAGCAACTGGCACTCAGGTGTTGAACACTTGAAATGCAAATCCTTCCCATCCCTATTACACATCTGTTCTACAGCTAACATCCTAGATTTTTAAAAATTATTTTTCAAGCAATTTTTCTTTTACTGCTATAAAGATCAAAATCAGCAGCCACTATCTTCTTGATTACCTAAAATGCCTCTACTCAGTGACCAGCAGGCCTGATAGTGGCTGTGGTTAGACACCAATTCCTCAGAGAGGGAGGACAGGAGGACAGAGACACATTACCAGGAACACAACAAACTCTGGCCACGGCAAACAATTTTATAATTAAAATTCACGGGCTATCATTACAGACGGGCATTGCAAATGAAACCCTTTCACTTCAGTTACGTTAACCAGTCTAAGTCAATGACCGCAAGTTTCCTTTCTCCTGCCAAAGGAACAGAGACACAACTCAAGCCTGCTTTTTCTTGAATAAAAAAAGACTAGTTGTCTGGTTTATACATTTTTCCATTTGGACTATGCTTGAGCTAACAGAACCATATACTGCCCCACAACATAAATAACAGTTCTTCCTGTGGCACGTTCTTGCTGTCTTCCAAAGGAAAAAAGTAGTAGGCGTAAGAAAAGCAGAGGACTCGGTCACAGCACATCTGCACAAACACCTGCTCTCCTCTCCCAGCCCTCTCCGCCGTCAGATGTCTGCCGTCTACTGTTCACAAACCAGCATGACCTCAGGAGCCACAGAAATCCCAAAAGCTTTTCTCACCAGTGCCTCTTGAAAACATTAATCAAGTTTCTAGAAACCGCTTCAATGCTACCAAAATAAACCCACCACCCTTAAAGCCATCAGGGAGCGTCTCTTAGCGCTAGAAGGAAGCCGTGCAGAGTACAAAACACTGCAAACACTTCAGGAGCTGATGAGACCAGTCTCTGTGAGACTGGCAGTGCTCAGTCCTAAAATAAGCTAAATTTTCCATAGTCACATGCACACAGAGCAAAAGTTTAAGTAAATAGGAGACCTATAGGTGAGTCCGAAAGGTCAACTGACTCGGGCTCAGCGAGTTATTTATTCTTCTCTATATCCTAGAGGGAAAAGGAACAAGCAAACTACTGTTACAGAGTAGGAATGGTTTCTAACCGCAGTCTATAACATAAGGGTATATGTGACGTACAATTTATGTCTGTTACTGTACCTGAGACCGGGCCCTCATCCCATTCTTCAGATCTCCTAAATCGATTTGTTGTAAATCCCATGCAGACATTTACTCCAAAAGCAAAAGCAAATAAGGATATAACCTGCAAAAGTAAAACAGCAAAGTAAGCAGACCGTGCAAGAAGCAGGACTTCTGCACTAGGAGCATTATGCATAAAGGGTAGAGATGGTCCTCAGTACATTGGAGCTCCCCAGCACTGCAGTTCCCATCACTGGAGCAGCAGCTGACAGCGTCACCGTTGGAGAGTAACACAAACCAGAAGGGGTTTATGAATAAAACATCTCTTTCTGAAGCTGAAACGCTCCTTTTTGTAGGAACTTATTCAGGAGAGACGGGCTACTCCTCCTCTAAAAGCAAACACGCTCCTCTCCTCCCCTACCTGGTGCGAGTGGACGCAGCCCTGCTTAGCCATACCAGGGAATTCTTGAAAAGCCTGCGCCGCACCGTCGCCTTTTTTTATAGTGAGCGCAGAGCTCTGTTTGCTCGGGGAGTTCAGACTATTAGCTACGAGTAATCCCACCTGGTGAGGTTGACAGGCTCGTGTGATTTGTCCAGGGGGTGATTTCATCATGTTTCACTCACAAATCGCAGCTCCGAGTGCAAGAAGCTCCAGGCATCATCGCTCGCTACGCCCTGCCCCCAAACGCACACCCGCGCGCTTTTATGTGGTTTCCTCTGGCAGAGCGGGGCTCGCTTGTGCCGCTGCGGCCAAGAGCTGTTCCTGCTCGTTTTATTCTCCTCACAAAAGTAACATGCTTAAAAGAGAAACCAAATGCGGCTCCATCTGGCTCAGGGAAGAAGCGGGGGGAAGCTCGCTGGGGGCTGCGAATTGCAGATGTCCCGCTGCCACCCCCGAGCGTGGCGCGGCTGGTGTCAGGTGTGGCCGCCCGGGGGGCTCGGCCCGGGGCACGGCCGGGCGGGCCCGGGGAGCGCCCGGCGCCTTCTCCGCGGGTGCTCCCCGGGCTCGGCGCTGCGCTGCAGCAGCGGCCTCCGGGAACTGGAGGCACCTTCCGAGCGGGGGGCAGGGGTGCGTTTTCCAACCGCGTTGTCCCGTGCTGCTGCGGCAGGGCAAGGCTCGTATCGATGGAAACACAAGCACTTTCATCTGAATAGCTGGAAACCCCGGACTTCCAGAAAGGAAGGGAAGTGACACGTTCCCTCTGCCCCACATTTCCCCATTTTCATCAACAACAGAAAACTTGGCTGTTTGGATAAGCGCTTTTATTTACAAAGCAAATGATAATGCCGAACAGAATTACAGTTCAAATCAGTGGCTTAAAAATTATTTGCCAAAGCAAATTATTTACCACTGTAGTTCGCCACTTTTTTTTTTTTTCTCTGATGAAAGCGTCTTTCATGAAAGTGTTTACTAACAATTACATTTAAAGGGACAGAGTCAAGGTTTGTAAGCCCTCGGGTGGACTGAGCTTCCCTTGGGACCTGTCCCATATTCTATACTGGCATTGAAAGACACAGTATCGTTTTCTTTAAAATATTTTGCAGTATTAAACACATACAATTTTGAACTTTGTTTAGAGGTAACTTTTACCTGCTGAAATAACTCCCCCAGCTTTACAGGACAGAGTCTAAAAATCCCTTTTCTTTGCTGCCCATGTGTCAGCCTGCCAGCCTTAGCTAGGACCTGATCCTTTTTTATGCAGTTTCTTAACCGAAAGTGGCTCCATTGTGCAGCTGCAACTTTGCATTGCAAGGCTCAAGGCAATGTAATTAGCTTGAAAATTCCTACACGAGGACATTGTATTCGTTTTCCTTGCACAAACTGAGACTAAGGATTCAAGACCCATTTTCTAATGTTTCCTTTATCTCTAGCTGGGCTGAAAAAAAAATAGGTTGCAATAGGCACTATTTTTCTAGCAAAACGCTGTGCGTAGAGGTCTAAAGAAAAGTAATCATCAAAGGTTTTACTAGCTGTTCTATAAAATTCTTTGCCCTTAGCCTCTGGTATATCCCGTGGTTAAACAACTTCATCCCCAAACGCTAGGTAAGTACAGCAGTGTGTGACTGCAGCACAAGGGAAACCCGAAGTGTCACAAATGAAATTGCTCAATGGTGTTGCTTATCTATCTTAACTAATGAAGTTCATGGTTTCAGAGGCAAAATATGGGAATCAGCAGCCCTAAGCTCTCCTCCAGACTAGGACTGTCGGATCACCACAGGACTCAAGCAAAACACAATGGACTTTTTAAATCGGGTGGCCAATTTTGTGTGCTCAAACCAATACATGAAGTCTTTGAGATGCTCTCAATTTCAGAGCCTTTGCTGTTCCTGCATGTCTTCCTAACACGCAGGTCCTCCGTTTTTTTGAAAGAAAGTTCCTACATATGTTAAAAATGGCTATTCGGGAAAAAAAAAAAAAGCCCTTAAGAAATAAAACCAAAAAATACAGCATTATGAATGACTTCTACCGATTTAAACATACATATTTGATTCTTCCATTCATGTAGCATCTCTGGAGCTTGTAAACGTCACAATTTTACATAAATGGAAGAGCTTATTTTATGTTTCCTAGTCCATGTTACAAGTGTATTAAATTAATTAACCTCCTTTGTAATGTCCTTTAGAACTACAGATGATGAGACTGAAACTGCTAATCTTTTTCATCTGTGTTGTGTAAGACACATTTTCCAGTAGCTCTGAACTGAACACAGATGCACAATGTTCTTTTTGTCACAAGGATTGTGCCTGATGCTATCCCACAGATTCAAAAGGAACTTATTAGCATAAACAAGGTCTAATGATTTTGTTCAGGAAAAATTTCACTGTTGGGATCAGTGGCAACTAATTTTTCAGCAACTAATTGCCATTTTACTAATCAGAAGAGAAAAGACTAAAGCTGAGATAATGTGTTCCTGGCCCACGAATTCAGCAATTCAGTGGAAGTTTTCAGGCTTAAATGAAACACTTTAAAAAGGAATTTTAACAAGATCATCAGACTATGAAATGCCTCTTCCTCAGTTTTTGTGCATAAAAATTGGCCTTTGGCTTTTGAGGCTTGTATGATCACACGGATTATTTAACATGGGATGCAAATCTTACAACGAGGCACCAGATGGCGCCTCACAGGAGACGTTCGTGCCGTGCCATTTCCAGTTACAAACATTCACAGAGTCACAGGGTCCTTCAGGTTGGAAAGAAAACATTAAGATCACTGAGTCCAAACCCATGTCCACCACTAAACCACGTCTCTAAGTGCCACACCTAAACGTCTTTTAAATGCCTCCAGGGATAGTGACTCCACCAGCTTCCCTGGGCAGTTTGACAGCACTTTCTGTGAAGAAATTTTTCCTAATATCCAGTCTAAACCTCCTTTGGTACAACCTGAGGCCATTTTGTCTCATCCTGTGATGCGTTACTTGGAAGAAGAGAACAAACTCCACCTGGCCACAGCCTCATCTCAGGCACTTGTAGAGAATGATAAGGTTTTCCCTGAGCCTCCTTTTCTCCAGGCTAAACAGCCCCAGCTCCCTCAGTTTCTCCTCGTCTGTGCTCCAGACCCTTCTCCAGCTCTGCTTCCCTCCTCTGGACATGCTCCAGCTCCTCAATGTCCTTTTTGAAGTGAGGGGCCCAAAACTGAACCCAGGATTCAAGGCGCAGCCTCCCCAGTGCCAGGTCACTGCCCTGCTGGCCACACTGCTCCTGATCCAGGCCAGGATGCCATTGGCTGCCTTGGCTACCTGGGCACACACTGGCTCATGTTCAGCCACTGTTCATCAGCACTCCCAGGTCCTTTTCTGCTGGGCAACAAACTGACTGAGGGTGCCCTCAATCCCCTTGTCATCAGTAAAGATGACCAAAAAGAATTCCCTTTATCATCAGTAAAGATATTAAACAGGACTGAGCCCAGTACTGAGCCTTGGAGACTGGACACCAACTGGATTTTACTCTATAACCACTCTCTGGGCCCAGCCATCCAGCCAGTTTTTTAATTCAGTGAAGAGGGCACCCATCCAGCTCATGAATAGACCATTTCTCCAGAAGAATGCTATGGGAAGTGGTATCAAAGGCTGTTCCATAGAGTTAATATAAGCAAGGCAGTACTTACAGTCTTATATAAAACTCATTTTTCTTGAGCAGTTTTTCTAATGAGAAAAGGAATGCAGAGAAATCAAGTATAGTGGCTGAGTCAGAAGTTGGGGATGGAGTGGACTTTAATAAAATGAGCCTTTTTAGCTACTCCTGTCAACTTTGCACTGGATGCTGGATGCATGGGGTCACTGGGTGAAAGCCTCCAGTAGGGTTGACAGCAACATGAAAGACAGAAAGGTGAAGGACTTCTCTATAGTGCCTCAGAGCTCCCCTCCTCCCAAACACAGCATCCATGTATAGTTGTGGCCAAGAAAAACAGTCAGTCGAGTGCACAAAATAGCAATTTCAAGGAACAAAACCTTTGGACAAACCATAGAAATTCAAGTTGTATCCACATCAGTTGTACTTAGGTACAAGCACTGGGAAATGCAATGAACTTCCAACAGCCAGAGTGAGCATGGGAAGTGTTGAGTACCTGACTGGAGACACCCTGAGTCTTAACAAAATCGAAGAGGCACAACATATCAAGTAGAGCTGATTCCTGTGTATAAAGGACTTTAAACTTTTTATGACAGACTCAGAGAATGGTTAAAGTTGGGAGCGACCACTGGAGGTCATCTAGTCCAGCTGCACTAATCAAAGAGGTTTCCCTAGAGCACCTTTCTAAGGATGGTGAATATATCCAGAGAAGGAGACTCCACAGCCTCTCTGGGCAGCTTGTTCCAGCTTGCTCCCAGTCACTCTCACAGTAAATAAGTTCTTCCTCACATTCAGGTGGAACTTCAGAAGGCACAGGACTGACAGCTGAGGAGCTGCACCACTATGCCCTCTGCTACCCCAGGAGCCTGGGGAGACCCGCAAACCAGGCTGTGCTCACATGAAAGTACACTCTCCACACCGCAGTTTCTCAAAACACCACCAGTCTTCAATTATCTGTCTGCTCATCACTGCCCTGAGGGGAATGGTATGCAAATCATAGTGCCTGGTGCCCTGGAGGGCTGTGCTGAGGATGACTGTCTTGGCCAAAAAGATCCATAAAGTAGTGCCAGACCCTCAGGGACAATCACGGACAAATTAAAGTCTTCAAAATTGCAGTTTGCTGCAGCCCAGCCCCTGAAACACCAAGTGCCTTAGGCACATATAGGCCCATCAACGTTTCTGAGCATCCTGTATAGTGCCTGCAGGGTTCAGAGGGCTGGGGGGAGAGCACCCAGATACAGCCAAAACTCACTGAGAACCACAAGCAAAGCATGTTGCACCCCTCCTCAGCTCAGCTCAGCTCAGCTCAGCTCAGCTCAGCTCAGCTCAGCTCACCCTCATGTGGGTGTCCTGCTCAAAACACAGGGATAGCGGGTTCATGCCTGTCTGAAACTGAGTTTTGCCCACCTAGAGACAGAAGAGGAACCACTGGCCAGGGAAGAGAGTCCCTGTCTCTGCTTTACTTATGTAAAACATTTGTACACTCACTGGGATAATGACTGAAATGCCTGGTGAGAAAAAGGAGAAATGCAGTAGAGAAATAAATTTTCTCACACCCCACATCAGATACAACAGCTTCAGTGGTTCAGTGAGGACTGTGGATTTGGTGACAGCACTGTAGCTCCAGAAGCTGGCTATGATGCCTCTGGAGGTGTCTTAGCCCAAGTGCACCCTGCACACACAGTCACCATTTGTGGTGGCATACAAGCAGAACAAGGTTTATAGGCGAGGTTATGTCTTTCAGCAGGAGAGCTAGGTCAGCTGGAAAGAGGAGAGGACTTTTCAGTGACCTGGAGAAAGCTTTGGGTGCCTGAATGCTTTTTCCTCTCCCAGCAGTACCACAGCTAATACACCACCCACTCCAAGACAGGGTGTTACACCTCTCACTGCTAGCCACACGCGACAGCAGCAGCGTTAACACCAGTCCCATATCAATGCCTTTCTCATCTTCAAAGAAACTAACATATACCTAATTCAGCTTCTGGACAGCATTACTATTACGGAGTAGCTCAAGTACTTCACTAAAATGCACTGAGAATTGTATTTCTTAAGATAGTCATATATAAAAATTCTAGCAACTGCAAAATAAAAACTGTTCTGTGATGAAACATCTTCAGGGAGAATATGAAGGAGTGAAACATGGAGCCACAGGGCCCATAGGTGTTTTTAGAGCAGCCCAAAAAAGCTGTGTATGCAAGTCCTCACTCTTGTTTTCCACTGCCTGATATGGGTGTCACAGGTGCCCATTAACAGCTTTACATCGGTCTTTTTCAAAGAGTTGTGGATTTCAGTGGTGTGAAATCCACCCGCCTACCTGGCAGACAGCAGTCTGGAGGCTTCAAGGGCCTTGCATGGTACCTTGCATATGCCACACACAATCACTGTTAATTTATTTGAATTTTACAAGTGATACAACCTATTGCATCCCACAAAAACCATAGCCCCTTTAAAATAATGAATTAAAGCTAAATGAGAAAAAAACTCAACAAAACCAAAAACTAAACAGCGAAAAAAACTAAAAAAAAACCCTAAAAAAATCCCCAAAACCACAACAACAACAACAAAAAAACCCAACAAACAAAAAGCCTCACAAGGATGGGAAAGATACTTAAAGATGTAAAAAGCAGGTTTTCTAGACTTAAAATAATAATTCTAGTTTCTTTTTCTAACTTCTATGTACATCCTTTACCACGTCCAAACCTTTCTCAGTAGAATATTAGCGTTGACTCTCCTGGGTATATAAAACTTCTTGTGGGGACTTCAGCAATAACTCTGTAACATATCTCTCTGACTTGATTACATTTACCCTCAGCTCAAACTCTATTTTGGCATATTTCCAAGGTCAAGGTTTGGATATGATTAAAAAATTTCCAAGTGCTAGTCTCTCCCCTCCAAGTAAAATGTGGATATAATTAATACTGTTTACTTTGTTTTCTTTGCAAACAAGAGTTTCTGTTTGTTTGAAATACTTTTTTTCATGTTTTCAGCACTTGGATCAAAAAAGAAATATTTTAATTAATGTCTTTCTCCTAGTTAATCTGAAAAAAAAACCCCACTGATATTTTCAAAACAGCAAAATCCTATTTGATTTCAGTTTAAAGAGATATGTCACTAGGAATATTGTTCCCAACTTGCCTGCAGCCGAAGCTTTGGACATGCTTTGCAGCATCAATACTTCTGCAGAAAGATCAAAGTGGGGTCAGGCTAGAAACAGAGGATTCCCACACAACAAGCAGGGACATTTTCCTCCTGGTTCTACATATAGGAGGCATCTAAGGCTGAAGAATTGGCTGCTGTTAGGGTGATTTGTGTTTCCACCTAAAGCTTTTTTTTTTTGACAGGGTAAATAAATGCATGAACACAGAACAGACCTTGGCAGTGCTGCAGTTAAGACAAGGAAAAAAAAAAAAGCACAAAACCAAAACAAAACAAAAATAAAACCAACAACAAAAAAACCAACCAACCAACCAAACTGCTGAGGGGCTTCTGGGGCTTAAACCTACTTCACATGAGCATGAGTCTGACTCAAGCAGATCTATTTGATTTGCATAAGGACAGCAGGTCTACACCACTAAATGCAATCAGTCCAGCACAAAGAGAAGGAAATCCTGAAGAAATTAGGACAGCTGATGAAGAAGAGATGGCCTCTTAAAGAGAAAAACAATTATTAAACACTGCCTAAACTGCCTGATCTGATTCACTGGCCACATGAACATTTATGTGGCAGAAAATACAACAGGAACTGTCCAGGCTTTTGTTCATAGAAAAATGCATAGGATGGGGACACAGCTAACATGTTAGTAAACTTAATCCCATCTGCAGCCCTTTTTTGGGTGTACTGAATTATCTCATAGTTGAAAGACACATCTTTTTAAGCTGTCTCTAGCTGTTGAGAGGGGTGAGATATTTCAATACCTTGAAAATAACTGGCTTTGCTAGCCTTTTCCTTCAGAACAGAAATAAACCCAGCAAGTAGAATCCAGATACCTAATGTCTACCACCAGTCCTGGCAGACTGGCAAATCCTTGCTATCTCTTCCATCCTCTCACCCCAACCATTTCTAGAGATACACTGCAAATCAAAAAAGTTAAAAAGTTCCCTTCCTTTGACAGGTTTTACAGCTGGATGAGTTTCCTGCCCTGGTCCTGAGCCCTGGCAGCAGTGAGACACAGTGAGCTGCAAACTGGGGCTGCTTCCGAGCCCCAAGCCGGGCACTGTGACTGAGGAGCATCCGTGGGCAGGGGAGGGGAGGGGGCAGGGACAAGCTCTGCTCTCCCCCCACTCCCTCTGCTCCCAGGGGAGCGGTGTCACCTCAGCATTCACTAAACACCCTGCATTTCTCAATAGGCATCTGCTGCTGCCTGTTGTAATGGCAAAGCACAAAGCATCTTGCTTTTTGGGTCATTTCGGACAGATGGGCCACTTTCCAAGCATCACAAATTTTCCTAAGTTGAAACATGTCACCACAAGTTCAGTTGAAGGTCACTTTTTTCCCTGATTTCAGCTGAGTGCAAAGATGACAAATGCAAGTACAAAGGGAAAAACATCCTGTTGGAACAGTACTCCCTGTTTTCTACGGGTGAGAAGAGTATAGGCAACATTTCAACAACTAAACAATGTGATCCATTGCTGAATGATTTTTTTTTTTAAACCCATATCATAATGTGTAAGTGAATAAATTTCAAAGTCTGCAGGAATGCAATATAAAAATAATGAAGAAAAATGCTAGTAATCAAAAATATGCACTCTGCATTGGTTTGCATAAGGATTATCAGGGGATTTTAGGCAAATACTTTTTTCACTTTCTCAGCATAAAACTTTGGAAAGGAATAAAGTATTTTTTCTAATGGATTAAACAAGTAAACTGCAGGGAATCTCAGGTCACTTAAACATTAATAGATTGCTTCATTATTTTAAAGCAAATAATCTTACTGAGTTAAGCTTTGTTTGACTCATATTTTGTTTTTTTATTTAGCAAAACAAGACTTTCAGCAGGAAGCAATTCATTGGTTTAGTGATTGCTGACTGCTGTAGACCAACAAGACTTTCAGAAAGAAACAATTCATTGGTTTAGTGATTGCTGACTCCTGTAGACCAACAGCAGCTCTGCTTCGCTCAGCCTTCAGAGAAGGCTTCCCACCCTGGTAAATGTCGTTTTCACAGCAGACAAGACTGAAACCAGCTTAAAATTATACTTGTTGAAAATTTCCGTGGCAGAGACAGATGTTCCTGGGCATCCACAGAGAGCCGGCAAAACTATTTAATTTATTATATTTTCATTGTCCATGGCTAACCCTTCTCCAAGACACTGAAACCAAACAACTTTGATGGCAACACGTGATCCCACCCATGTAAAAAAGATTTGAGTAAACTGCTCTGGTGAAGAGAGCAGGGACATGCCCTTTGCCAGCTGAGGGAGGGCCTCCAGTGCCTGCTCAGATGTGCAAGCTCAACATTTCAGTCATTTGGGAGAGGAGGAACACTATGATTAAATCACCTTTAAAACAAAAAAGACCCCAAAATACTTTGGGCAAAGAAGCCAGGATGGATGATGGAAAGAGGCAAGGAGCAGCAATACGTTCAGGTGACAGCTGAAGTCATCAGAGGAGGAACACCCCTACCCCTGTGCAAACTGAGTTCCCTTTGCACCGAGACAGAGCAGGAGCACAAACTTCCCCTGTGGTAGCTTAAGCTGTGAAAGCTGGTTTGAAAATGGGTGTGGGACTATAACCTCATGTTCATACCCCTGCTTGCTGGGAGTCTGAGCCTGCTGAAGCATCTGCTTGATTCTGCAGATAAATCCAGCGTGGTTTTGGAAGGTACTGAATTAAAAAAAAAAACAACGCTAGGAAAACTTTTGTTGCTTCCTACTCTGATGCATTATGAATAAAACAAATAAGCCAAACTCCAAACCCCAAACTCCAAACCCCACTGTATAAGGGCAGGTGGAAGTACAGTCAGACTGCAGGACAGAAAGCACAGGGGAGAGCCACAGGAAACTTTTGGAGAAGTGACAGATTCAACACACAAACCAGGCTCAATGCTGCCAACAGCAGCTGCCAGGACAGCACAGTAGATGAGCGTACCCAATATCCCGTGACTGTCACAGCCATCTCATGCCATCTGTGGGGAATGCTGGGCTGGCTTGGCAGAACAATGGGAAGGCAGAAAAAGACACCTTAGTGTTGAGGGTGAAAAGAGACAAAATATATTAGGAGAACAGAGCTTTGAAGACTCCAAAAGGGAATCTCCTTCTTGTTCCTGCTGTTGTGGGGATTGGAAGGAGGAAAACATCCTTGTGATCTCTGCCCTTTTGCTAATGCTCTTTCAGTTGTACTCTACTACACAAGTCCATTATATATTAGAGAATGTTAGAAAAGTAGAGTGTCTTTACACTGGATTTATGTAGTCAAGCACAAATGACCTGAGTCAGTGCTTTTGGACTTGGCAGCCAGCTGAGACTGGGACCCTTCAGGTTGTTTCCTGTAAGCGAGGACTTTGATTTTCTGGTACAATCCTGTCATTTACAAGGAATATATAAAGAAATGCTGTTCCCCTGAGCAGGGAAAGGAATCCTATTATTCTGGATATCCCAAAGGGCTTCTTATATTTGTCCTGGATTAAGAGTCATCAGCTCCAAGGGAATTTCACCCCATCTTACAGCATTCCCTCTGTCCAAGCTGGAGGGGTGACCTTTTCTGGGGTTTGCCTGTTGTTTTCACTGCCACTTTAGCTGCTCAGCCTCAGCATGGAAAGAAATAAAAACAGGCATTTACAGGTGATGGCAACTTAATTATTTACAAAATATTTTTCATCAGTACATTTTCTCTTACCCTCATAATGACCATATTTTCATCCACTGGATATTTATGATTGTCCCAGCCAGAATTAATTTTGGGTGTGCAAAGAGTCTTTGAGGAATGCCTGAAATGACTGAGGAAGCCGTACATCTCTTCTAGTGCCACTGGTGCAGGTACCAGATTGCAGCCACAAACTCATACTCTTCTTTCTCTACAGATGGCTGAACCAAGACATATTTTCTCTTTATACAGCCTGTGAAGTCTTTCAATATTGCACTGACCATCCTTCACTGGTCCTGATACAGATGAGTGCCAGTTCCCACCATCCCACTCACACCTGAGGCCAATGCTGGCACACCAAACCATGGACTGGTGCAGCTGGAGGGGCACTGATTTGTTGCAGTCCTTGCAGTTGCAATCACAGTTTCCCTGTCCCCTTTGGTAGCTCCAACACTGAATTTGGTGCAGGGTTGGTCCCCATTTGCTGCTGCCACAACACAGGTTCCTCACCACCATCCTGTCCCAGCTCCAAAAACCCTTGTCCCATTCCCCCACTCTCCTGTCACTGGCCAGAAATGTTTTTCAAGCTGTCACATTCATCAACAGCACCAGGGACATACAGCTAATACTACTTAAAATATTTTTCAGCAGGGTGAAATATACAGCAATAGGTTCAAATCCACAGATGTCCTGTGGGTAGTAACTCCTACCTTGGAATTCACTTCAGCATCTTTGCCCTTTTTATTGCTATTTGTCATGAGTGCTGGTGCATCCTGCTGCACCAAAATCTCCTGCCTCAAGGACTAACACTTAAATTAGGCAGTCTGGGGCAATTCTGCAGAACCCAGTTGCTCTAGTCAACTAATTGAAAATTCAGGGTGTGGGATGAGGTGTCCCTGGGCTGTATTCCTCCCCTCTGCTTTGTTATGCTGTTTGCAAAACAGCTGAGGGAAGTGTTCCAGTCCTGTCCCAGGTTTGCACAGGGCTCTCTGTAAAACCTGGAGTGATTCCCTGTATGGATGTGTCTGGGAGCTAGTGGGCTAGTGCTGGCTAAGTGCATGTGTAGCCTGGCAGCCTCAGCAGCTCATCCTGCCATGTCCTGGCAGCCACCTCCACTGCCACATATAGGGCCAGAAGCTTGAAATTTGGCATAGATCAAGAAGCCTGCATGAACAAAGCATTATTACCCAGGACAATCCATACATCCCAAGATCTTTGAGCACCACAGGTATGACAGGCAGGACCTCAGCTGAACATGCCATTAACAGCAAGCAGCAGTGAACAGAAATCTGTGAAGGGAATAAAATGTGACATTTCAGTGAGGGGGACAGGTGCTGCAGGAGGAAGAGCATCAGGAGAAGAATGGCAGGAACACCCCTGACCATGTCCCACCAGTGGTGTTTCTGCAGATTTCTACATCAGATGACATGGGAGGAAAAGATTAGGTTATGAACAAGGATGGGTTTCCAAGAACTTCTTCAAAATAAAGAAAGGTAGATAAAACTGGTGAAGAGCTAAGTGACAGCAAAGCCAGAGAGGTCTTCAAAGCTAGAAGGCTTTCAGGTTAAATCTTTAACTAGCCAAAAAAATACATGGAAACAGAAGAACAGAGGATGAGAATCCAGAAACGTGCAGTAGTGCATTATTTGGAGAGACACAGGCTGTCCCACCACAGCACACAGCTGAGGCCCTCACAAGGCCCAGGTGGCAGCGCCTCGGGTAGAACACAACAGGAAAGGGTAAAAAGCTCTGTGCAGGCAGTGGTGAGTGAGGGGAAGGTGAGAGAAGCAGCTCTGCAGACACCGAGGGCACTGAGGAGGTGCTCCAGGCACCAGAGCAGGGATTCCCCAAAAAATACCTTTGAGAAGCCGGTTTGTCCTGAGTGACCCTGGCCCATGGAAAGGCCCCACAGCGGGGCAGGGAGAGCTGTGAGCAGCAGAGGGGCTCTTATGGACTGCTCATACCCCCAGTGCTGCCTGGCATGGTGGGGAGAGCTGCAGGAATGAAGAACTGGGAAAAGGGGAAAGAAAGGTGCTGTTTTCATTTTTAAATTTGCTTCCCACTACCTAAATCAATTTTAGATGGCAACAAATTTAGTTCATTTTTACCAAGTTGAGTGTGTTTTGCCGGTGACACTGATTGGGTAAGTGATCTCCCTATCTTTATATCAATCCATGAGTTTTTCCATCCTATTTTCTCCCCCTGCCCTGCTGAGGAGGGGGAATGAGAGAGAGGACATCTGGCAGCCAGACAAGGCCAACCCAACACAGCTTCCTAGTAAAAATCTCTACAAGAAATGATGAAGTTAGAGAAAGAAAGGAGAAAGCTTTTGGACAAGACTCCTGAGTTACTTCAGAAGAAAAACAGTATAGAAGGAGGGCATGAAGCCCTACAAAGAAATGAAAATGGCTGGCTAGGAACTGTATTAGAAGAGCAGGTATCTGAGGACACAGTCTCCCAGCCATGGATGTAATCCATCTGCAATAGGAGAACAGTTCTATCTGGCTTAGGGCAAGAGGACAGGAGCTGAGCATACCTGCTATTATCTTGTATGTTTGATCTCTTTTTATCCAATTTTTCACATACAGCACTATCAACTAGAACTTCTAAGCAATTCATCACTTCAATGTTTTGAAACATGAAGCCTTCTAGGACAAAAGACCATTTACCATGAATCTTTCACATGGATTTTAAACAACTGTACACAATAGGAAAATAGTTCCCCAAAAGTGATAGAGCCAATATGTATTTATTTCTATATTTATGGGTTTTTTGTGTACCAAAGCAACAGTGACCCTGTTCTCTTTTATTCTAACTGTGTGGAGCACACACAGTTTCATGGGTTTTGAGACAAAGAAAGCCTGTGAAATCATTTGGTCTGGCTCCCTACAAACACAGTTGTCATCTCACCCAGTGATGAGCACAGGGGAGGGTGCATCCCAGCTGGGCTGGTGTGGGTGGCATGGGGAGCCCTGTGTGTGGCAGGCTCAAAACCCCTCACCCAGCAAGGTGTGGCATAGGTTAAGGATGCTGTCAGATTTGTAAGCATCTGAAAACCAGTTTGTGTTACTGGTGTGTCAGCAGTATCGGGTTTTGATGTGTTTCCATAAATGGTCCATTAATCTGGGGAAGTGCCATGAATGAGCACTTCCAGTAGCACACAGGAATTTGGACAAGCTGGTGATGGCCCCAGCACTGCCAGGAGCAGTCTCCTGCACCTTCATTCATCTCTCACAAATATTCATTACCTCCACGTCCAGTTCAGCTCATGTCAAAGGATTCATTTGGCATCCTTTGGTAAAGGCTGCAGTGCAGGCACTGCTATGAACAGCTCCAGCTTTCGAGAATGATGCTAACATTATCTTTAGCTGTCTGGCATTCATACTCAGCTGGCATCTTTGATGAATAATTGGAGACCTCCTTGCTGCAGTGACATTAAACTTTTAGTTTAAGCTTCGTATTACAACCTCTGAAATAAGCTAAGATTTTGTAGAATAAATATTACCACACAAATGGAGCACTCTCTTGTTTGCTTAACATCTTATACAGGCCAGCCTCCTAGGAGGAAATATTTCTCCAGCCTTGCACTTCATGAGAAGCTCTTAATCTAAGAATGTCTCTATCTGTCCCTGAACAGGTACAGCACGTCCTCTCTGGGCAGCCAATCTTAGGGGCACAGTCACCTTTGCTTTCTTTTGGGTACAGGCATCCCCCCAGTATCTCTCCCAATCCACCAGGCACAGCCACTGCTCTCTGCCAGCCCCCAGCCCATCTCCCCAACACCCCACCACACGTGGGGAGAGCTGGAGCACTCATGTAAACTTCAGGCAGAACCTCGACCCTTGAAATGCCCTATTTCCCTTTTGTTTTTCATGGACAAGTCAGCATCCCAATTCCACTTGCAGAGCTCAGAGTTTCCATCACAGACGTGGTGGCAATAAGGAACAGCGTGCACAGCACTGACACATGCTGACAGGAAGCTTGCACAGATCAGCAGAAATTAGAAGCAAATCACAATCAAAATCTAAGCAAATCAGGAGCAAAAGAAATGTGAAAGAAGGGCCCAAGACTAATACTTCAAAATCAGAATAATCAAAATCATTGTGAGTCTATTATGAGCAGAGGAACTATGAGGCATGCAGTGTTTGATTGCTCCTTATCAACTTGTCTCTCTAATCAGCACTTTACAGTTGTGGCATAGGGAGTTGTGGAAAAAAATACAGATACTTGAAGTGTTACTACCCTGATTAAAGACATCCATATCGTTCCCCTGGAGAAAAAGGCTTAGGGAGAGGTATCTGTAACAGGAACTTTATTGAGACAGATTGCCTTTAAGCTCAGTGAAGCTCCAGACACAGGAAATTTTAATATAAATCAAAAGCCAAGCGATGTAGGAGTTCTAAACTCATATTTATGTACTTGCATAATATTAATACTGTAGGAGGTAAATATAAACAAAACACAAGATACTTTGCTCACGTCTGTGCTGGATGCCAATTTTGATATTGCTATAAGGTAAGAATATATATGAAAAGCAGTTTATATTAAAAAGGTTAAGAGAGGAGATCTCTTCAGGAGGCAAAACAAGCTATACAAGAACTACTATGGTTTCTAAAATACATTTTCTTCTCTGTGCATTAAATAATATTTTCTCTTTTATTCTGAATCAGGGGACTTTCAACATCACCCCGAATGCATTTTGGAAGGACTTCCTACTTGACAAATCCCAGTCCGAGTTGCATTTTGCAAAACCACATTCATTAATGCCAATCATTAGCTGACTTTGCTTGTAATGATATTTATTTAAGGCTACTTTGGCAAGCCAGTAAAACACGCAGGGCAGAAGAGGAGTGCAGATGCTCCTACCGTACCAGCGGGTCTTTTTTCTCCATGCCTGGAGCTCGGCGTGGGAGCTGCGCTCGGCGCTGGAGCGGCTCCGGCGGATGCGCTGGCCCGGGGATGTCCCGGGGATGTCCCGGGGATGTCCCGGGGAGGCCCCGCAGCGGCCCCGGCGCTGCCCCGGCCCCGGAGCGGCGGGGCTGGAGCCACGGTGCCAGCTGCCCCGACAGGACAATGGCTCCATTGGGAGATAGCTGCGGGACAAAGGCGCTGCTTTCAGGAATGATTTTATATGCATACATGTGACCTTTGCCTGAAATGGTCCTTTGGAAAGTGTCCCTGTCCTGAAGCTCTGCTTTCAAATGCAGAACTCTCGGGCCCTTGCTTAATCTGTCCTTTTTTTTTCTCTATTTTATTTTGTGCCACAGATGCCTCAGGAGAGGTCATGTGCAGATAACAAGGTGGTGCTGAACGTTTTCTCATCATTTAATAGAGCTATTCAGTAATGGATAAGATTACTTTCTTCACTTTGCAAAGTCCTTCACCAGGATCTGCTATCTGGAGTGCTTTTTCTGCTTTTAAGAATTTAACTACAAAACCAGAGTGCCTCAATTTCCAATCCCATGCCTTGAGCCAGCCTCCAGTGGCTAGCACTTCCAAACACATCCAAGCTCAGGCCACCTTTGCTAGAGTGCATGTAATATTAAATCTATGCATCCAGATAACAACAGCAGGGCCTTTGTGTTTTTAATGTTTTAGAGCAGCTTGTTTATTATAAATAAATTTATTATAAGTTAGTTCATTTTAACTGTGATTTTTAAGTATTTTGAAGCCTTCTTACTTGAATGGGTATAAAATAGTGTCTGTCTATACACAACATGCATGAAAGACAAATATCGTGCTAGCTGGGCTGGAGGTGGAGGGGTGAAGACAGAATTTATCACCTTTACCTTGGGACATGGCACTGAATGCTGGAGGTGAAGTGCTGGGCCCTCAGAGTGATTATTTATTAGGTTACAGGGAAAGTTAGTAGCAGTGTGACTCTCAGGTTAGCCAAATTTTCCTTCATAAGACCTTGATTTTTGCTGTTTATTGCTCTGACAGACTTATATTTGCACTGACATTTTTGTGCTGAAAAGAAAGGGGAATTTTTAATCTGTTTTTAGTTTGCAGCAAAATACACTGAACATTTTTGAGATTAAAACAACGAATGTGTTCTTTTCTGTACAAATGTTAACCAAAATTATCTGTCCTTTCCATAAACAGATCTCAGGCTTACATACCCTGGAGCAACAGACCAGATTTTGGGGACGAGGGAATAATGGCCTTTGTCAAATGAATACATTCATTCATTGCTAGCAAATGCCATACAAATTTTCTCAAGTTATAAATCTTTAAGAGATCTTTGTGTATCCTGAGCACTTTGTGTAACTTGCTCACACTTAATGGCTGAGCTCTCTGGAGATCATCTTCTCTGGGTGTCTTTGAGGCCCTTACTGACCATGGGTCACACTGCAGGTTTATTCCAAAGGAAAGGAGTTTTAAAAGGCACTCACAGTCCCAGCCAGATCCAGGAGAGAGGTCATGGCTCTCTGTCATGCACCACTCCCTCAGCACAGTGCACACACAGCCTGCATCTCTCCCATAACAAGTGTGGTGTTGAGCATGCTGGAAAAGCAAATTTCTTGTGCTGAATTAAGTCCCAGGCCACCCCCCAAAAAACCCCAAACCCCACTGTGAAATCTCCCCAACCATCCTCCCTGTTCCCAACAGCCCCTTCTTTCAACATCAGTCTTTCAAGAGAGGGGACATTGAAAAGGAGGGTAAAATCAAAGCTTTGAGGAGCTGTTGCATAGGTAGCAGGTTCTGTATCATAAATGAAACAGGGCTGCTGTGGAAAGACAGCACAGAGCACCTGATAAGCACAGAGAACACAGAAGCAGACAGATTTTAAGTGTCTGAGGAATAATAAAATTGCAAAGAATTTTAGATACAAATCCAGTTAGAGTACTACAAGTAACGAATGCAAGCAAATTAAAATATACATATATTCTGCAATATCTAAACACAAAATATCTGAGCAAAGGGAGCCAAAAAGCCAAAAAGTACCAGAGAAGAAGAAACAAACTAGCAAATACACAGATCTCCACCTCATAGCAGGCTGTTTCCAACAATGTGCTCCCTAATACTTGCTTGAATTCCGTGTGAAAAAAGATGCATCTCACTTGCCTTAGAAGCTAATGTGCAGCCTGCCATGCCATTGACAACCTTTTAGCCCCATCTTAAACATAATTTTCCTTTTTTTTTTCTTTGATTTTAGCTTATCACTTTTAATTATTTGTTACATCATGAAAAAGAATCTATTCTACAGCAGAGGGGCTTAAACTTACTGTTACAAGTGCTCTGCTGAATAAAGACATGTCTACATTATAAATTAAATGATTTCCCCACATTTACAGAGTTACTATATACCTGTACTTGGAGACAAGCACAAGCTTCCCTACTTAGTCTCACTTCAGCATGGTTTGCAGAACTGTCAAGATTTAACATTTCCCAATATATTCATTGAACTCTAAAACTATTTTGGTCAATCTTTACATCAGTTTAACACCACAGCATTCTCAGTCATACAGCGACTCACTTTTGAGTCATACTCAATTAAAATAAATCTTAGGCAACTCTCACTCTGTATAAACACACTCAGGCTATTTAGCAAAACAGATGCTGCTGTCCCTAGGTGTCCTGGGGAGCAGTGGGTATTGCTTTAGGTAATGCTTCCTCAGAATTAACTACCACAGTTCAAGCAGGGGCAGTGACCTGCGGCACAGGGACACACAGTGATGGAAGTGGAAGCCAATGCCTGTCCTGAAGGGTTTTGAGAATGGATTTCTACCCAAACCCACATTATTTTGAAATGTGTATGTGTAAAGAGTTATTTAGGATCCCTAAAAGGCAACCTCTGCAGTGCCACCACCACTCTTTTACAGGCTGTGGCCATCACTGCACTTTCACAGAATCATAGAATGGTTTAGGTCAGAAGGGATTTTAAAACTCATCTAGTGAGAAATTCCTTCCTAAAATCCAATCTGCACCTGCCCTCTTCAGCTTGAAGCCATTTCTCCTTGCCCTATCACTACATGCCCTTGTGAAAATATCAAACAGCCTCTCCCTGCAGCATTCCCTCATGAGCTGTGGTCAGAGATATTGGATCTGCTTTCTGGACTTGGCTTTAGGCAGCAGCAAGGCACAAGTTGTTCAGATCAGGGCAGGGCTGCACTTGCACAGGTATAGCTGGAAGTAAGAAATTTCAGACACCAGGTATTTTGATCATGCAAAACATCCAAACTAATGAAAACAAAAGTGGCAACTTCTCAGATACACTGGGTTCGGAAATTAGTATTCAGGAATTTGATTTTACTACAAATGCACTGAGGAGAGTATTCACTGCAAGGGGCATAGGCTCATGCTTTCATGTGTAGCTAAGGTTAATGAAAATGATAAAAACGTTATTTATTTTTCAATATTCATAAAACGTAGGAGAAGAGATTGTACAAGCTCACCTTTAAAGCAGCTGTTCTCCTCATCAGAATCAGAAATCTGAACATCTCTTGATCTCGTGCAATCAGAGGGAGTAGCTATATAATTAAATCAGGCCACACATTGAGCAACTATATATGGATTTCTGGAGCTAACATTAAGATCCTATTTTTAAAAGCTGTGTTTTAAAAAGCTGTGTTTACAGATATGCTAGAAATAAAGACCTCTTAAACACAACTCCTTTTAATCCCTGCGCTTACGGCACTCATTTTAAACAGTATTGATGCAAATAAATTCATCAGAAAATTATACCGGCAGCTTGATATGCCATGGGTATTAAATTCAACCATGGGCATATGACCCATGGGCATTCAACCATATGCCATGGGCACTAAATTCAACCATAAAAACCAGTGCTTCAAAAAATTGCACTGCAGATAGTTATGAATAAAAGAAGATTGTGACTTGCAAGAAATATACAACCCCTCCTCCTGTTAATCTGTTCCATATTTGATCACTGAGCTTGCATTGCAGTTGAAAAATGTCCTGGGGGACTACTTAGTGTACTGCCTAATCCAGCCATCCACCCCCTGCAAAGTACAACCTCATGCGGTTTTGTTTCATTAGGAGTTTCTCTGCAGCTCCAATGACCCAGCTCAGTTTCACCTCCAGCAAACAGGTCTGAGCATGAAGAAATAGCTTCTGTGGCCAGAACTGTGCAGAAATATGTAATTCTGTACCAGCATAATTGTGCGAGCTGAGCTAATGGAAAAAACATACTTTGTCCAGTTACCTTCTAGGCATGGCTGGAGTTACTCCGTCTGCAATCTGAAAGGATTATGTGGTCTTGTATCTCTAATTTTGCCTTGGCATATTTTCTTGTTCTTAACCCTTCACTGACAGTATTACAGCTACATAACAGCTTTGTTCAAACTCCAAATGTTTACCACTTCTGTTAAACAACGTTTTTCCTGCCATTAAATGCTTTTTATTTTCACTAGACTTTGCCCACCACTGGGGATGTTGCAGTACCCTTTATCCTCAGTTAAAACAAAAACATATCTTCCCTCTGAAAAGTCATCAGACCCAGAGCTTCTAAAAATCATCTGTCAAAATATTAATCCTCTTTTCCTGGGCTCTGTTAACCACAGTATACCAGGCTACCAGCAATTATAAAATTTACAAAGCTGCACCAGCAGGATCTACCTCTGTGAGGACGTCTGCCATGGGGAGTGTGGGATGGAAAAGAAATAGCCATGAACTGTAGCCAGGGGTAAATGTGTGTGGGGAGATGAAGTTTGGATATGTGAAGAATCATAAAGATCATAAACTAAGGCTTAGTTCTCCCTGACCAACATGAAAAGGCTCTGCATGGGCTGCAGTTTTCCTCTGAGAGAGCGAGCTAGAAGTAGCTGAGATAGCTCCCAGCTTTATCCCTTTGGCCATTATGCAGGGCACTCCAAGCCCTGGATAAGGCCAGCAAAGAGCCACAGGGAAGAACAGAGCATTACCAGCGTCAGCCAAGATCCTGTTCCATGGCTGGAGGGCTGACACCATGGCTCCTTATCTACCTGCCTTATCACTAAGATATTGCTCTCTACCCCTTCAGTCCTTCTCTTCTACTGGTTCTCTTGTCCCAAAGACAATACCTTACATCCTATCCCAAAAAACCATCTCTAACAAAATTACAGCTCCATCTGATTTTGAAGTTCCTAGTCTTGCACAATATGTACAAGTGAAGTCAAATTCTACATCCTGAATAAGATGTACAAATTTCTTAAATTAAACAGTATCTCACAAATTGTAACTAGGGACCAAGTTAATAAAATGCCTAAAGAAGGGAACACAATAAATTTCAAGGTTGCTCTTGCCCGCTGCAGAAAATTCAGTGTTGAAACCTGACTATAAAGGCCTGACAAGAGATGCTGCACTAGGAATGAGGGTTATGAAGGTTAAATAAAAAATAATATGATGATTACACACTCCCAGATGCTAACACCAATCCATAGGTGACAGTAGCCAACAAATACAGCCACAAATACAGCCAACATACCCTAGAGAACAGAGAAGTAAAGAAACTCCAGACAAGGCTTACAGAGGAAGGGCTGATGACTTCCAAGGGTCCCATTACAGGGCAGAGGTTGAAAATACACATGGATTTGCAGGTGATATACCAAGACCAGCCTTTGGAGCACAGACAGGAATTTTGACCACCCACCATCTACTGTGCCAGCAAGAAGCTGTTGGTCCAAGCTGTGACATGACCTGGGTTGTGGGTGCAGCGTTTGTAATTCAAGATCAGTGAGTTGGCCATTACTATAGTGCTTGGATTTTCATCTTCCTGAATAGAAAGTTGAATCTCCAGAGAACATAATCTTTTTAGGGCTGGGGAAATTGGATAAATTTTAAAGTAAAAACTAGTAATAATAAAAATTTCTTATTTCTTATAATGTCCAGCTGGGGTGTAAAAGCTGTTTCAAATGATTGAAAAACTTGTTGTTGTGTGAAAATCAATTGTGAGAGGAAGCTACAAGCCCAACTGCAACATGGATTAGGGCCTTACAAGTGCTAGATTGAGCAGGTATCAATCACAGTGACAGCTGCTTCTGCACTGAAATGTACTCGATTCTGGAAAAAAACAAACCAAGAGTGAACTGGCTTATTTAGGCTTGAATGCTGCAGAGAGGAATGACTCTGCAGTGAAGGTTTTTGGGCTGCACAAATCAATTTTACATACAACTACTTGAGAATTTTGAAAGGACTTGTTTGTTCACAAAGCTTAGTTTGTATTTCTGCTTACAATTTATACTTCTGTTTTTGATTTCTCACAACATTTGTGTCCGTTTTCCAGACCCCCCTGCAAGTCTTTATTCACTAAAGCTTTCAGAGTTTTGGTTTTGTTCTAATGTTTTTGCCTTCTAAGTTGTTTTTATTATGATGTACCACGCTGAGTGCTATAACAGCCTGTGAGGGATAGTTTCTAAGAAGAATAAATTATGGGCATTAATACAACAAAGCACAGAGCTTTTGAACATTTGGTTTCAACGTGGAAATATTCTCTTTCATATGAGAATATGTTGAGGATTTATTTCTAAGGGACTTTTTTCTGCTGTTAAGATCTAACGAAGCAGTATTCTACTGAAGGCTTGTTTTTTTTCCTTGCACATTCAGTCATGGTTATTGCACAGCTCTTCTGCTGTTTCTCATTTCACTGCAAGGTACCTATGTGCATATGAAAGGTACACTGTGCAGGGTTTGCTTTCAAGTTTTCCATTAAGTGGGGGGAAGGAGGGTATGGGGGTTTTGTTTGAGCTTCTTTTGTGAAGAGAGATTAAGGGAAGGATACGGAAATCAGGGGCAAAGTAGTTCTTTAAATAAATCCAGATCTCCCCTCTTTAAACACATGCCAACCAAATATACAAATTACAGCAAATTGGTTGTCTGTGTTCACAACTGGGCTCATGCTAAAAACTAAGAACACTGTAAGCATGAGTTAGAACATTCATTTGGACCTCCTTGAAAAGTCTTCCTTTCAGTAGGTTCAATCCTGCAACATAAGTAATTTAGCTCTCATGAGTAGTCCCATTGACTAAAAGCCGGGCCTGGATTTACAGGTCACCTAAACCAACAGAGGAGTTTTGAATGCAACATTTTCCCATAAGTCAGTTCCCATTATACACTTTTGCCACCTGGACTCCATCTCCTTAAATCTGCTTTATTGGTCCCATATGCCTTTATTCCATGAAGTGCTCGAGCTTTGATGGAATGGAAGGGACACAAGCAAGCACCAAGCAGCTTTCCTCAGCCGGTGCTGCAGCCGCGCTCCCAATTAATGCCTCCATTCATAGAGCTGTGTCCCCACACTGCGTGCAGGGAACAGCCTCCCACTTGTGGTGGCCAAACATGCTGGCTTTCTCTTCCAGACCTGCTCACAAAATCCTCTGTGTCATGGCTGCCTCCAGCTTGCAGCTCCGTGCCCGTGTCCTGTCCCCAGTGGAATTGCCTTCTGCTGAGTGCTCCACACCAAGCGCTTCAACTCCCATGGGGTTTGTTCCCTCCTGGTGCCCAAGAGCAGGATCCCACCCGCAGCCCTGCGGGTCTGGAAGCTGGCAGCCCCCAGCTGGCACCACTGCCCCCTTCTTGTACCATCTAGAGGATTTAATTTCGTCCTTCAAAATGCACAAAATACTTTTTTTCCCCCTGATTTTGGTTGGATCTGGTTTCTGTCTGTTTAGCAAACTGACTCACCAGATCCAGCTGAGCCTACGGGCTGATTCTCAGGAGTCCCCAGAAGAGGAGTGGGAGGAGGACAGGACCACCACATTCAGAAGTCCTGTATTAACTAGTTGTAGAATCATAAGAAGGGGAAAGACACAGCTCCATCTATCCTTCTGGCTGCATATCTCCATACACCTTCTCCTTTTTGTCTGCATTTTACAGTACAAAAAATGTAAGAAAATATTTTAGTGCAGATTTCTTGAAAACAATGGCAATTTTTGGACCCAGACAGATTTTGAGCAGTACCTAAACGTATTTCAAAGCTGTCATGTTAGCTATACACCTACTTTTAAGGTAAAGATGCAAACAGTTTGATTATATCAAACTCCAGGTCAAAAAGTGGGAGGTGGGAACCACAAACTTTTGCAATGTTTGACTTGAACTCAAGTGAAAACATCTGAAGGCTTTTGTGGGTGTTTGAACTTCTCAGTGACAGGAATCGAGGTAAAAGCAACTGGATTGTTTCTTTTTATCACTTTCCAGCCTTGGTACAAAACCAGGAATTCGTTAATTACTTTGGACACACCAGTGGGGTTGGGTTGGCAGCAGCAAGGGGCTCCAAGCTTTTTCCTTGTAACTGCTGTGCTGAAAACTCCTGTGTGTTTCCTTCCTCATGACATGTCTCACAAAGAGATTTACGGCTGTGTTTTAACCACGTGTCAGCGAGCAAATGCATCGAGATTTACAGCAGAAAATTTGGAGACTTACCTTGAGCTGAATTTTCCCACTGATAGCTATTATAATTTATAATGTTTGCATACTTAATTAGCTATATGATGAAATAAAATATTAGAGAAAAGTGGCCTAGATGAAGGAAGCAAGCCAAGGGCACTGTATTCCTTCCCATCCCTGCAAAGGGTAAGCAGAACCTGTGTAATGAGATCAGATTTTTTAGCTGCACCATGCTGCTCACTAGCAGCAGCAAGTTAGTGTATAGGAACGCCAAGAAATGGATGTTTATTTGCATGTCCTGAGGTTTTGCTTTAGTTCTTGCAGGATCTCTTACCATCAATGCTACTTCTGTCAATTAGTTTTCAACTGGACTCCCAAACATCTCAGCAGAGACAAGGACCCATACAGTAAATTTAAGGTGGTGATCACTTGCTTAGGCACCTTTCACTAAACAAAGAATTTAAAAGCCATTTCTCCAGGGTTGGTTGGTTTTGTTTTGATTTTGGTTCCTTTTTTGATTTTGGCAGTCCACATACACAGGGCAGGGGTCTGTGAGGCTGGAACAGAGAGAGGCAATGCACTTGTGAGGGGATGCCAGGGAAGAGGCCTGGGGCAGGTGAGAGCTGAACACCTCTGTTTTCTTTACATCTCCTAGCACCGTATTTCTTGACAGCTCTCAGCTGCTCTCATGGCAGGGATGCCAGGGAATGAACAGCACAGCAAGGAGTCCCTGTAGGTGGCCTAAGCAACACAAATTTGCAGTTACAGAGATGTACTTTTTTCAGCCAACAAAAGCTCAAATCTAGCTAAGGTGATGTCAGCTCCTCCCTCTCATTTTCTGGCTCATGCCCAGAGCATAATCTTGCTCCACATTTCAAATATGAAACCTTTCATTAGGGCTTCGAGCATTTCCAGTTTTTGTTGCAACCTCTTCCATGTAGCCAGAAGAGCATATAAACCTCAGGCACTCCAGCAACTTGCCAAGTTGTGTTCAGCTGAATTTCTTGCTTCCATTTGGAGTTAGCTGTTACAGATCACAGTATTGAAATAAACATATGTCAGACTGCATTAATGAAGAGCTGTTGAGCTTAGAAAACTCCAGAAAGCTCTTCATCACAGTCTACTTTCAGGTTTCAGGGGTTTTTTGTCCATCTCAAAGTTCCAGATCCATTATTCTCAGAACCACTGCTGACTCTTATCACCACTTTTGGCTCAAAAGGGGAAAACACCTCCAGATTCAGCCTGCTGTGCCTCTTGCTATCATCCCACCCCTAAATCCATTACCTCAGAGAAAAACATTTAATAGAACAAGCCTAGAGAAGACTGGAACAAATTAATGGTGACAGCACCTGTCCTTCTTCCACTTTCTCTTCTTGCCTCACTGACAGTAATTTCCACATAAATTTTAGCATATAAACATCTTTCTGCAAAAAACATATTTTACCTTTTACAAGGTAGCACCTTTAGAAAACACATAATTACTACAGAAGTAGAATTTTGCTGTTTGAACTGTCAGTCCTCACAGTGGACCTCCCTTCCAGGGGACCAATACGAATTTCAAAAATAAAATTAAGCCCAAATATACTTTAAGAAATGACTTTTTAAGGTGTCTTCCTCCATTTTAAAGGATTTGTAGAGCACAATCCCATCTTGTTTCCTTCCCAAGTTACCTGCAAGACATGCAGGAATTTTTGATGCACAACAAACAGCCAATTTAGATATACATGCATAGTAGAAATAAAACAAATAATAATTTTTTTAAAACTAATTATTGCAGCATGTACTCTCCAGCAGAGTGAGAGAGTTCATCCATCTATTAATCCAGTTCATACTTTACCAATAGGTAAAACCAGCAGGATCAACGTGGAACTGTGCAAATAAATAACAGCAATAATCCAACATCAAGAGGGTTCCAAGAGTGCTGCCTCTCTCTTGCAAAGCAACAGCCTACTCTCCCTGACCCCTTGCGCTTTTGCCATTCATCTCAGGTTGGACGTAAGATGAAATTGTTAAATCAGAGGCTGGGGAGGATGCCAGACTTCCAAACTCAGGCTGTGAAAGGCCCCCTCTGTCCACTGCAGAGTTTCACAGGGACTGCAGACAGCAGATCTGAGACAGCCTTTCAGGCCTGTCTTTATCAGTCAAATCTCCTCTTGTGCTCTGGAGAAACCCCTGGAGAGATTTCAGCCCCCTGGGTTGTGGTGGCACAAGGGGGCTTGGCTGTCTGCACCCCCAGCCAGCCAGACCCCAGGCTGCCAAACATTCCCTTTACACAGGCCAGCTCTCAAGCAGCACCAGCCTACCTCTGCTTGCAGGACTTCTGATTCTTGAAAAAGTTTTGATATACAGAAAAATAAGATACTTGTGAGGAGGAAAAATTAAGCCTCTTTCAGTTTTATTACATTCCTTCTATTTTATAGGTAGGCTTTTTCTTTCTTCTTTGCTTTGCAAAAGACGTTATAATACAATAATCAACCACTGGAAGGAGTTTACTTTTGATTGCTTTGGATGAACTGCCTTAGATAGACTGTATCTGAAGTAGAAAAGATTAGTCCTGTATTTACTAACATGCCGCAGGCTCAAGGAGAAAAGGGGGGAGTAATCCCTCAAAAAGGGCTGTCTGTTATAAAACCCACCACAAGTAATCAATATACCCCAAAAGAGCAAAGGCGGTGATGGAACAAACCCTTAATGTGAACCAGACCAAATAAAATGCAACAATCAGCTTGATGGGTGAAGTAGTGACTTGGCAAATGTTCTGACATTTCTTGCCATGGGATTTCCGGACAGTCATGGTGAAAGTAAGTAAACATGCCTCATCAGAAATAACATTAGCAACAGGCCCAACAGTAACACACAGCTGGGCTGTTCATTCAGAGCAGGGATTCCTTCCTTTACCTGGTACTAAATCTTGCCCTCCACATGGGGCCACAAAGCAGCTTGGATATGAATTTTGTATCAAAAATTCACTTTCATCAAAATACTTCTAAGCTGGAGGTGCAACAATGTGATTGCCAAGTTCACCCTTCATGACAAAACCAAGAGGTTCCCTGAACTAATCCATACCCATTGCAAATGTTTGAGAAAACAATCCAGGAGCTGGCACTTTCTGTCTCCCCAGCTCATGCACTTTCCCATTACACAAAGAAATTCTATATTTCAGCAACAGGATTACCCAGGCCTTTCTAGGAATTTTGAGCCAAAACAATTTCCTTGCCTAAAAAACAAGAATGAGAGAGTTAAAACATATTAAAAATTTAAAACATTGAAAATACTAATTGCTATTCCCATGTAGCAACTGAATCTTGACTTTTTTGTTTGTATTTCATTGAAGGAGCTCCTCCCATCCCTGGGGAGCATGAACTGTGCAGAATGGAGAGAAGCAGAAAAGGGATGTCTCATTTTGTCAAGAGATGCATTCAGTCCCTTGAAAAGGAATATAATATATAAAATAATTTAATAAATCTTCAGCTCAAGAGCTACTAATCAAGGGTTCTTTCAGTGTCCACAAACTCAGATGATCTCCTAATGCCCAGCCCTTCTTTCTGATTACCTACAAAGAGATGTGAGCTTTTTTGGTGACATCAAACTTGGGGGGGGGGGGGCGGGGACGCGGGGGGGAGGATTTGAGACAGTCCCCTAGACTGGAAATCATCAGCAGCAATCATATACAACGTTTGGGACTCTTGGATAAAACATCAGGGCACATGGGGAACATTCCTGTATTAAAGTCAGTGTTTGATTCCAAAATTTGATATCCCCAAGATGGTAAGAGAGATTTAAAGAAAACAAGACCATCACTCAAAGTGTGACAGAGGCTGTTACAACATCATCTCCAACAGGCATTAACACTGAGTTTTAAACACTGAGTGCTGGGGTTTGATGCAGCTCCAGGAAAGTGCTATGCTAAACTTTGGAGAAGATGTGCTAAATTTGGAATGTTGTCCAAAGAGAAAACCAATTATATTCACCAAAAGTCTATCTAATGTTTTACAATGACCCTAAAACAGGCAGATTTAACAAGGGATGGCAAGTAGCCACTGACTTGACTCGAAGGTCGCCTGTCAAACACAAACAGTGATCAAGCCCTGAGAAGCCACATGGTGTTCAACAAACAGCACAAGGCTGAAGGGAGCTTGAAGTGTGGCTGAGGGACAACCTCCTGCCTAATGCAGGAGGAGCTCCCAGCTGGTTTTGTGCTTCTCTGCTTTGGATCCTGATCAAGTCAGCAACCAATTCTGTGTTGTAGAAGGCATCCAGTGTAGGCCAACAATTCTCCTGCACTTTTTAGTATATTCATATCTCTGCAACAACCAGCTTTAGCATGATCTTAGGGTACCAGTATTATCCCCTAAATTCAAAATGCATCACCCAAAACATACTCCAGGCCACTCAGACTAGGAGAGATTTCTACTGCCACTCAGTCTGTCCTCTGGTCAGACACTGATTCGTGTCTGTTGCTCTGGCTCTTACATGTCCTGTTCAGGTGCTTTCTGTACAGGTCTTGGTGCTGTAGACCCTTGTTTAAACCAACGCCAACCACAGCAACAAACAAACAACAGACCTTGCTTCATCTGGTTCCCACATGAACACTGCACAGCAAACCCAGGCAGAGAGCTGTTCCAGATCAGAAATGTTGAGCCAGCTTGCTCTCAGGCACATCCATTTTGCAATGCTAAATGCTGCTGAGAAGAAAGGGGCACAGAACACACCCTTGCTGTTCAAATGCTACAGAGCTGCACATCAGGGCTGTAGGACCGGCTGAACCTCCCAGGTGCTGCCAGTGATACTGACAGCAGCACAGCAGCTCAGCACGGTCACTGCATACAAATTCCTGACTTCTTTATTGTGAAGCATCATTCAAAGCTTCTCTATGGACAAGATGATCAAGAAATGTCCTTGCAGTGGTGCCTAAGCACCTTCCAAAATATCTTGACAGCACTCCTTTGAGGGAGAAGCAGCACCGCTTGCAGATGAGACACAGGGACATTAACAAATTATTTCTATACATTTAAGAGCCTATCTTAAGACTTCAAGAATGCCAGTTCCAAGAATGAACAGCATTTTGAAGCACTACCACCACAGTCTGTAATAGGCACTACCAGAGACTGGCTGTACTGGATGTGTGCAGCACAGACCAGTTACCTTCAGATGAACCCATCAAGACTCAGCAGTTCTCCTAATCAGAGCTGGGCATTTCAAGCTGAGTGCTGAACAGAGAAGTTAAAAAATGACCTTTTCTAAAAATTATAGCTGAAAAGACCTGGCAGCATCTCTTTCTTCTGTCTGTGAAGAAACAGAAACAGGATCCAGCTCTCCAGAAAAAGACTGAGCTGATCTGAGCATGACCAGATTTCTCCTGCAGCCCCATTCCTCACTCAAGACACTGTGTTGAGATTGTCTCATCATACTTGAATGCCAAGGTACTGTGTAAAGTCGCCCAGATGGTCTTATGTCCATTCAAATGGACTGTATTCATATAAGAGAGTAAAGAGAGTGCTTTGTGGTTTGCTTTTTGTTGTTATTTTTTTATTTTAAAGGACTGAATTTGAAGAAGAGCAATTCCTAGTGTGCTGATGATGTGCTGCCTCCTTTGTGGTTCAACAGCAGCACTGGAACATGTCTGGCTTGCATGAGGTAAGAGATTGGCAACCACAGCTGCTGTAGGCTGCCATCCCTTTGGTAACTCATACCTACAGAGGAATAAAACACGTGCTTTAAGCAAATGGATATGAAACCTGTTGGCCAGGAGTAGTGAGACTCCTGAACTTCTCGTTACAACCCCGTGGATCATGGCTCTAAATTATTCTGTCTAGTCATCTTTGCCCATTGTTCCTTGATGCCCAGCTTTTCTTCCATGTTGCTATTGCCTCTCAGATCTTCCTTTGACTTTACGGTCTGTCACTGGTTCCCTTTCCCAGTTCTTGATCCGTTCACTTAGCTCCCTCACTTCTGCTGCCTCTGCCCTGGTGGCAGTGATTATGTGAACTGCTTCAGCCTGGTATCAAGGTGCTAACTCACAGAAATTCACAGGGCTTTGGTTTCCCCATGCTGGAGTCTCTTCTGGAAATCAGGCAAGGACTTCTAAATCACGTGAACAGTTTGGCCAGTTTTACCTCTCACGTCCACTGAAAAATGTGAGTCTTTCAGTATTTCAGGCAGATGTTAGTGGATGATTCAGGGAGCAGATACATATGGTTGCCAGCCATTGAGTTGAAGGAGCCCCAGAGAGAGTCAAGAGATGATAAAGTTGAGCAAAACTGAGAGTTAATCCAAAGCTTGCAACTTGCTCTCAGCTCCCCTGGGAACACACAACACACACTGAGCAATGGATTCCAAAATATTAAGAAATAAGCTAGCATGTAAGAAAAATAAGGATCTCCTGTTGAATTAAGGAGTTAGGTCATTAATGCTTGTTCATATTACATTACTCACACTTGAGAGACAAATAACTATCTGTTGCCTCACTAACCCACATATTTATTTGAACAAATATTTCCCAAGAAGTAGGGAGAGAGAAGCATTTCAACAGAAAAGTTCTATATTATGGTCTTATCATAACAAGCCACTTCACAGTACACTGATGTGTATCGTATACAAGCATCCATTGTGAAAAGCTATTAAGTATATCTCATTTTACAGTGCTGACATGTTGGTTCCTTCACAGAGGTCATTAGCTCACAATGGGGCCTCTCATTTCCCTATGCCTTTCTAAGGTTTTGCTGTATTTCAGAATCAATGAGCATTATTAACTCAGAGGGCATTATTGGTGCCATATAAAGTCAATTTACATAGAAATCCTGCAATTATTCAGAATAAATTATATTTATTTACATATATAAAAGGAAATATACAGTCTGTGAATGGAAAGGACATAGTACATGACTATGTAAATTTCAGATGCTTAAGATGTTTAACAGAGTAGCCTTCCAAAAAGGAAAAAATACCCAATCCTAAACAAAACTACCTATTTTCCTCTAGGCTGAAAATGCTGCTTAGTCACCTGTTCCCAGGCCAGCCTGTAAACAGTGCTGGACATGAGCAGTGTGTGGAGGTGGATTGCTGCCTATATTTTGATCAAACAGATTTCTGATTGCTGCTGGAGCACCAGCATGACCCCCAGTCCGGAAACCAGACACATGCCAGGCACTGGTGCTGCTCCCTGTCCCCAGTCACTCCAGCACCACAGAGCTGTGCCAAGGGCAGAGCACTGCATCCATCCGGGCTGTAGAAAACACTAGAGGCAGTAAAAACCTCTGAAAAAGCAAAACAAGAAGTTTTGGGAGTAGACAGTGGCAAATGACCAGAGTGCTCTCACCTGCACACATGCACATGCAGTTTTTGCCATCTCTGTAACTGTCTCAGGGCCATGAGAGACTATTTGGTGGCATGTATTTATGCCTTGTGCATAAATGTACTTCCATCTTCTGGTTCAGCTCTTCATCTCAAAGGTTTGAAATCATGTCTGAGCTGGAGAATTGTTAAACAATAGTAGAGGAAAAAAAAATGGAGAGAAGGAAGAGGGGAGACAGAAGAGCAGGGGGATGGGGGCCAGGGAGGAGTTTCAGAGCTGATGGGGTGAGGTGGCCTTATCTGTGCAGTGTATTCAGCTCGTGAGAGGTACACAGTGGCTCACCTTCCACTGCATCCCCTCCTCTGCCTGGCAAGGTGCTGGTACAGCACATGCTGCCACATGAAATGTCCAAAACAGCTCATTTGTGTGGCTGATGAACATATCAGGCACAATGCAGAAGGTGGACTGGAGAAAAAAGTCCTGGCACTTATGACTACAGCTCAGGTGCTTGCAAGCGCTCTTTTGCCCCCTGAAAGGGCAGAGAAGTAATTAGTATGTAAACAGAGAATCTGAGCAGTAATTTGAAGGAAGAGGGAGATGCTGCCTTCACAGAGATGAACTCTGCAGATACAAAAAGAAACCAAAAAATTCTGAATTATACCAGGATGCAAAATGCTGGGATAGTCATGTCCCTCCAATGAATGTCAAAGGCCTGAGAATATTAAGTATTACACATGCAACAGCTCACCACCTGGACCTTCTTTTAACAGTAAGAGCACTGTGGATGCCTTATACTAATTCATTTTTACATTAAATATCACTTACCAAAAAACACTCTAGGATTTACAGCTTCCCTCTTTTCTGTAGCAGACAAGTAACTGCCAGGAATTGCTTCAGGAGCCCAGCACATGGAGCAGGATCACCTCAGCCTGAAAATCTGCCCAGACTGAATCCTCCATCATCCTTGGGTGAAGCCTCCATCATATTTAAGTATAAGAAATGTAGATGAATGAGAAAAACTGGCCCTCAACCCAAAGAAGCTGGAAGGGGCTCTCAATGGCATTGTAATATCTGCTTCAAATGGTGGCACTGATTACCCAAAACCATCTCAGACTCTAGGGAAAGGTACAAGTCATTGCCTCAACTCACAGCCACAATACATACTGATAAAAATACAGCTCAAAGGCTAATTCCCAACTGTGTTTCTGTGCAGCCCAAGTATACATTACATGCATTATTAAAGAATAGGTAAATCAGGTTCAAAGTATATTTGATTTTTGTAAAACAGCTGTAAGTAACGTATTTAGAAGCTTTCTCTATTCCTGATAGCACAAATCACTAAAGGAAAATGAAAAGTGAACCTCCAAGCTGTTAGTTTCTGTTGGATGACAGACACTCAGGCATGATACACTGCTTGACTCTGAAAAAGAAATGGGGCTCTTGCTTGGTTCTCAATTAAGGAATTCAGCACTCAAGGACAATGGTCAAAAATGAAACAGCTGTTGTATGTTATAGACATTACCACTTTCTTGTTTTCATTTCAGAAATGATTTTATCTCCAATTAAATTTTTTAACTTCTTTTGCAAAAAAAGTACTGTTCTCAGCTGTCCTGTCCAAACTATTTTACTCTGAGGTTTTCATATCTCTTAATCATAGCAGTAGTCAACAACCAATTCCTTGAAATTCTTTATCAGTTCTCCTACAGTGTAATTGTATTTCTCTTCCATGGAGAGATGTACAAAAAGCTTTTGTTCTCTCTCCTCCTTTGTGTCTTAATCCTACTTATTAAGTGCTGAGTGTTTCATAGAGCACCTGGAAGATTTTCAGTGCTATTAAAAAAATGTCTCTGTAAAAATCTGACTCTCAAAATAAAAGCAACAGAAAGTGTTCAGAAAATTGAAGTGAGTCAACTACTCAATAACAAACATAAGAATTCAACATTATAAAATGACATTTGAGATGGAGAAGCATTTTTTTATACATACTGCTCCAAACACAAGCAAGATACTTGCACAGACTCTGGAACTGTAAAAAGTCCACAAGGGACTAGGAATGTCTATGTTTGGTTTTCAGAGAGAACAAATAAGCTGCTGGCCACAGAGTTGGGAACAGACCATGAAAAGCCATGACAAGACTCAAATCCCCAAGTGTAGGGTATCAACCTGCTCCTAAGCAGCTTAAACCCTCTGCTTTAGTGGATATCTTTGAGTGATTTGTTTTTCTGGAAGCTTGGACATCCCTCTGAC
This sequence comes from Leptocoma aspasia, assembly GCA_013399835.1. NCBI lineage: Eukaryota > Metazoa > Chordata > Aves > Passeriformes > Nectariniidae > Leptocoma > Leptocoma aspasia. The sequence continues at coordinate 371,040 of VXAX01004657.1, forward strand.
ATCTATTACATCTATAAACTGGCAGAAGAAGACTTAAGGCAAAGAAATAGTAGAAGAAAACAAGTGATGACAGCAGCAGCTCCATCACTTGCAGAAGCTGCCTTAGGAGGGTGAGTGACAGAGCTGATGGAGACCTTTAATCTCTCCAAGTCTCTCTTCCCTGAGGTAACAGACCATCCCAGACCCTTCTCTTCCTCCCTATCTCAAGTTTTTCATTGTACAGAAAAACTAGAAATTAAGTCACTAAAACTAGCAAGACAATAATGCATTGTCAAAAACTTCCATGACCTCTGTATCAACTTGAAAAGTTGTAGTCAAATAGTTTCAAAACCACTAAGAAATCTTTTTCCCCCATTTGCTTTGATTCAGCTCTTGGGTGGGGAATGAGCTATGAAACAGGTAAGTTTCAAAAGAGACCTTTTTTTCCCCCAGAAATATGGTTTTGAAAAGGGGAAGAATCAATCAGGTCTTGCAATATGCTTTCATCATTTGTACTTTGCTTTCCAACTCTGCCTTTTTTTTTAGGGAATATTTTCATTTTGAAGTTGAACCGGTTACTTGCACTTCACAGTGTGCTTTATTTACAAAATATTAGAAAATGAAAAGTGCATTTTCAGAATGAATTGCTTCAGATTAACTCTTGCGAAATTCAATTCTGTGGATAAAAGATAAATACAATAATAATAGAAAGAATAAAAGTAATTAATAAAACTCTATTTGACCTGAAATGACTTTTGGAGTAATTCTTCTCCACTCTGTCATTGAGACCAATTTTTCTTAACACAGCAAAGCGAAAATAACTGCCAGTCACATAAACTCATCTCACTCCAGCCTTCCAAAATGAATCTGATTCAAAACAATCACTCATCCAATTCACAACAAAATTAAGACTCCCAAAGAGGCGCAGATGTGAAAACTTGAATTCTCCCTATTGTATGATTTTCTCGGAGCAAAGTCACAAGGAGCAGTGGAGCCAAATGAACTGGCTGCTGCTGCCAAAGAGGGTTTTGTTCCTGCTCACGCCTCCCTCCCTCCCTCTTCCATTCCACCCTTGACTTCACAAGCCAGGCATGAGCCTTGCTGCCTCCTCAGCCTCTGCCCAGAAGTTTCAGCTCACTAACAGTGCAAGAATAACCCCAACTTTATTCACCGGTTAGAGTTGTATCAGGCCACAGAAGAGATCAGTTAGCAAAAAAATCCTACATGTGACTGTGGGGTCAGGAGCTGTGGGGGATGAAGAGCTTCTTGCTGCAGGAGGGACAAGCTGTAAGACCAGCCCAAAGCATACCCACATACATTCACTTTCATTCAGAGATTAAGGAAATCCAGCTAAATATGCTTTCATTTGTTCTGTCACTTTATGGTGGTTACCAAACCTAAGCACCATACTAACTGAAGGATTTTTCAATAAAATGCAAAGCCTCTCAAATGAAATCCTGACTTTTCTACATCTATAAAGGTTGCTAACATTGTAGATTTTTCAGGACAAAAATAATAGTAAAAGAAAGCCTTAGAAATATGTTTAGAACACCTATATTTATGGTATCAGATGACTATGCAATAATGCAGACTTTAGATATTAGCTGCTGTGACTTAATTCATATATTATTGTCATTTAAAATGATAAAATCAGAAAGTAAACATATATTTTAGAATACATATTTTAATGAATATATAAAAATTGAAACATACAAAAGTACTTAAATCTTATCTAAAACATTTTTACTTACCTTGTGTCTTTTAAGGGCTGCTGTTTAATACCAATGCTCCATTAAAAACTGAGTTCTTAAGTTCTGAGAATAAACTATAAGAAAGAACTGAAAATAATGACATGACTCAAAATTTCTTGTATTAGAATGAAAAAAAATTCTATTTCTGTGAATATGAAATCAACTAAAACGAAGAAGAAAGTATTCCCAAAAGCTAAACAGTGTAAGGCACTAATTTTCATGGATAGGAGCCCTCGTGTCAGCTGGAGTGCTTTATGGACAGCAGAGCTCATTGGTACCGAGATGTGAAGAGCTCACCCAAGGACTCCAGGAAGGTGCATCCTGCTGTCCCTCCCTCCACAGCACTGGGACACGGACAGGGCCTGGCAGTGACTGACCTAAGCTGAAACTCCGGCTTACTTGGACACCTAAGGAGAGGAGCTATGTCCTCATTAGATGCTTCAGCATGCCTACAAATTTAAGAGATGCAGTACTTACTTTATGGACATTTTATTCTATAATTATACCAAGAAATAAAGAAAAAACCCAATGAAAAGTCTGCATACAGATATTTTAGCATTACATATTTGCCCTACACTTATGTGTGTTCTAATGTTTATATTGAACAAAATAAAGGAATTCAGGTTAAAAGCTGATATACCAAAATAAGTTCTCCAGACTTTGACTGCTTTGCATATTTTCAACAACACATTAATTTATAGTTATATGTGCGATGTGCATTCTTGGCGTATTTGGATAATACCCCACTCAAATAAAAAATTTTTTCCTTTGTTTTAAGGAGAGTGCATTATAAAGCAAGAGTTTTAACCAAAAATCAGAACCCAGATCAAAAGCAACTGCATAGGTTACAGGCAACCTATGAGGTCTGAAGGTGGAAAGAACAGAGAGATTAATCCACCATCCAAATATCAAATTTTAATTTGAATTGATGTCAGGTTTTAACTTTGAAATAGTAATCAGTTCTTCAGAAGAAGAAAAACTCAAGCTAAACCACAATCGGTGAGATCTTTGGCAGGCAAAGACCTCAGTATCCTCAACCTTCTGCAAGTGCTGGTCACATCCAGGGAGGCACCACAAGAACTTCACTGACAAAAACAGATGATTAAAGAAACCACGAAAACAACCATAGCAGTGAGGTCCCTGCACTGCAGCAGGGTGAAGAATCCCATAAACATCCCCCACAGATGTTTGCCAATCTGCTGCTTAAAAGCCTACAAGAACTGAGTTTTCACATCATTGTTAGGTGCCTGTTAGAATGCTTTTCATCTTAATATTCAACAAAAATATTTTTTCTTGTGAATAAAGCTAATCCCTCCCTTCCCAAAGGAAATATCTAGAACAACTGATAAACATTTTTTGCTGTAGCAATATTTTAGGTATGTGAAGGGTGATTTCCTCCCTCAGAGTTCTTTTATTCTCGATCAGGAATACTCAGTTCCGTTTATGTATTTTCTTACATGCAATGTTACCTCTTGCTTCCATCTGCCCACTTATTTCTTAAAATATGTTGCCCCAAATCACTGGCACTCAATAGAAAAATTACTTTCACATCCTATATTAAAAAGTTCCTGTTAATCCTTAAGTGACTTTTACTTTTGCAACAGTATCAGAGTGCTCACCTCTGTGCAAGCAGATGCTTTTTTTCCACTGCACCATACTAGATGGGGAGAATGACTTGCTTTCATGCACTTCCTTTTCCTCGGAGTTCAGTACTTCACATTAATTCCTTCTGAATTTCAGTTTGCTTTTTTTGAATCACCTGTGCAATCTGCCAAATTATTCTGATTTCTGAGCACAATTACCAGTTTGTGAACATTGCCTGTCCATGTTGCACCACGTGCAGACCTCAAACTTTGTATTCCATCAAATACACTAATGGATATTCTGAACCAGAACATGATGTAACCTCAGAAACTGCATTAGAAAAAGTTTTTTAGATTCTTCCCCTCCCTCCCCTACCTTCCAATTTTCTGTTGGCACTATCTTCACCATATTGTCTCAGCATGTATTTAACAGTTCACTTAAAAGTTATACAGCAAAACCTCTGATGGCAGAATTCCTGTGCTACAGCTGTGCCTCAGTTCTGTGCCTCTATCACTGAACAATACGTTTTCCCTCAGCCTAAGAGTGTAAATCCACATCTCTGAAAGTAGAAACTACACCAGTCTAAATTATCCATGACCTCATTTTTACAACATAAATGCATCTGCCTTCAATCTCCCAAACAATGCCAGCTTTCATTGCTTATTAGCCTAGGTCTCCCACAAACACCCCTGGCACTGTTACATCACTGCTTAGCCAAGGGAAAAACACCTCAAAGTATTTCCATTGGGCTATCACTCGCTGTCTCACAAGGAGTGCTGAGCTGAGCTGCACAGATGCTGAGTACCCAAAACACACTCAGCACCTCATCCAACCCATGCCTAGGTGTTCCTCTTGCACCTTCAGCTCACCTAAACTCCAAGAGCTCACAGTTACTGCTAAGAGGAAACCCAGGTGAGCTTCCCCTGACATGGCAAAGCAGATCAGGAGAGGCTGCAGGGCTGCCCAGGGCCATTGTGCCTGAATCCAGCCCATCCAATCCAAGTGCAATGATTAACACAACTATCCATGCAGTATTAAAAGGGTATGGTGTTTGAATAACAAAATAAGTATATGCATATTACAAAATACCTGAGCCTATCATCTCTCTAGTCTACAGATAACTTTTTATTACAAGAACTACAGGATTCACCAGCAGGTATAGAATATAAAAGTATTTATTAACTTCCATGAAAAAGAATGTGGCTTAAAAAAAGTCTTAGGTCCCTCTTGAACCTTCTCTCTTTCTCTAAGAAGGAGAATCAGTCTTCATGAAAATTTGTGAAAATTGATTAAAAAAAAATTTAACCCCAATATAACCATCCTATTGAACGCTATGTGAACTCTGGGCAACAGAAGCTAACCAGTACATGGAAATAAAACACTGCCTCTACACATATAAAGAAAATAGATAAAAAGTGGCAAAGATTATTTATTTCTATTATTAAAACTTTTTAAAAATTAAGTTTTTAAATAAAACACTTCCTAGGTGTAAATAGTACACTGCATGAAACACAGCTAAAGAAATTTAAATGTATCCATCATTTCAAGTCCTAGACTTAGTTTAATCGACTGATATATTTCTCCTGTGGATTCATGAGCTGATCTTGCTTTCAAATAACTCACCCGTCAGGAGCAAGAAATATGTATTTTTCAATATTTTAAATTTTTAAACTTTTCAGAATTTTTTTTAAATTTTAGCAAACATCTTTCAAAAGCATATTCCAATGCAAGCTTGAAGAAAAAAATTCTGCCTCTGTCAAAATAATTTGCAAACTTTATTGGATTTTTAAAAGCCTGATTACAGGACAAAACATGCATTACGCATTTTGCTAAAATTCCAAAAACAACTGCAGAATTTAATCATATTAAAATGCTCATGTCCGTAATAAATACCACCAGCTTAAAAGCAGCCTGGAATTTTTCAACAGTTTTAGTATCTGAAAAATCCAAATGTTCCACATACTGTGTTCTTTTAGAAGTCTGACATTACGTTGCAATGGTTAAAGCAAGAAACAGGTCAGCTGAAGACTAAAGAAAATCCCTGTCTTTTGAGGAGATCTACACTTAGTTATACAATACTGCTCTGGAAACAGTCTGTCACCAAAGGCTTGGCAATTGGCTTCCGCTTAAAACATACTCTGCCTCTAACATTCTTCAAAGGATTAAACCATAATTGATTCTGGCAATACACATGGTAAGCGTGATGTGCAGGGGGTTGCCAGTGGACATGGGGCCCTTACATAAAGGGTTGTTTTCTTTGTTTAAAATGGAAAAAAGAGTGGGAGGTGTGGAGGACACTGAAATACAAAATGAGTCAGAATCATAAACCATATTTTTTGAATCAAATTTCAACAACCACACATGCAAAAAGAAGGCTTCAAAGGTGGCAGAGCTTCTGAATTGCTAAGACAATTCACATACTCTCAGTTCCATAAAAAAAAGATTGAAGCTATAGTTATGTACATCCTTCTAAGCACTCCAAGAGTATTGCAAGTTGAACTCCAGAGAAGCCATCGGTATCAGTCTGAAAGTGAAGGGGAACGGATTGACCGTGCACTGGCTGGACTGTTAGAGAAAACAAAGGGATCCTTTTCCTTTTCTTTAGTATCATGTTTATGTTTATGCTTATGCTTATGCTTGTGTTTCTTCTTCTTTTTCTTGTGCTCATGGTGGTGATGGTGATGGTGATCGCTGTGTTTTGAGGAGTTTGATTCTTTACTAAACACAGAGAGTGGAGCTGCTGAGACAGGGTGCATGTTTATCTCTCCCGAAGATTGTTCCTTACCTAAAAGAACGGATACGGTGGGATTAGCAAATGTTTAACTTGCATTGTTTCCAGCCACAAGGAATTCTGAAATATTAGATAAAACCTACATTATAATTTAAACATAAAAACATAGAATCTGTTACGATGCTTGTACCATTTAACTTCAGAGAAGGCTCTGACATGCCATTAAAGTTCCCACACTACTGACAATTTTTAGAGATGGTCCTTCCTTCCTCAACAGCATAAAGGTATTCCAGACAATTAGGAACTGTAAAGTGTAAAGAGCCCTAAGAAACTTTATGTCACACTAGCTTCCTGAAATTAATTTTTAAACCGTGTAGGAAGGCCACTGTACCCTAAATAATACAAATATAACTGCTTGTGAAAATTCTGATATAAAGTGCAAGACTGGCATAATAAAGTGCAATTTTGAGATGTGAATTCTTTTTAGTTGGGCGGTAAAGCTCCCTGCAAGAACATACAAACCTTTTGATAGTGGAAAATTAAACTGATTTTTCTAAAAATTGCCTCTTGCAACCAATTTAACCTATTTGAAAGATTATACAAGGCTTTTTTCTTAAACAAAACCAAATCCCAATAAAGACAATTATACCATCTTTATCAGTATGTATTTCACAAGTACACTAGAACTAGCTATATACTGAGCAAGCCTGGTATCTGAACCTGAGGAAGGAAATATGATCCGTGACATCTCAATTCAGGAATGACTTTCTCATTCTCTCTTTGGCTCATTTAATATTTCATTATTTCAGACAGACTGCAGTAGCTTCAATAGTAGAGATTGAAGGGCATTATTCCAAGGATACCTTTGTTAAAGAGTGGAAACACTTGGAAGATAGGAACACTCAAGATTCCTTTAGGCAGAATTTGAATCAAATCACTCACACTGCAAGAATGCTTTAACAACTAGATAAATGTAGAAAAGCACCAGCAGATTTCTGAAGACAACTAATCCTCTAAGCATTACTTAAAATGGATTTTCTTCATTGCTACTTTAAATATGGGGTTTTTTCCCGTCCAGTTTTTAGTGAAAACATCCCAATTAAATAACAAGAAATGATGTTATTTGATGTTACTATGCAATTATCTTTTTCTGTATATTTGAAAACACATTTATTTCCCAGTACATCTTTTTGTTTGGCTGGTTGGTTGTGTAACTCTAAAGGCAAAAATGATTTGTCTATGGTAATGATTCCTGGAAGTCTAAAGAGATGGCTCCCTATACTATGACAGGGAAGTATTGAGAACAATTTCCATGCAATCTTTCTAGCCTCATCCAGACGACTAAGGGCTGATTCAATCATGTATTTAGGAAAATTTCTAGATTTTCCTATATATGTTCATACATATGTGTACAGCTGTTCTGGGGTTTGTTTATAAATATGTCTGGAAAAAACAAAATCGACATCTATATGAAGTGTTTAGAAGTCAGAATAGAAACAAAAAAAAAATTTAGTGAGGGTAATCAATAACTTACTACAGGACATGGTGGAATTTCTACCGCTTGAAGGCTTAAGCAGCAAAATGATGTCTTTCTAGAAATATGTTTGGTCTTAACCACAAGACAGGAATATGGTGCAATATAAAATTCTGTTGAGGTTATGAAGGAGGCTAGTCTGAAGTACAGTAGTTTCCTATAAACTTGAAATATGTATCTCTAAGCTTGAATTATATATCTCTAATATAAAAGTATTTTAAAAGGCTTGAATTTTTATTTAATCAGAACTAAACAGCAGTAAACTCATGTTACCAATGCAAAAATTTATTGTTAGAACTCGCAACTTTACTTTTTTATGTATCTTATGGCAGGTAGAGGAGATACACACCAATTCCAACTTCGACTTGCTGACTTCAATGCATACCTACTACCATTTTTTTACATTGTTTTCTGAAGCCATTCTCAACAATGAAGAGTATACTGCATTTGATGCAAAAAGGTACAAGACTGCTTTACTATGTAACTATTTCCAGTTATATTGTTTAAAGGAATTCCTCCTGTATTTAAACCTATCCCCCTAACCTGAGCTCCCTCTAAAGCGTTCACTGTTTAGACAACTTTATTTAGCAGCTGCAAGGATACAAAACCAGCCATTAAACAGATGACACAATGGTGAAAAGAGGAGAATATCTGGCTCAGGCCATTAGAAAAAGAAAGGGTGGAGGCTGTATCTCAGAAAACCAAAGCAAAGAGTATTTGATGCTGTTGAAATAGGCTGCAGTAGTTACAGGTGAACTGTGCCAGTGACACAAACAGAGATCCTAGAAACACAGAAATAAAGGTCTTGGCAAAAAGCCTGAAGACCACTGGTTGGTTGTATAGAAAATGTACAAAAGATGACCTAAAGTACAGAAGACATTTTCATGTGCTCTCAAGCTACAGGCACATGATACATTAAAATACACATGGCAAACTCAACTTTAAATAGAAGAAAAAACCCACACAACATGACACAAACTCTTAAAACTTCTCAGCTCCATTAATTCCAAACTGTGGAGTTATTTTTATATGGAAACTAAACCTGTAAGTCTAGACACTACATTTGTAACAACCTCAAACCGAAGTTAAGCCTCTGAACTTAAAAAAATTTACCCAGAACTGGTATAAAAACACAGGTTAAAGTCTGCAGGGATGATGTAGCAGTAGTGGCAAGTGAAGATGGAGGATGCACCTGAACAGACTCTCCTGACTCTGTTACATGACCTGCCACTTGTGCTAATTTCCTGCAGTTTACTGAACTGCAACAGTCTGAGGCAACAGTCTGTATTATCACCTCATTATTTATTTCAGGTGTGTTATTAAAAAAATCTGTTTGTTAAAGCAGTTAGACACCATTGACTGGGATAACTTAGGGAGCAAATACAACAGTAGTTTAAGCCAACAGGACCAAAGGGGTGGTGGTGACCACCTAGAGAGGCAGGAAAACCTTCAGGAAAGGGAGAAATGGGATCCAATTGCAACTCAAGGGCTACTGACACTTAAGGAGACAGTCAACATTGGTAATATGGAAAAGACGTCAGTAAGAAACGAAAGAATGTCATTGTAAAAATCTGCTTCTCCTCAGCCAGCAACAGGAGTACACACACAATTTCTTCACAGAGTCACAACAGTGACTCTAGTCTCTCTTGGGTTTTTAAATGCTAAAATAAAAGCTATCCAGAAAACTTCCTCCTACTGTTAAAGAGTGCTTTGAAATCAAGAATCAAATATATTGATCCTGGATGATGGCTCCAGGAAGACTGATCACAAACTACCGAACTCAGTTGTGTGCCAAAATGGAAAGACCTATAAAAGCTCCATCAAACATGTTACAGATCTCCATGCATAAAATTCAGCCTTGACCCTACAGAACCTTTCTTTTTCTTCCTTTTAATTAGTATCTACTTAAAGCCTATGCCAGGAACATGACAAGTGTAGTTAAGGAAAGCAAGGCTAAACAGAAATTGCCTCACAGGGCAGTATAATCATCCTTTTATCAACGGGGCTTGCAGGACTGATGGAAAGAGGTACAGAGCACTCCCTCTTCCTGCAGGGAACCCACTTCTTCCTGGCACAGAGAGCAGGACTGAAACCCAGGTTTCACAAAACACAGAAACACACAATAAGTAGAGGGCAAGCCCAGGAGCTGCCTCTGAAGTGGTTAGTAGCATTCCTTGGAAGAAAATGCACACACATGTGTCTATCCACATGGATCTCCTCCTGTTTAGGATGTGGAGATTCCAGTGTAATTGTTGGCTTTGTGGTGTTCCAGCTAGCTGGGTAGGTGCTTAAAATTAGACAGGATTATGATCCCATGGGAGAAAGATCAGAATATTTGTGTACCATTTGCACCAGGGACAAATACAAATGCTGTAGATGTTGTGAGAGAGAATAAAGTATGAAAACATAGATCTTGTAGCTTAGTTTTCAAATTAAAGGGATTTGGATCCTGATAAGCTTTAAAGTAATATTTGCTGCCATAATACAAATTGCTGTCAGATAATTCTAACACCCTGTTCACTTAAGTTTTAATGCTCATTGGTGCATTAACATTGAACTATATTGCTGGGTAGAGTGTTTCACCTATTTTTCTCTTATTTTGCTTTTGAACTTTTACAGTTTGAAAACCTGTAACTTGATACTTTTAACACGCCAACAAGCCTTTGTGAGACTTTCATATGGTCCCTCCTATGTTTCTGATTTTGTGGAAGAGAGTGGGATGCCACAAACTTACAGCCTCTGTTTCTTTGCATGGTCAATGAATGTAAACGAGCTGACTGATACAGGATTTTTACAAATTGAGACTTGTTTGAAATTACCCCATTTGCACCCTAGTTTACTGAAACGTCAGAGAGGGAGAAGACAAGTTCACAAATCATAGTGAAGTCTGAAGCCCACGGGTTCAGCTGAGGACAGGCTGGTGCTGCAGCACCTGACATGGACAGGCTCTGGGAAGAGGGGGATGTTGATACAAGTGCACAAGCACTGAATGTGTCTCTCCCAGAACCAAAGAGAAAGGTAATGCACTCTCTTTGCCAAGCAATTGAACTGCATCTCTGGCTAGCATTTTCTCTAAAGAGAAAACATTCAGAAAATGGAAAACACCATAAAAAGTTTCAAAATTATCCCATTTTTCCTTATTTCTTCTTTTCTTTTTAGTGTTACTCTGGAAACATCCAAGACACAGTTTTTTAATTTAATGCTACATTTATGCATCTGTTGAACCTACAACAAAGTACATAGAAAAAGTTACCAAGCATAAATGATTTCAGAATGCAATGTCCTGTAATTAGTCTAAAGAACCAGAATTTTCAAATTATACATCTCTGAAAAAGGTTACCAATTTTCTCTCCAGGACAGTGTCCTTTTAAGGTCCATAGGACAAAAATTAAAGTTTGAGGGTGAAAAGCAAAGGTCTAGTTAAAAAAAATAAAACCAGACAAAGGTTTTCTGAAGATATGCTAAGCAAATCAGTTAATTTGGCACCAACATAAACATCTTAACTAGTTCAAATTTACATATTCATTTGACTTCAATTTTTTAGTGGGATTTAAAACCAGACAGACAATTTCTTATACCTATACCAAAGGTAAAACTAAAGTATTGTGTACACAAGCTGGTGTTTTAACTAAAATACAGTTTTTCCTGGTAAAAACTATGATTTCCTCATCTGACTTTGATTTAACAACTATATTGCCTTATACTAAAATAATAGCTTAACTGTGGTGTTATTTTTACTACATTTATTTTAATATTCTAGAACATTTTAGAGAAATCCCTGTTTTTGAACGAAAAAACATCTAAATCAGGAAGCCAATTCAGAATACTTTGTGTGCCTCTATCAGTTACAGGTAGTTCACTTGAAAACTTCCTAGCCTTATTCATCCTCTAGATTTGAGAGTGATGAGCTGTTTTCTCAGAGACAGTCACAGCTACAGTATTATGTTGTTTTTATTAAATCATGGAGTTGACACACTGCAGCCACACTCTGATGCAATTCTCATTTCTGTTGTCACTATCTGCAGGGCTTGTGTTTCTCTTAAAGCTGCTTTCTTTACCTTAGAGTAAAGCACTGGAAAACACCATTCCTTGTGAAGCATGCTATTAACCACATACTATTTCAGTGAGGCAAATTTATCTATAAACTTCAAAGTCTATGAGCTACCACTTTGGAAACAGTTATATCTTGAGTTGTAAAGTGTAACAGATACTGTACTAATATTATATGTTATTAAAAGGCATTCTAACAGAACAGTTGTAACAACTTTTACCTCTTTAGAAAGCAAAGCAAAATGCCATCATTGTCAGTGGTGTCCTCAAATCCACGAAGTGTTTATTTATATATCTGTCTGTATGCTGATGCTTTCATAGCAGTTTTTGGCAGAGAGTCACTAAAGGCTGGACTTTGAGCACTTACAGCTGGTGCACTTAGAGCTAACTGCAGAGGACCAGGCTTCTCATACAGTTTGGAATGAATTCCTATTTACTCCTGCATCCAAACTCCAGGTGCAGTAATTTGCACCTCAGGCTTGGATCTGCTGCTGTAAAAGTACTGTTTCAAGATAATAACTACAGTAGTTTACACTTCACTGCAGCATATGCAGTATGTCCAGTTTCAAAATGTTTCAGAAAAAAGTCAATCCAGATAAACCATAATTTCCTGAAAATGCAGTAACTGTGATAAACAAGACCACAATCCAATCAACATTATGACTGTGGTCTAGACCTCCAAAGTTTCATCAACACAGTAAACAGAGCAACCACAAAGTCAGCAGTGGCAATTTCCAATTTGTCCTGAAAAACTGCAAAAGAATTAACAGAATAGCCAAGGAATCTGTTTGATCTGAGTCTGAATGCTCAGGATGTCCTCTAAGCCCACTGCTTCTGAATGTCATCAGAAAAAGAACTGCCAGTGCACAAAGAGAACATCACTGTATTTTATTTTTCCTTCCTTTGGAGAAATAAAGAGAGAATTGGATGCTGCTTTTTATCAACTTTCAAACCATCAAAACTAGTTGGAAAAAGTTCAATTAAGTGTTTATCAGTGATGAGCCATAATGACATGTAACTTCACTGGCAGATCATGCAACCTACAGCCAGGCATTTATTTTGGAAACAGAAAAGACCAGGGCAATCAATAACCACTGACAGATACAGCAGAACCTTTTAAAGATTACTTCTGACATAATGTACTTTCAGATCAGTGAAATATTAAAGAAGTGTACCTTTATCTGATTTCATTGAAGTCAATAAAGCAAGACAAGTCACCTTACAGCCTGAGAGATCAAATCTGTTGCTTACACAAAATCTCATCTTGACAGTCTTTTATCTTAAGAATTAAGTGAAAGGAGCATTCCTAATATTCTTGATGATTAATAGCAAATAAAATCTGTTCTTACATTAGAAATGTAACCTTGCACAGCCTTGGAGGTTCAAAGGAGGCTACCAAATTTCTAGCCCTAAGGGCAGATTAGTAACCATCACAACAGCATTCTTTAGACAGTTCACAACTAATGTTTTGTTTGCTTTAATAATTTCTTGATAAAATTATTAGATTCCTCTACAACTGCCAGAGTCCACAGTTTTACTATCATAGCCAGGATGCTTTAGTAGGATTTAAACTATTTATTTTCTATATAAACTGGGACAGGTGCTGTAATTGTAACACTGCTGTAATCCAGCAAGAGCTGTATTAGAAAACTTTTTTATTGTCTCAGCCTTAACCTATCACATCCATGGGCAGAACCATACAAAAACATTCTCACCCCCATCCCCCCAGCCCAACTTTTTAAGGAAAATAGTATTTTGCTGGTGTTAGGGGCGGTTACATCAACTTGACCAAATCCAAATCATCATTTGGGGTGGTCTGGGAAATGGAAAAAAAAAAAGAAACCAACCCAACAGTCCAGCAAAAAACCACAGATACGACAGGACCCAACGTGAACTTCCTCCTGGCAGCTGCTTTTCACATGCTGTGTTTGGCTGATGACCTAACACTTCATGTGACACGCAGGGACATAGCCCACAGCTGGGGAGGAACACTGCGGGTGGACTAAGAGCTCCTTCCAAGTAGGAGTCAGAACTGAGGCAGATTTACTAACAAGGCCATTTCAGAACCTCCTGTCAATATATTTCACAATAATCACTCCCTGAAATGCACCCATCCTCCGTCATTGTTGTAAAACCTCACAGGCCCTGCGATTCCTCTGTAAAACAGAACACTCCTATGTGTGAACAATTTTATTTATGTATGCTTTTATTTTTCCCCATCTGTTTCTTCTCAGCAGTACACCATTTCCTAAAGATTGAACTATCTTTATTTACTCAGTCTGTAATTCATACATCTCTGCTTCTAAGAAAAATGCCATGAATAAGAAATAGGTGAAATTTTAGAAGCAAAAAATATGTGAAGTGGAACTGTTTCTACCTGCACAAACAAAAAAACCAAAAAAGAATAAAATAATCTGAAGTGTTTCAAAATAATGCTTTTCAAAGGCTTACTATTTAAAATGAATTCTGGTGCAAAACCTGGCATTTGTCTCATTTATTACCTAGGAAAGAAAATGTATTACAGTGTGCTGAATGCCTAAACAACAGAGGTGAGAAGGTCATTCAGGACACAAGTGAGACTTGAAGTAGCTTGTGTCTGCTGTGTGTCTATAAAAGCACCAGTCAAGTGGCCACTGCTCCACTCTTGGTCAGACTTTCTCCTTTCTGACCTCCAGCCCAAACTTAATCCACAACAGTCCCAGAGCAGAGCTGGCACACAGAGGGTCCCCTAAGTCCTATTTGTGACATATTTGGCAGAGTTTTGTTTATGACTTTATATTCCATAGAGTGTGTAAATCTAGTGAAAAAATTGTTGCAAAATATCATGTAAGAGTTATAAATACTAATCCTCAGCAGATCAGCTTTGCACTTGCATGCCCTGGATGCGTCATTCCTTGACATAACAGAAAATGTGATGGTTGACCATAACATTGAGAACAAAATTCAAAGCAGCTCTGAGAAGTTTAAACTAAAGCTTTGCAGATATAGGCTCCTAAGTTCATGAGAACAACCTATATGCAGCCTGCTCATTTACCCTGTTTGAGTAAGTCAAAAAGCTGTGGGTTTTGCTGCTCTAGATACCTAACAAAGCTGTCCTGGTGGAGTTGGTTGTAGGCACACGTCATTAACTGAAGGCCATCTGGAATCCAGAAACTAGACCTCCCTGTGTTTTAATGTCCCCATATGACCTTAATTTCTTAGCTGAGAAGTGACAGCAGTTACCTGTTATGGAAAAAAAAAGATCAAAAGAAAGAAATAAACACCCTTAGTGACTAGAGCATCTGCCAAGGAAGGAAAAATGTTATGTCCAAGGCTCACAAAGAAGTATGAGACTCCAGCTTCTGGCACCAAGGCATCAGCCTCAGCAGGATTCTCAGGGCAGCAGTATCCACCAGCCCTTCTCTTAAATTGGGCCACTAAACTGCCTGGTCACAGAGAAAGCAGATAAGGTCACCTGTCAGCATAGCTCAGGACCTAGGGCAACACAAGATGGGACCAACATTCCAGATCCTCCTGCTAAGGTCTGTTTCTCTTTTGCACTAGGCAGTCACTGGATAAAAACAAAAACAAGCAAGAGGGTAATTACTCTGAATTCTAAAGCCAAGAACTTCACTTTTACACAATACAGTACTGCAACCTTAAAATCTTGTTCTGAATCTGTATGGAAGATCCCTCAAAATGCTTGGTACACTGTCACATGACCTCAGCTTTGCTCCACTGGCACATTCTGGAACTGAACTTTAGACACGTTGTTAAAACATTTTGAGTAAATGAGACTAACCCACAAGTTTCTTGGCTAGTGACAGAGAAACAAAGAAGGTGGAAGTTCAACCTGTTTTGAAGTTTCTAAGAAACACTATGCCTTGAGAATATTTTTGTCAAGTATTGTATAAAAAAGATACTAGGAGAAGTAGTAAATAAAGGAAGTGCTTGAAACGAAACAATTTTACTCACAGATGCAATCTTTTCAGCTTTGGAAAGCCCTCCTAAATACCTCTGAGGCTTGCATGTTTTTTAACTGCTAATGTTATCAATCATTAATATATGAGGGTTTTTTTTACCTGAGGAGTCTTTCTATTTTTTTAACCTGAAAAATTATAATTTTTTAAATGACACCTATGGCAAAACAAGTCTTACCTAATTGCTTGTGGGATTCTACTTAAAGTTTCTTCTCTTTTATTCCTTCCTTAGCTTTTCACTTTCATAAGCATGATTTATACTTGTCTTACTTAAATATGCATGAAAATAGACATGTATACACTTATCTATATATCTACTGAAACCTAAAGAAATGTTTTTATGCACCTTTTATGCAGTTCCTGGAATTCCAGTACCATTTAACACTTACCAGCACTGTATGTATGGAAAGAAGCAGTAGCAAAAAACACCTCACAACTGAAGAGTTAAAAAAAATACAACCACCCTGCCTATAAAGTTACTCATACCTGGTGTGGATGGTCTCTCCAGCATATTCAAATGATGGTAAATGAAGGCTTGGCTGTCATGAACTGTGTCCATATCAATTTCCTCTTCCTCTTGAGAGTTTGAGAACTAAGATATCAGGAAAAAAATAAGCAGATGCTAATAACCCATAAAAACATTACTAAATAGAATATAAAATATTTTACTTTTGAGGTAAACTGGGGGTGAGAGGGAAAGGAAGTGATATCTACCACTGCAAAGGAATCAAAGTTCAGTAAAATTAAAAAGGGTCAGTGTCTTTCTTTCTTTCTAATTTACTGTGAAGCTGTGCGAACAAGAGCATTATCTGTCAACTTTAGCTCTTGCCAGCCAATAAAGAATCTGGTAGGAAATGATTTTGCCAAAATAAGCATAACAACTGCTTTTACATATATCCACAGCATGCCTTTTGTTTAACACAGCTTCAAGGGAAGCCAGCAGACACCACTGCTGTTATTCTGAACACCCTACACATTGTGCAAGTTGAATTCCCATTTCTTACTCTGATTTTGAGTTTGACTTTACTGTCTTCATTCTTCTCTAGTATTTGCCCTGGCTCCAATGGAGACCCGAGTGGCATATCAGCCTTCCTCTTCACCCCCTGCTGATGACCAGAAATGCTGGATGCTGTTTCCTTAATAAGATGATCATCCTCCTGAAGCAGCATTAAAAGACCAAAATTAGAAGATAGCAAGATCCATGGTTCAGAGAAAGCGACCTGATACCTGAAAAATCTTCTGAGTAAAGTGGGTGATTTGAACAGAGTTTTCTCTGTAGTTCTAGCAAGAAGTATTTTCTAAAACCCTGTATGGATTTGTGCCAACCACTCCTACAAACATAGTTTCTCTTTACTTCTATCCCTGCTCCCTCTGCATATCTAGCATTGGCATCTTTTCTGTCGCTTCTCACAATCATGGTACTGTTGGTGTGCAACAACATTTGCTGCCTCTGAATAGCCTGTCTATAAATCTGTGCCTTGCAGACTCTCCTCAGGACAAATCTCAGTTGAAAAAATGTGATAGCCTCTGATCTACACATGGGATTTAGCTAAATCTTCTTTTAGTTTGTTTTAAAAGCTAACTTTAACTTAGTAAAGTAAAACTTTTAAAAAGCTTACTTTACTTAGTACAAATCATAATGAGTACTTTTAATTTCTTTTTCTTCATTTACAACAATATTTATTAAAAAAGAATAAAACTGTTCTGTAAATTGCTGCTTAGATTATAAAAAGAACAAGGTCAAAGAAATAGAAAAATAGGAGAGTGCTAAGTTACAAATATAGTAATGAAAACAGGAGACAGGTGTTTCAACAAGTCCAACAACAAAATTTAGAAGGGACAATGCAGCATCCAGAGAAGCAAACATAATTTAAAGCTCACTAAAAACTGTAAAAGGCACAGATTCAAGGGCATATGCTGCTCCCCTGAACTGCTCTTTTATCCTACAAAGGGCACTCTAGCCCCACAAACGCTTGCTCTGAACAATTCAAGTTCCGTTTTATGAAGTGGGTAACTTTTACCATCCTCAGCAGCTTCAGTGGCACTATTCTAGCAGTACTGATTTTAACATGTTTATGCTCTCAGTGTATGTCTACTTTAAGGAATCTAGTTAATCTGATAAATTCTATCACCTCTTTATTCTTTTTTTCCCTCAAATACGCCTTTCCCTTTTTTCATCCCTATTACTTTGTCCAAGGCACTGCTATCGTGAAATACTTCTGGATTAACTTTGTCTGATATAAGAGGCGGTCTTTGTTTTATACTACTGGAAAATCAGTTCCCTGAATTTTGGGGGTGTTACAGTGAAAATGGTAACCTTAAGGTAAGGGGTAGGAGAATGAAGATGAGGAATAGGAGAAGATACAAGGGATGAAGTACAAACTGAGGCTTATGCCAGAGCTGTATTTCCATACCAGTGCAAGCCAGTACGCTGCTAAAGGAAGCAGCCTCATCCACACACGGTTCTGTCCTGGGGTGCCACAAGCCTTTTTACAACTACGTGATGAACTGGCTCAGGAAACTGAAATATCTGTTCATAAAAAGGTACTGTTCAACCAGATCCTCCCTGATCCACTACTGCAGCAACCACTACTATGCTAGCACAAGGGAGAGGAAAGTTTAGGCATGGAAGAATTAAGAGGAAATCTTTTAATAGTCTGGCTGCAAAAGAAGTTTGGGTGTTCACTGAACTGCAGCCTAAAAATCTGCCAACAAAATGCCTCCTGTTATTTAATTCTAATGATTAGGTGCAGTAAATTAGGACTTACTACATGCTCTGTAAATATGCAGGACAGGTCTAACAATATCTGACTCTACCAGCATTTTCTCCCCCTGCTGGAAAAGGCCTGCAGGGTACTGTTAATTACTACTCCCAGCATACTTTTCAATAAAAACTATTTAGACATTAACTATGCGACTGATAAAGTAACAGTAAATCATCCCATTCAAAAGAGTGGAAAGAGTTTCAAACATGCTAATCACTTGCTGTTTTTAAAACTGTTAAGAAAAATCACTTATTANAAATACTTGGTCTTGCAGCAATGGCAGTTATTCTTAAGGAAAGTATGACCTTAATAGCTTATAAAAATTTATTTTCTAACTATCAATGGAATATGTGGTAGGACTGAAGCCTCTGAATCCAGAAAGATACCAAACTGAATGTATGCCATTCTTCAGAAGTTGTTACAAATCCTTCAGAGTTCAATACTAAAATGTCAGATTCAAATGTTCAATGGAGATGTGTTAAAATTTCAACTTTCATATCACTTTAAGTTGTTTAAAATGAGGTGTATCTATGTATTTTAAGATGCAATAGATTTACTCATAAAAGGTTTTGTTTTGGAAAATTGAATAACTTGCCTATAAGAAACAGTCTCATGAAAAATGCTTTCATCACAGCATCAAACATTTCTGTGAATCACTTCATATCTTATAAACAATATATAAAGTTTTGTAAAGAACAGAAATTTTGAGACTAGGAAAAAAAAACCAAGTAAAAAGCTTGCATATGCAATGCAAAACAGTTTTAAAATGTCCAAAAAGTCATGGTATATGCCAGCTTTTCAAATGGACAGAATAAAGAGCAATGAGGTCAGAAGGTAGCTTAGGTAAAGCATGAGAGGCTTGAACACAATACAAAATTAAATCAGCAACCCATGCAACAACTCAGAGCCAGCTGAATAGGATGGATGCAGATGGTTTGTGCTTACAGTGTTCTGAAATCCTACTGACTGTCCATGATTGTTAGTACTGTTCACAGGTTCCTGATTATTTGCAACTGATTCAGGGATAATCGTTGGATTGAGTACAGCCTTCTTTTCTTTCAGGTTAAGAACAAGTCCAAGCTCTGGTAATGGTAAACAGGAAGGTCTGCTGAGGCCAAAGAGTGTGAAATAGAGGTCCACAGCACCACATCGTAATCTCCAGTCATGTGAAGTTCCTAAAATACAAAAGAGATTGTTAGTAAAGAGATAAAATCTCCTCCTCTCCCACAAATATAACAGCTTAAGTAATCCAGACCCACCAGAGTATGACATTTTCTGTGCTTAAGATACGCTCCCTTCATTATTCCTGCCTCTTATTAGATCTTACTCACTTGTTTTCTTTATAAACTTGTTTTCTTTTTAAACTTTTCTATTTAAAAGGAAGGCTTTAAGTTTCCTGGGTTGTAAGTTAGACATGTTTAGTAGAACAAGACTGGAAAAGTAAATGAATAACATAATAAAAAGTAAAAGAAAATAAAAGAAAAATAACAACACCCATATGCCTTTGTTTTTCAAGTTGCACTCTTAAGTTTTTCTACTGCACAAGTAAATAGAAGACTTTGTTACCAAACTAGCTCCCTGTATCAATGGATTTGGTTGCATTTGCCTATGTATGCCACAAAATATAGTAGAGTTTTTTAAGCACGACTAGGATCATTACTCTCTGGAAACTGCATTGATAGAGAAATGCACAAGCATGCTTTTTAACATCACTACTACATCATGTGCTTCACCAAACATTCAGTACTTTATTTTGTATTCATACTCAAAATATGTATTCTTACTGCACAAAGTGATGCTTTATTTTTTTATTAGTTATCACTACAAATGTGTACTGCTTTAATATCTTCATACACAAATGGTCTAAGCATGTTTGGCTCCAATCACAACAGAAAGACACTTAACATCTGGTGCAATGCTGCAAATAGAGGTTCTGGTGTTAACTCAGCCCAGCTCTTGACTGATTGCAAGTTTATTGAACATATTGTTCCCCAGCAGGAATTGAACTATATCTGGTAAACAAGACACAGATGTGCCAACTGCCATATTAACGTGGCCGTGCAAGACTTAGCACAAAATAAAACTACAATATCTGTCCCTGTAAATAGTAGTTTTATGGGGCCTAAATAGTGTTTGGAGTAAGCTTAGCTTACCTTTACCAGTTACAAATTACCCGTTACACTTACCCAATTACAAATGAAAGCAGTATGAATACTAATCTGGACATTTCTAACATGAAAATACTCCCCAGAGAATGACACATTCAAAAATATTAATTTTAGAACAATTATGATATTATCAATTTAATTCACATTAACACAGAAAAAGATTACATGTATCAATCAGAGTCTGTTCTCCATTACATGTGCTTATGTTAAATGAAAGCAACTCATGATTCTAGAATCATGCACCTTTGAACCTGGCTACTAGCTTGTCACAGATCAACAATCTTTTTCAATGCACCATGGAATGCTACAGTTATTCCTTACAGAAAATTAACTGAAACTTTGTGTCACCTTGAGGCATGGAAATATAGGTACTTAAAGCCCCATGAACCTCAATAAGAATGTATACCCTATTTGTTACTTGCAAAAAGAGGTAATACTTGTAACACTGCACACACTCTTCTCTCATGAAAAAGCAAAAACTAATTCCCTGATGGGAACATCAAAATTGTTTATTTTCTGTGTCTGACACTTGGCAAATCCTATGAAACTGAACTACTAGTAGTCTCCCCACTTCAACCCCTGGAGTGTAGCTGTAAACTTTTAAACACTGAATATAACGACACACAGAGAACAGAAAGCCTGCAATGACCTAAAAAAGCTATATAAATGTTTATGTGTAATCTGTGTAGTAATGTGCCAGATGTTAAAGGGCAGTTTGTCAGGACTGGATAAAACTGCTTCAGTAATGAAAAACAGGTCAATGGTAAAGATGCAAGCCCTCCTCTCACTAGGATCTTTCCTAATCTCACAAGGCAAATTGAGTTTTAGATAATTCACCTCTAAAAATCTCATTTAAATTATCCATATCAATGCTGCCCTCTCACATTCTCCAAGAGTTTAAAAAAGAGGACAAAAAGAGACCATCTAACGTAAAGCAAACTCTAACACAGACACCATTATTTGAGGAAACACCTGCTTTGAACAATTTTGAACATTTAAGTACGATTCTGTGCAGAAGGACATCAAAGCACACTACATCAGTAACCAGAAGAACTAAAAACAAGGTTTGATAGCCTATGTCACTAAGAGTGTTCTGGAAGTACATAGATGATATTCAGCTTCTGACACTGGATCTTCAATTTCTAACTACTGAAACTAAGAGAGCTCTTGGCATATTCTGAAGCAAGTTTTCAGTACTTATTTCAAAAAACCTCACAATAAAACTCTAACATAACAAAACAACAAACAAATAGAAAAACCTAACCTGAATTCATCAATTTCCAAAGCTGATCTACCAAAGCTTCATTACATAAGGGGGACTCCATATTCTTGGTGAAAGGTGGATTCTTAGTCAGCATATCCAAAATCTTATGCCTGAAAGAAACACAAAAATAATGTTTATTAAATCCAAAAGAAAAACCCTAAGGACACAAAGTCTGTTCAGTTCGCAATATTCTTACAAACTTATTAAACTTACAGGATTACTTCCAAATTTTTAACCAACATTTTATGACTCTAATTCTTCCTTCTGTCCACAATATGCATGAACACAGATTTACCATCAGCAACACAATTTGGAGATAAAAAGTAAGGTGCAAAGCAGTAGGATCTAACTGTTGTAGGCTACATTAAGCTCTTCTATTTAGTCATGATCTTTTTTTGCACACTGACTTCGAAGTTTACCAAGAAGATGCAACACTGGCAAATAAACTCCTTACATACTGATACCAAAGAGATTTTAAATAACTGTAAATGTTTATGACTGATGCAAAATGGCAGGCCCAAAACCAGTGACTTGCACACTTTCCTGGAGTGTTTCCTGGAGAGGTAACAAACATTACCACCTCTTAAGTTACATTAGTTTCTGAAGATCCTGCACTTACCATGCTGCTTACAGTATTTACAGGCTGAGCTGAAAGTAGGTACATTTTTCTTTCTTCAAAATTGGCCTTGAAAACATTTAATGAATTCTTAGTTTCATTACTTACTATTTTAACTATTTTTCTCTGTATAGCCAGCTTTCACCTTCCTGTCTTACACATTTGGAACAAGAAGTCTCTTGCAGATACTTCTTTTATTTTGCATTTTCTTTTAGAAGAGGCTAACATATTGCACTCAATTCAAAATTTAAACTCCTCTTTAACAGGATACAAATAAAATTACATCTCCTCCTTAAAATGAAGCTAAACCTGTATTTATTTCCATTAATAAGAATGACAGAATGAAACAGAACAACCTTGCAGCTATGGTATTTGTAAGAAATCACCTATATAGAGAGAGTAAAAGTAGTATTATTTAACTTTGAAACTCAGTATTTTAATGGTGGTCATAACAATAAAGTGTTGGGAAAAAACAATTATTATGAACCTTGGTGTTCACAGGTTTGTAATGAACATGCTAAAATACCCAACCACTCGTGTGAAAACGAAGTTGAAACAAGAAATACTAGAAATTTCATCATATTTTCACATGATCCTTTCACCCCATCTACAGTCTGACAATTGCTTTACACCCTTTGGTGTCCAAATATTGTCTCAGCCTCTGTATTTTCTAAATATCATGAAGCCTTTTTTGCCATACGCAACATCATATTTATACACTTTATTTATGATCAGATTTATAATCTCTAACTTCAGACTTCTGCCACAAGGTAGAACATAAAAGACAAAAATAACACAATGCAGAGTAAGAACAGAATATACTAATTTTTGAGATGTAAACTGTTGAAACATCTAAATATGTTT
The DNA here is from genome assembly GCA_013399835.1 of Leptocoma aspasia. NCBI lineage: Eukaryota > Metazoa > Chordata > Aves > Passeriformes > Nectariniidae > Leptocoma > Leptocoma aspasia. The sequence continues at coordinate 394,305 of VXAX01004657.1, forward strand.
CAATTAATGTAAAATAACAAGAAAGAAAAAGTTTTGTGAAGAAGCAGTTAAGGATCTGACCTATTCTAGTGATTTCACGTGAAGAATTTACTTAATAGCCTCAGCATTAGTAAAAAACCTGTCTCTTTATTAACTCACCTTATGTAGGGTACAGGATCACTCTGAACCATAGAGAGTAGCCACTGTAATTCTTCATAGCTCCTATCAACTGCAAAGCAAAATAAAACAAAATGCCTATTAATATATATAAACTGAAAGGATTTTGATGAAGACAATCATGAGTTCCTGAATTAGAACATAAAGAACATGAATCATTGCAACTAAAGAGGAATCCCATTAATTATGGAGCAAATTCATAGTAAAAAGTGTCTTACTATACATGGAAACAGAAAGATTTACAAAACTCCTACATGCTTCAATTGTTCAATAACAACCAATTTGACTATTTGCATGAGCATTGATTGAGAAAATCAGAGTAAAGGCTCATCTTGATATTGTGTGCTTCCTAAAATGAACACATTCAAATATCCTTTCACGAATCAGAAGCATAACATCTTCCGTAGAGAATATACAACTCTTAAACACAGGAATCTGTGAAAGTTTACTATCTTTACATAGGATAGAAAGAGGACTACTACAGGGCTTAGATAAAACTGCAATCATGCTCCTCTCATTAGCCTTCATTAGTTTTATAAATCATTATACTTTGCAGCTAAAATGGATTTTGAAACATATCAGTACACGCTTCTAGAAAATTGGTGTTTGACACTGTTGGAAACAAAGTCAGATTATTAGTTTGAAATGTAACTTACATTACAAAATTCCTTTGATTATCATGGTAATATTACAAAATAGAAAACTACATGGGAAATCATCATCACTCATTACATAAAACATGAAAGAATTTTTATTGTTATCTTTTTATCACGTGCATAACTGTAAGACTTTTACAGCAGTATTCTCTTCTCATTTCTTCAAAACAATGAAGAGACTGTATTAATCATTACTGGATAGACCAAAAACATAGGTCCAAAAACATTTCTATTGCTTTCCATCTTGTGGTCCTAGCAATGTATTTCTTTCTTCCCCTAGCCAATTGTATTTTTAGTTCTAAATATCTCAGTTCAACTTTTCTTCCTTATTTTGGTTTGTTTCCACTCAACAATTTAAAAATATGTATTTTAAAATATAACTTCTTTAGTCCAACCAATTCTAATACCTATTATTTTCTTGTTATTTCACTAGAGTAAGTTGCTTTTAACAGAAGAGGCATTTATTTATAATATGATCCAGCACTTCATTGTATTACAAGTTTTAAAAATGCTTTAGACAACTAGAACCTAAGACCCCTTTCTGAGCTAGGAGAAGGCAACTACATTAAAATATTGCTTAGATGATGGCTGGAGAGTCTTTTGCAGGCCACTTGCAAGTCAGCCCTGCTTTTCCTACAATCCAGCCAAAACAGAACTGGTTACACTGGTGAGGCTCCAGTAAGCCCAGTTTAGAGGCAGAATGTATTAGCTCACACAGTGCCCTGTCCAGAGCATGGCTACACAGTCCTGGATGATGCCAGAGCAAACTTGCATCCATACAGATCAGAACTACAATCTCAGATTTGCCTTAAAAACCAGAAACCTTTGAAAAACTATGCAGAGAACATACTTTTAAGGGATTAGTGACTTCCTGTGTTCAGCTCAATGCACAGCTGCTCTTCCTGGCTTGGGACAGAAGGCAGCTAGAACACTTCAAACAAAAGTTGTTTCACATGTAACAAAAATAGTATTTTATTACCACACAGCAAGGAATTGCAACACTGCAAACATGTAGTCACAATCACTAGCAAATTGTAATTATTGTGACTAACAAAAGGGATTTTAAAATGCTTTTTAATTAGAAAATGTAAAGTCTGGGAGAGTAATCCTTTAGGCTGATGGTACTGGATAACAAAACCAGGTAACACCACACTTTTGTGATTAAAAAAAATTGTGTTTTAAACTTATTTCTGCTAGAAATGAAATAAGTCTTCCTTGCTATTTGCCTTATAGTGTAAACTAAGCCTTTTATGCTTCCAAAGGTTTGATACTAATGCATTTGATTTGGTCTTGAAATTTATTTAGGAACTATGAAACAATTTGGACAGCAATGACAAACTAAATCTGACCTCAGGCAGAACAAATCTTATTAGCCAGAAGAACCATATACCAGGACTGGTTTGGACACCTCACAAGATCATCTGCTCCAACCTTCCATGGGAAAGGGAGCCTAGATGAGATTATCTAACACTCTGCCCAACTGCATCTTGAAAACCTCCAGCAATGGGGACTCCACCACATCCCTGGTGAGGCTGTGCCACTGACTGACTGTTCTCACTGTAAAAAAAATCTTTCTTGTATCAAGATGAAACATCTCTTGGTGCAACTTGCACTTGTTAATCCTTCTCCTTTCCATGTGAGGGAGAGGGACACTCCATCCACTTTGCAGCTGCACTCTTAAGTACTGGAATATTGTGATGAACCCCCTCTAAGCCTTCTCTTCTCCAGGGGGAAAAGAGCTAACTCTGTCACTCCTCCCACACAGAGCAGGTTCTGCACCCCTCTAATTTCATGGCCCCTCTTTGGACCCTCTGCAGTCTGCCCACAACTTTCTTGAATTGTGAGGGCTGCAACTATGCACTCTGCTTGAAGTGCAGACTGTTCTCCACATAATTTCTGAAGATGTTCCTTGGGGGACCCATTTGTGACAGACTGCCAGCCTGAGTAAAAACCATTGATCACCACCCTCTGAGTGTGGCCCATGACCTGAATTCTTACCCACTGCACTGACCACCCATCCTGTCTGTAGCTTGCCAGTTTGTCTAGGAGAAGGCTGTGGGAAAAGCAACATGTGTAAATTTTCATACTTCTGGTAGATATAAACACACGTGATTGCTTCCTGAAACAAAAATCCCCTTGTAATTTGTTTTTCAAATTACAAGCTGTGTTGTCTCAGTTCTCAATTGCAGCAGAGCATCTTTGACACTGAACATTAACATTCATCAAATTTGATAATGGTTATTTATTTAGAATAGTTTGTTGTTATCTCTTCTCAGTATGCAATTGTCTTGTTCTATACAAGTAACTATTAATAGTCATATAGGTCTCACAACTTAAAAAAGTCAATAAACCCTGTTCACTTCAAGCCGCTTTAGATAAACTGTCCAAGCCCTTGTATGCTGCCTCAAGGATTTTAAGAAGTTACCATTTCTCAAAAAAACCCCTTGCTATTAATGGCAAAGAAAACAAGTTATTCAGTTCCATGGAGAAATTATTTCTTTTCAAGTAACTCAAAAAAAGGTAGTGTTATTCCTACTCTGAAAGTTCCACCCAGAAAACACAGACTTTTCTTTTTATGGAAATTACAAAATCTGTCAGCTTCCTTTACAAGAACTGTTAAAAGCCAGCTTTGGCACAAGCAACAGGCACTTGATAGCTGCTGGTTTGCATCCAGTGTGAACTGGAAACCAGGTAACTGGGAACAAGGAGAATCAGATCTCTTGGCAATAGATGGCCAATCATTTCTCCTTCCAAAGCCAGGTTTAGGGCTCTGTAAGACAAGCACTGCTAACTTCTCTATGGGTAGAGGAAGAAGTCAGTCGGCACACTGAGCTTCTGGATCACCCCTTCACCAAAAACCCACCAGTCTTAAAGCAGGAGCTCCTGTGTTAAGTGCTGGAAGCTTGTATTTGAGAAATGACTGATGACCAGCTGGACAGCAGGCTGTGTGGTGAATTTTAGTGACTTTATAGAAGATAGATATTTGCATCTGCTACCTCTGCATCAGAGAAAAAGCCGTTGGCAAGGGGCAAGGCAGCTAGGTACAGCAGTAATTCTAGTCTGTCATTATCAGATCTCACAGTGAGCTCAGTCAAAAACTGTTCAGCTCAACCACTGATTTCAAGTAATCTACTACTTTTCACCATTAAAGTTTTAGTTTCCTGTAGATGTCAAGCAACTTACCCTATTATCTTGCTTATACAACACCCCGTTTAATCAGCTGTTTTAAAGATGCACTTACTTTATTACTTTGTAGTATAAACACTTTCTTATTCAAGCCTGTTATTAACTACAAATACCACCCATAAAAGGTCAAGAATTTAATGAGAAAACATTATTTTTATCAGTTTGTCTTTCCACAGGGTGGGATGAATTAGATTGTTCTAAAGGAAAAGAGCTGATGAGTAAGCCTTCTATTCTCCAGCAAGTATTTCCACTAACATTCTATGAAGGGTGGAAAAAAGCAATTTGGCCACCAGAGAGAGATATGCATAGCCCTAGCACAGTTCTGAATTCTAGCTGTGTATCACTCACAGGAGCACCAAGTGGTCTGTGTGCAGTGGATTAAAGACACAGAGTGTCTGGTGGATTACAGAAGGGAGCCTGAGGGCTGCTGGGTGCACAGCCTCCCTCACTGTTGGGAATGACAGCCCGGTTTCAGTCTGTGACTGGATGCCTGAGCTTCACTGAATGCATCACTCAAATATTCCAATTGCCTTAAAATCTCCCACTGCTCATCAAGTTTGACAAGACTCTGGATAGAATAACAGGAGTAATGTCAAAGTAATACAGCCTTTAAAAAAAAGGAGAAAACAATTATTCATGTAACAAGCAAAGGAAACTCTCCTTTACTCTGAAAACAAAACAAACCCATGAAATCTGAGACAGAGTAATCAGAAACCTAGACCTACCAGTCTGCTACAGAGGAAGAACTGAAGGATTTGGCCACTTTGAAAGGTATAAACCTCCAAACACGAAAGTACTACACATCTGCTGAACAAAGAAAGACTAACCCAAATAAATGAACAGGACAATGTAATACTAAATTAACTTTATGTAATGCAAATCATGGAAGCTGTAATTTCTAACTGCCATTAGAGATCTGCCAGGATTGAGTATCAACTACAGAGCATTCAAGAAACTGTCCAGGGCTTTTTTTTTTCATGGACTTGCAATAGTCAACTAGGATAAAGGCAATATTAAAAGAATGTAAACATCTCACAAACACAAGCTATCCATAAGGAATGGCAAAGCAGAATCAGCCAAAATATCTCTACAATAATCTAAGTTTCCAACATTTATAACCACAAGATGCATGCAAAAAGAACAATTAAGATATTAGGAAGAAGGTAAAGCAAAATCAATTACTTTGACTAGCAATTATGACTGAAATCAACTAAATCAAAGTCATTGAAGTGTTAAAGACAAATTACCAAATCCCCTTACTGCCACTCATTATTTCAAAACATTGGTATCTGATTCAATTTACAAAGCACTGAGAAACAATGCTCAGCACATCTTCATAAGATTTGTACTTGCTGGGACAAAACAGTAATAGAAATCTCAGTTTCTTATTAATATACCTATCACCATAAAAGCTGTTCTGGTGGACACTATTTCAACCTAATATTAATGAGGTAAGCATTACATTTGTATGAGAATAGTTTCAAAATGTCAAAATACTTGGAAAAAAGTACCTTTTGTATAATCAACAACAGCCTCCAGCGCTGCTATTCGGACATCGACGAAGTGCCCGTATTCTGCGTACGACTTGAAGAGAGCGGGATCGCTCGGGACGTGGCCGTTCTTCTGAAGCACTCGAATGGCTTTCAAACAGCTAGAAATGGGAGAAGAAAATATACATCAGCTTTATGGAATACCAGCCAAGAAAAATAAATTACTTTCTTCCAAATCAAGTACTGCATATTTTCTGAATTATGTTATCCACACTAATATGATTAACATGTAACAATTATTTTCACAGCATTAACATACAGCTCTTATTATCTCTCAATTAGGCAGAAACAAAACCAAGATTTTCCACCCTGTCAAATCCATTGCTTGGTTTCAGTAGAGCCATGGTAACTTAGAGAAAACACAGCTCAGATGATGTTGCATGCTTTACAGTTATTGTTACAAGGCAAAATTTTCATAAATGCTCTTCTTAAAGAGGTGTGGGATGATCAAATTATGACTGGTACTAAAGGTCTACATTGACAAAAATTAATGCTGAAAAGAAAAGCAATCAAGACAAACTTGCATTATCAGCTTTTGAAACTTGAAAGGAATTTGACATTTAAGATTAAAACACACAAGCTAAAGTCTCAAAAGCTAACTACAGAAAGGTACATAAAATCCAAGAAAGGTAGTGTCATTAAACCATACCTGACTGTGATAGTATGTCTGTAACTGGGAAGAAGCTTCTCCATATTCAGAAAACGGGTAATTTCCTCAAGAATAAGTCGTACATCAGGATTTAAGTTATCCAATGTTCGAACTTCATTGTTCACACTGACTGCAGGAGTCACAGAGTTGGCTAGGGCATCAATCAGCTCAGCACGATAGTAGTTGTCTGAAAACTAGATAAAATCAATATTTAACACAAGAAAATATAATATATATCCTTTCAAAGCTGAGAAATGCTTAAGCCCTGTTACAGAACAGATCTTAAAGACCATGGGAGAAACTGCCTGAGAAAGGAAAACAGGGAAAAAATGGTTCTGAAAATCATACCATTAATCCAGTCAGCAACTTCATGAGCTTCTGAAGTAAACTAATGAGCTCACTGCTGCTTAGTGAAAAGAAACTTCCTTCTTCATCCACCCCACTTACCTGGGCTCACAGTTTCACCCCTCCCATTATGCTGTCTTTTGCATTTGTTGGTTGTGTTAGTAAGCAACAAAACATATAAAAAAAAAAATTTACAAAAAGCAGAAAGAAGTACTGGATTTGAGTATTAGTTACTTAAACCTAAACCAACCCAACATCTGTCAGATCCAGCAGAAGATGTCAAACACGTGTAGAAGGGACATATGGAAAGGTGAGGCTAAATCTCTTCCTCAGTGGTAAGAAGATGTCAGCACACATCACCCCTTTCTGTGACTACTGATGCTTGCATTCATGTGTCCAACTCTCCACCTCTCCCCATCCATCACCCTTATTTCAGTAACAAGCAGCACGTGTCTTGTTACAGTATGTGCTCTACACACAAGAAAAAATGAAGTTTAAGATACATCAGACTGGTTCCACTTCACTTTGGATACTTAATTGGGAAGATTATGTTAGGCTCCTAGCTATAGAGATGGAATTCTGTGTCATCTCAGAATCTTAAAGGTCATTTAATCATCCTTCAGAAGCGGTCTGTGTGGGAAGGAACTTGGGGTGACATTTTCAACTCAGATGGTTCAATTTAGTGATGGAACAACATAAACCTGTGGTTCACCTGTTATTTAACCAGATGAAGATAATCCAGTTCTGTGAGCTAGAACTGATACTCAGACCACAGAATTCCAGAGTCCTGTATAGTGTTAAAAAAGACTACTTCCTTTCCTTGCTCTTTCAAATACTCCTCTCAAGGTGAAATAAACATCAAAAAAACAGTGCTTAACATCTCATGCTACATTTTCTCCAAACACTTGGGTCTTTTGAACAAGAAAAGAGTGAAGCAAGAAAAGTATGTGTGCAAATGAAGACAAGCAGGTCCTTAGTAACAACAAGCACACAGCCAAGAAGTGCTGCCATAGAAATGTCAGCTACAGAACATTCTTTAACATTTACCACATCACCTTTTCATCAACTCTGAGCTAGGTATATGCACTAGTGGCATCAAACATCATTCAGTGTACTAACTAAAACTTTTTTCATCAAAAGAAAAATCAGTAAGAGATTAAAATAAACAATCTTTACCTTATTCTTCCTGTTATCATTATACTTGATCAAATCCAAAATAAACATTAAAACCTCCTTAGGACAAAGGTTGTGAACATCTCTCAGAAGGGCCATGGCAACAGGCATAGTCTGTGTAATAAAATTAATTAATATCACTCTTTACATTATGAAATGATAGTTACGTCCTGAAAAGAGGTACATCCTGAAAATCAGCAATTAACAAATTTACAAAAGCAGGTGTCTGAAAAGCTGTATTTACATACTTTTGAAAGTCAGACCATGTAATATACAATTTTCAGATCAAATAAACTATGTAGTTATTGCTCAGTAATTAGTCATAGCACAGACATTTAAAAAAAAAGTATATCCAAAAAACAGACTCTCAAGTCAAGACACTGTTAAAAAGGGATCAAAAGACAAACAACGAGACACAGAAAATGATGATGGAATTTATTTTGAGGTAGACACTGAATTTGAGTGTTTTCATGTGAACACGATGTCTAAGCTTCCACTTTCACTGAGACATATAGACCCAACAGGGTCAGTGAAGCCTGAAGAATTATTAGCCCAGACAGCTGTTATTCTGATTTGGTATTTATTTTGGAATGAGCTAAGCAGATATCTAGACTCCGCTCAACATAGATTTAAGAATCTTGCTCTAGATCTACAAACTTAGCACACAGGATTAAAAAGGGAGAAAAATGTAAGATTTAGTGGTAAAGAATGAACAATGACAAAAAAAGCAGAAAAATACAAGAAGAAGGTCCAAGAATGACATGAAGGATGAAACAGTTTTGGACAGAGTGAAAACACCAAAATTCGAGTCTTCTATAAAATCAGTAATATGATGATAATATGAAATAAGAACTCAATTACCCAGTCAAGTGAATCTTGAGAGAAAAAAAAATTGTAATTAATTTTGTTAACCAATGAACAACAAAAACTATAGGTTACAGCAAAAAAACCTGTGGTAACACCAGAATAAACAGCAGCAAGATGTGATGTTGACAATAGAAAGAGGAGGGTAAGAAGGATTATGCAATGTCTTGAACAAAAAGTCCACCAATTTAAGAGTTATAAGATTTTACTTGCAGTATGGTACAACTGCTATTAAAGAATAAAGGCAGTTGCTGAATTCACCTAAAAGATAAAGTTAGTATCTTCCTTTCAGTCTTATTTAAGAATGAGCTTACAAATAATTGCAAGTAATTATATAATAATATATAATTCTCCAGTCTTCTGAAGAAACTGCTAATTTAACTTCAGCTACTCAGAAAAAATAGCTAAGAATTTGTTAATTGATTTTTTAATAAGATGGAACAAATTGAAGTCATATGAGAAAGAATTAGTTACTTTGATTTTTATTAAAGACTAAATCAGGTTTGTGCTATCCACGTTCCTGTAACTGTCAACTGTAGGAACATTTTTGTATTTTTGACAATTCTTTTAAAACATTCATTGAGAAAAATAAATTTTACCTTTTGAAGAAAGTAGCTCTGAAAGTTCATGAAGTTGTTGGTCTTCACAATGTTTGGACAAGTCTTACAACAAAACATTCGGGTAAAGAGTGACTTCATGGCTGGTGGTCCTGTCCACGTACTTACCATGGAATTTGCAATCTGAATAAGTAGGGGGGAAGGGAAATCGTATTAACATGACCACTGCAAGTTTAGTTTGGCTGTAGAAAAATACATATTTCCCATAATCAAAAAGGGTAATTGCCAAGAACATTCTCTCCTTTAAATAGATATTTACTTTCATGAGTGTATTATCTTATATTAGCTAAGTTTTCACTGTCATTCCCAATATATCTTATCTACATTAAAGGTAGGTTTTATGGAAATGGTTCCATTTGGAAAACATCTACAACTAACTATCCTTCCATGATAAACTCCTGTTCTTAATTATTTTCTCTTTTATATAGTTTAGATGAAAATTCTGTTTACTAAGCCAAGTTCTCTGACTCTACAGAAGCCAGTGATGGAATTGGATTTTGCAATACCAACTTCCCAAATTTACCCTGCCAGTAACCTCAGCCTAGACTTTAAAACAGGCCTCAGCCACCCTAAGAATAAAAGACCACCCCCAAAGTTAAAGGCAAGGCAGCTCCCTCTAACTTTAATCGTCATTTACTGAAAGACTGCACTGAGAAAAATTTTTTGCTATAGCTTGCTTTGGTGTAGGACAGTTAAGGTTTCACCAAGACAAAACTGCTTTTTGTGCCTTCCCAGCATCCTGGGTTTCATGTATTTGCTGTATGGAGCACTGAAAGCCTGCAGACAAGATCACCTGTGCCTGCTGATGGTTAATCTGCCTGATGCACACTAACAAATGGGACCAATGCACCCTACAATGTAGCAGGAATTCCCATTGTTACAGACCCACCACAAACTAAGGAAAAAATCTGTTCTTACAAAGAAAAACCTGAATTTGATGAATTCCTTCTAAATTATGTAGCTTGTTTCAAAGGCTATTACATATGCAGTAAGTGAAGAAAAAGCAAGAGGCTATCTGAACATGCATAGCAATCCACTTCACCATTGCTATTGGGGAAGTGTGGTGCTTTATTTTTAAAAACCCTTTTACCACTAAGTCAGGTTTCAAAGGAAAGTCAGAGAGGGAAAATACTGCAATTGATCTTCCCCTTGCAATAACTGAAGTGTTTGAACTAAAGATGTAACTACAGCTTTTTCTGAAAGCTACAACTCTTCCTGCAGAGGAAAATTAATCCCAAAGACTGCTTAGAAACCATGATAAAGAACTTGAAACTACAAATATGAAATTTTGTAGCAGTGTCCAATAAAACGCAATCCCCAAAATATCAAAATGTACTATATTTACAAGATAGTCACTATTTCATTAATATCAGGGTGTACATTTTAAAATATTAACTTCCTATTGTAAGCATTTAATTTCACATTAATTAAAGTCTGTAGATGAACAGCTATTTTCAATTAAAATCAATAGTAGTTAAACCATCATCTTTTCAGTATTGTTTTGGTCTTATCATGTTCATGTGCTGTGACTCATTTGAATTTCTCTTTACTGACAGAATATTTTTCTACTTAGTCTACTAAGACATTACACATTCTGAACTAAATGTAACTGCACATTCCCCATACAGTAGCACAAATTGACCTGTGTTGCATTGTTTCTACTTAAAAAGCAAGGAGGCACACTCCATTCACATTCCATTTCTGCATCATTCAATTCAGTACAGCATAAAAATGTAGACTAAGGTTTAACTCTCATGCACATCTATGAAACTCCTCAATGTTTGGGAGGGAGAAGTTTGTGATGGTAGTGCTCCTATTGCAAAGTTTGCAACACATCACATACACTGCAATGGATCTGAACTGGGAAATTAGCCTGTGTACCTTCAGGAATTAAGATTGTGCCATTATTTTCTCCTTTCTCTGCGTTATTTGTCCTGAAGGACTCAGCACAGTGTGTGCATACATGTTCACACATATCTCTTAATTTATCATTGAGGATTTAATATGTCACCTGGATACTTCACTGGTGAGAGACTGAAGTCCTTTTTTACAATGAAGTATACCAAGAAAGTATAGCAAATTCAGTTTGACAATTGCATTGTCACATATCATTTCTCTGTATCAACATGAGCACACTGAGAATATTTGACAATTGTTACTGTAACCTAGCTAGAAACTGTAAGTCAACAAAAAAGAATCATCCTACTGAATAATCATAAGGGACCTTGCTTTTTTCAGTACAAAAAGAATAGAAATCTTGAATATTTACAACCTGAGAAAATTAAACTCAATGACAACAGGAAGCTATTCTTACTAATGTCCAAATGTTGGAATCAGTAACAGAATGTATTACACTTTCCTCCCAGGTAATTTACAGAAACGTATCTACAACTTTGTTCTGCCATGCTCCTTCACCTTGATTTAATGTCACAGCCCTACTTTTTGTTTGCCTTATCTTCTTTTCTGCAAGTCAACCTTATCCATAGACCCAAGATTTTCCATACAATTACAACTGAACAAAACCAGCAATGATTATGTGCAGCCCAACTGCCTAAGAAGTTAAAGTAAATATAGAAAAAATTATAACATTTAAATGTTGCAAGAACAGTTCTTTTAATATTTACCTGTGGAATATATACTATTAGATATTCCAAGTAAATTTTTTATGAAAAGGACATATTTTAAGTCAGATACTGGCAGTACCAATACTAGAACATACACTGGCAGTTTCACATCAGTGTTTCATAACATTAAAATAGTTTGTCAAAAACATTGGGATTTTGATTTTCAAAATACAGCTGAAGGCTTAATTTCTGTATGGGAACTAAATTTTTCCCAACAGGTACACAGCAGAAAGCAAGCTGTATGTTGATAATCTGAACTCTACAAATTGTCAATCAATATGTCTTCATGTCCATATAAGTCACCAATATGCCATTTTAGAAATTCTTGTTCTTCTGTGTTTCCATCCACTTGTAAAATTAGGGGTTTACTAATTTCCATTCTTAATGCTAATTTTATGTCTAAGAAAAAAAAGATCTTCCTTTTCAAGGCAATTATTTGGCTTTTTAATATTTAATTGTATCCCAGCTTGATGTTTATTTTGTGACCCTATTCAATCTGAAACTATACAGAGCAGCAATCTGAAGTCCAATTATAAAAAGATGAATTTCAGCACTTCAGATTTCCCAACAGACTGGCCAAGGAACTTCCCACTAAAATAATAAAAAATATACTTTGGTTCTGAAAAAAAAAAATAAAACAAGTCTTTTATTTCTGCCACTTAATGAAATCTGGAAAAATCCCTTGTGGTTTTCATGTCTGACATCTCAATTTTGACAATTATGAAAGCCTTCTGCAGTCTCCATTTACAGACTAAAATAATACAACTTTCCTCTCAAATCAGTCATGTTAAAAATACTTGGCAAATAGATTTAAGAAGCTAAATATCAAGCCAGTTTAGGAACTGTGATGAGTTTTGACTAGCCATTTACAAAGTCTAGTGGATTTCCTCCCTTACTCCCATCCACACAACCTCACCTTTGCAAGGCAGAAGCAGGCCAGCATTCTGACCCGGTAGAAACATTGTTCCTGCTCCAGGATGTCAGTCAGTGCAAGCCGGGATGCCGGAGTAGGGAACTTCTCCAATGCCAGAATGGCTTCTTCTTGTGCCACCACATCTCTCTCATATCTCAGCTGATACTGCCACATGAAATCAGACTGTTCAAACTCCACCTTCCTCAGTACTGACATATCAGGATCTATTCTTATCCAGAGCAAGGGGGAATCAGCACTAAGACAGACATAAAAAACATTAATAGCTTACAAAATTTCAAGACTATAGAAATTCTACAGATCTTCTAACTTGTTATGAGTTATTTGTAAAGTATTTAAATTCAAAGAACCATAACAAAATACATGTCAGAGAGAATTTTTGAAAGTCTCCTGCTTCAATCTCCTGCTTTTAGGATGGCAATTCAATAGCCTCCCAGAGCAATCTGTCCAAACCTCTAATATATCAAAGTGAATATAGTGTTTTAGTATTTTTAACCTACAGATCTTTGTTTATGGTAAACTACTGTATGATCCCAGTATATTTTATTATATTTGCTTGGATGCCACAATTTTCCTAACTCATAAGCACTTTATCACCTTCTAAAGGTAAAGACTACCAAAAAAAATCCAAGAAAGAAAATCTGGTGGTAAATACTCTTTTTTTTTATCAATAGATGTGAAACTCCTTTACAACCACTCACATGTTATGATGCTGAAAGCTGACAAGGGTAACCATGAAAATGATGCTAAAAATCAGGATTAAAATTATCCTACAGATAAAATGACTCAGTTGTATTCCACCCAAACAAACATTTTACACTTTTTTATTCATATGGCACCGTGACTCCAGAAGCAATTTATGGGAGCAACAAGTATGAATTATGCAATACATTCTCTTACTCGTTTTTCCCCAGGAAAATCAAACAATCAAAATACCAACATGGCATTAGGAGACAGTTTAGACTGATGGAAAGAGTGTATTTCTGTATATGTTTGTAGAAATCTAGAATTACGATCAAGCTAGCAGCTAGAGAAGAAACAACAGTGAAAGAGTGTATATACAAGATTTAGAAAATAGAATGTGTATTATCATACATGCTTGGGGCAGAGGAGCCCAAACTGGACAGCAGAATGACCACACCACAGATCAGGTTATCAGATAAAGTGCAAGTGTCTTGCATAAAATCTTATCCCAGTTCAAAGGTCATTCTAAGATCACTGAAGTCTGAGCTCAGGGTAAGGCAGCAGGGACCTGAGCATAACTGATCAAAAATACTCACAAATATTTAGGGTAATTATCCTTCAATACAATTAAACGATTCATATGCCAACTGTCATATGGAAATGATAGCAATGACTTGCTCAATGTAAATATGTCTTACAAAATTTTTTCTCATCGTGTATTAGATGAGGTTAAATTTAGGAGAATCTGCAACACTTTTAAGGTGACAAGCAATCTATCCTTCTTCAGAGAGACACCACTGGCTTTCAAGAGCAGATTATTTACTTCCCTCATCCAGAAAACAAGGTGCCAACACCTCCACTGTCTCTGAGGGCACTACTGGATCCAAGTCAAGGAGGGTAAGGCAGGTATTTACACTGAGCAACAATTTGCTTCCAAAGAGCTTAACAGTTCCAATTGAAATTCATGTCAGTGTGGATTTCAGTGTAAAGCACTTCATCATTATTTTTAATCTAGAGGAATTCTTCTGTAATTACAGATTTCAGGAACTTGTCTGTATTACTGGCAGTTAAATGGTCTTCATCAAGATCCAACAAACATTGCTCTCACTTTGTTTCAAACAAATTCTTGTTTACATTTTACCTATGACGTCAGCTGAAAGGTATCACTGGAAATGTGTTAGAGTCAAGTAATTTATTATCACCATACCACGCCCAAGATTTTTTATGAAATCTGATTATATTGGTTAACCCATACTTTTTTACACTTTGCCAGCATTTCCCCAGCTACAGCAGAAAAGTCTCAGTAAATACAGAGAAATGTGGGATAGTCTTGGAAGTTATCAGTCATACAATAAAGTACAACTTTATTATCCAATCCTTCAAAATAGCATGCTTTAGACATGGGGAAGATGGCTCAGACTCACACTGATAAACTCCAACAAGCCAACTTACTCCATAGCAGAAAGGTCCATGTCCACCTCTTCTCCATTCATCAGTGGAATCTTTTTCTTCTTATTTCTATGAAAAAAGTGAAAAAAAAAAAAAAGTATTACTGACCAGACTGGCAAATATATGTTTATAAATAAAGTTTAAGACTGCAAAAATATTCTGTGTATTTCACCACACAAAAGCATAATGGTCTCTCCAGCAAAAAATATTCACAAATTTGAGCTATGCATCTATATCTGTAATTTTTACTCCTACTATTTCTACAATTAGACATAAACACAGAAGTTTGAGAAGTAGAATTCAAAATCATTATTAAAATGCACTAGAACATGGAGAGACTCTATGTGGGAAGTATGTAACTTTTCTTGCTCCTTAGGTTTACTTAACAGTGCTGGCACTCTCTTCACTTGAGGCCACTCCTCTGGCCTACATTTGTCTTCCCTCTAATTTGTGATTCCCATTCAAAGCCATTTTGAATAATTTGATTAATTAGAGTCTTCATTCAACTTAGTCTACATAGATTAGGTATTCATAAAACTTCTACAAAATGACTTATAATGAAGAACTGTGTAAGGTCTCTTGCTGTCCTTAAACAGTATGAGATTCTCCACTTACATCACAGGTATATCTTATTTAGTAAGATTAAGAAGAAGCATATATTTATCATCAAATGCCCTGTATGTTTTCATAAATCCATAGTAAAAATACCTGCAATTAGTATTTTAGCTCTTACCTTCTGCTTTTAGAATGGCAAGGTATATCATGTTTAAGACTGTTTTCTTCAATCTGCAATGTATGGTTGAACGAGCCATCAAGTTCTTGCACTGTCACTTTAAGAGGACCCTTCAAATTCACAAGATTTTGTTATTAACATTAAACTTTTGCTTATTAATGTATACATCATACTTATACGTGTAGGTAAAATATGGAAAGTGGACCTTACCACGTATTTCTGAGTCCCAGGAGAGGTGTAATCTTGTTTTATTTCCAATTCCAATACATTCCGTTTTCTATTAAATGCAAAGCTACCATAAAATTTTACCACTCCACTCTGATCCCTAATAAGCAGTATAGGAATTCAAGTGCACAATGCAATAGTTATAAAAAAGCCATAATTCTCAATTCTTAACACTTGCTTTATGCTTCTTTATTCCTAGAATTTCCCATTACAAGAAAATCTGGAAATGAAACCACTCATGTTCATTCACGAAACTCTGGGGTTTTATGTTCTTTAAATTTTTTTTTCTTTAAATAGTTCTTTAATGTCCAATCACATCTCTTATGGAGAAAAACCGAAATGCAATTAAAACTACCTAGTATGAAGAAATTAATTATGAAAAACTTTTCTGGACTCCATCACATCCAATGTCCTTGGCATGCTCTCAGAAAAAGTAATGGTGTAAGACTTCAGTAATTTCAATATGGTTTTACTAGGTATTTTAGTTAAATAAAACTAAGAGGAAAATGTAGATATTTCTGTTTTCTACCCACACTACATTTAACTCCACTATTTTATAGCAGTTTTTCAAACTAGGTCATGTGAGCATTCACATGTGTGTGTATATGAGTTCACATATACATGAGAGTATACAGTATGAATGATAAAAAGTAACAATCTCACTCTAAAGTTTTGCCCAGGCATTGATTTCTTCAAGACAACTTTTCCTGTGAATAATTTCACCATTCATTTCTGTATCACAGCCACTACTACACTTTACTAGAGTAAACTAGAACACTAAACTGAAGCATTTTAGTCTAATGCACACTCTGACAAGTCTCTGACGATATGAGACAAAAGCAAGGGAGGAAAATCTGTTCTTTCATGTTCCAACATTTAAGGGAAGAGCTTCCATATTCAAAGACATTTCTTATCGTACAGGGCTTATTAACTTTCCTCCCAAAATCTGGCCATTTGGCTAAACACCCCAGACTGGTTCTGTTCATGGAGGCTGCCTTCATGAACGTCTGGGACTTTGTCATCACGTACAGTTTTAAGACATTTTTAGTGCTTTTTTCAGCACAAGTTTTACACTCAGTGTCAACAAAGCTCTTGCTAATGGTGTAAGACAGCACTAGTTAATAGCAGTAAGATCTTCTCCCAAACAACATAAAGACCTGCTGTGCTCATATAAGGTGGGAAATCCATAGTCACAGGAATAGCAGCGTTTGAAGCATGGTAGGGAGCTTGGAATCATAGGATTAAATACAAATTATAGTTACCAGGATCAACCTTGGAGCCTAAGTATGGAGAAGGTGAAAAAAATCCCCAAATGTGTGAGGTACAATTCTTTCTTCCTTACAGAACAGGTGTAGTTAAGATTCACCCAGCTCAGATAGTAATGCTGACATTTAGGTTTCACTAGAGTGTGAATACAGAGCTCCTATTTTTCTTAAGTGCTTGGCATAACGAAGTATGGAAATTAGATAATGCATATTTATACTTTATGAACACTTCTGATGCAAATAAAATGCTAACCTCTCAAATTACTCTATAAATACTAATTATACAATGCTTTTTAGTTAAGATATTGAGATGCATGAACCTTGTTAAGTCAGCTCAAATTAAATACCTACTTTTGTTGTCTGTTACAACAGTAAGGTATGTTTTTGCTACAGTCACGTACAATTCTAGCCTGGAGACACATTAAATAAAACTAACAATCAAATTTGTGAAATGGAGCCACTTCAACTTTCCCCTTGTATCAATTCAAAACAAGGCACCCTGTTTCTTCACTAATACCACTTAAATTTGAAGAACCAACACACAGAGGTTTATTTTACCTGAAACTGTGCTATTAACACAAGCTACTAAGCTGTTAAAGGACATTGTAAACTAATAGTCTGTGCTTTAGGTTACTTATTTCATGGTGATTTACTGGAAATCACATATTAAAATGCACCAGACCATAGCATTTTCCATGTCCAACTTCAGCATATTTCTGTGGGCAGTGTCCTCTGGAATCCTCTTAGTATAATTTGGCCTTAAATTCCAGCAGAGTTCCTGTGCCTCTTTCAAAGGAAAACTTAAAATAATGAAATCCCTTCTAGTAAAGAACATGCAAAAAAGTCAGCATAGCTCAAAGGACTATGAAAAGATTGTGAACTTGTGGCTCACATATATATATCTAATTCACAGAATAATGTACTTAACTGTTTTATGCAAGATATTTCATACCCTTCTTCACATTCTTTTGATAGTGCCAATTAAAAAACCAAATTCATTCTCCATATTACAATCCAGACCAAGAATAAAAAGGATACACCCACTGCTTTATTAAAGGTTGGATGTCTTTGCCTGAGACATTTGAGATAGATTTCAAAAACCCAGATGTGGAAACCAACATCTGACTCCACATGTGTGACTGGAACTTCTGAGATGAAGCAGTACTGGCCAGACTCAACAACTTGTTGAAAACCTAAAATGATAAAAGGTTATTACTTTCCCTAAATACTTATATATAAAATAAGCTTTTTTGTTGAATTGCAACTAAAGGCTGATAAACTCACTTTCTGACAACTGGTTTTAAAAAAAGGTTTTCAAAATAAAGAGTTTACAGGAGATTATTTGCTTGACCTTATCAGAAATTTTCAGTCCAAATGTATCTTCCTCCAAGTTACACATACATTTGCACATACAAAATCCATTAAAAGATCATCAGCTTTCAAAAATTATCTACAGTAAATCACTGACTGTATCTCCTTTTTCAGAAATTAAACATTCATCAGATTCTCTGCAGTATTTTCAACCTGAGAACTACCTAAAATAGCTCTAGCACAGTAACATATATGTTTTCCTTAAAAATAACCAAACCAAGGCAAAAACCCCCAACCACCCAAAAACCTGAAGCTGATATGAAAATACCACTCATTTTTTAACTGTTTATTTCTATTCTTTCTAAGGTATGTCACAGAAGATAATTAGTGAAGAAGAGAAACTACAGTTCTGCAGAAGTTCAGTATTTCAGAATAAAATGACAATCTTCTATTCAAATGCTTCTTCTAATATAAACATCTAAGTTTCATCTAGCACTGAAAACTATATATAATGAGAGAGCTGGAGCTGGATTCTCATTATTTATAATTTTATTATATTAGTTCACAGCAACACCAGTCAGGGACAGTAAAATAGGCTCTCAGTGTTAACAACAAATCAAAATAACCCAAACCGATGAAACACCTTAAGATTAAAGAGAATATGCAGCATATAAAAATATTTTAAGTTATGCATAAGAATAATAGCTAACCTTATCCTAACCCAAATGACCAAATGTTTGTTCAGTCCTGCTAAAATTGAAACTACAAATGGAATCCTATGACGACCTGTTCTCTTTTTCTCTGAATTCTATTTAATAAACAGAAATGCAATGGAAGACAAGGAGGTTTTTTATATTCCATATAATCATCTGAATACCCACCTGTAACATGAACTCCATGCTAATTCTGTTCTCAATCAGTCTCATAACAAGATGTGCTTTACACTGGAACATAGTGTAATATTCCCAGGACAGTGTATGAGGGTGTTTGATAGAAAAATGTAAATGTGAAGCAGGGCTGAAAAAAAAAACCAAAAAAACATCTATTTTGCATTTTACTGAATGAAACTTAAAATGTTCCCCAGCAACCAAGCTTAGAGCTGCACCAACAATTACTTATGATTTCTGGTACTGCTTTAGTTACAAATCATGGCACACTTAAAATGACCAGACTTGTCCAGAGAGGTGACAAGAGTGAATGTACCTGGCCTATAGCAAGGACTGTACAGAGATTAATGGCACATGATAGCTGCTGTGTAGTGCTGTAGAGAAAGTGGAAGCACCAGCACACTGAGCAAGGAACCTATGACTGGAAATTACTCATGAATCTTCCTGCTCCACTTCCATTTAAAAGTGACTAGTGTCACTTTTAAATACAAAATATTTACTATATACATTAAAAAGTGTATATAGTAAATACTTTGTATTTAAATAAATAATTGTTGCAATTCAAGAAAAGTAGGAGTTCTACAATTCACAGAACACTTTCATGTGATGGGCCTAAGGAATTCCTTTCCTTTTATTTTACTTAGCAACTTTATCTTTCAATATTTTGGCAAACTTGATATCTTCTAAATCAGATAACATGTCAAAGAAGACTGGGCAGGTAATATTTAATCCTTGAGAAAAATAAGACCTCCTTATTTGCCTCCTTTTATGGAGACTCTTATTTGAGGAGAAGAAATTATTAATAGGCTGACAATTTTATTGATGAACCAAGTCTGTAGCAACTGTATGTTGCTATATTTTTCTTTTAGTATTTTTCACAGGACATCTGAGTTTTCCATGAACAAGTAACAGACACCTGAAGAAACCAGGTTTGCTGAGGTTTGCTAGCAAGTGTTCTAGCAAGACAGTACCAGCAGTAATTCCTTATCTGCAGCCCTTAATATTTCACATGGCATGAACCAAGGTAGCTGCAACACCTTAATAACTTTTCCATCCTTCTCTTCGCTGGGAGAATCCCTTGACTTTGCTCAAGAGTATCTGTTTAAACATCTTAAGAAGATGCAAAAAGAGAAGTATTTATAAATTTAAGCAAGTATTACCCTTCTTAGGTACAGTAATTTTGTGAAAAAGAAGTACATAGGTTAACTCCTTGTTTGTAGTTGATAAGCAGTTGCTGAAGTTCCCCTTATCACAATTCTCCTGTTAGTCTGGATACTTCTCTATTCTGAGGTAGGGAAGGATTAGCAACCATGAAAAAATTGAAATTCAAGGAGGAAAATGAGGTTGTGGCTCAGACATTATACAATAATTTGGTCTCAGAATAAAAACTATTTATCCAGCTTCAAATGATACAGTTGATTGACTTTTGTAAAATTCTTTTCTTGCAAATTACAACTAAGCCAGTACCCACAATCCCAAGATCCCTGTTTTTTACTAGGTGTTGATTGATTTTGGTACTGGTTACATTATTTAACTGCAAAACAAACTGAGACAAGTTTGCATTTGACAGTTACATCTTGTGGTTCATTCAATATGGACACATTCCTTCAGATTGTATTTTTCTCCAATCATTGTAATTCCACAGCTTTTATTGAACTGTCACCAAAACAGTGTTAAAATTACCAATATGGACTTAGAACCTTTGTTGAAGTAGAAAGTGAACCAGCTTTTCCACAGAATTTTATAATGCTCATGTTCTTGAACACAGTCCAGCCATTCAATATAAACCCAGTTAGTAAGCTTCTTGCATTCAAAATATAACTATATAAATTTCTCTAAGTTTTTAATTTTTACAGGAGGGTGGTACCAGCACAATTGTAGGCTGAAGAGAACCACAGTCTGAGAGAGGAGGACACAAAATGAAAAGTTTACACACAAAGCTTTGTTCTGAAGCTTTCATCCACACAGCAGTTAATCTGCAGTTTTCTTTCCTTCATTTTCCCAGGCTCTGGGATTTTGTCTTTTAGAATAAGCACTCAGGAGTGCAGTGTTTGTGCTACACCAGACATAAACAGGAAGAATCTGAGACCTTTGTTTTGCACACAAATTAATTCATTTGTCTGAAGGAAGTTGGGTTTTTGGTTTTTTATACCCTTGATGATTTATTATGACATTTTACTTCTAATTTAGCTGAAAAATGAGATTATTAGTTAACAAAAATTTTCTTCATATTATTATTAATTGGAACTGCCGTGCTGCAAATATGTTTGGCAGGAAACTGTATCATTAACAAGCAGAACAAAGAAATGAAATACATAGAATATACTGGAGAAAAATGTTCTAGGCCCCATTATGTAAATACTTTCCTGAAATACAAATTATCCCAGAGTCAGGAACGTATCCATAATTTACATAAAAAGGAACTCTACAATCTACAAAGAACAGCAAGTTGTAATTCATATTTCAGTCATGCCATGGTTATTACTAGCAAGCTGTAATACAATGAAGTAGTAAAATAACTGTATAAACAGTTTCCAACAATACATCACAGCAAGGAAACACATCTTTAAGAGCATTAAGACAAGATTTTTTAATTATTTGTGTCCAATTCTAGAATAAATATAGTGAAACTAATAAAATTAACAGTGAGATTTTGATTTTAGTCAATTTCCTTTTTTAAAAATGTGCCCCTTATCTCTAGTTTTATCTGATATTATTACCATGAATTTAGTGATTTTTATAATTCATTCAGCTCTAAATCCAGAGTTTTAACTTTAAATGAACAAAATCTAGATTTGCACACAGTCAAATGCAAAAGAACCACTGTTATAGGCAATTTTGGTTGTATTTTCATAAGACAGGGGCTTCTGCTGCAGTAAAGAACAGAAGGTGACATAGTAGTCTACCTGCACAGGCTCAACCTTGCAGTTGTGGATATGCTGCTTGTGTTTCCAAAAAGCAACTCCTTTTGAGGCTGTGTTATAAGGAGATCAATTTATGCAAGAAAAGAAAAACCCAGCAAAAGCTTGTCACTGAAACCCATATCAACTTACTGATTTGACATGTAGCAGTATGTTTCCACCTCCAGTGTTTAAGTGCTGTTGGTAGTTAAGTGCTCAGTTGGTAGCACTGGGGTATTACAAGAGAGGGAAGGGGAACCATTCTAAGCTAGACATACTGAAGCTACAACAGGGAAAATAAAAACCCAGCCAGTTCACACTGGTAACTAATAGTACTTCACAAATGACTGATCTCATACTTTTCTACCCTCAATATACTAAGAAATCTCAGTCTAAGACTACAAGGTGATATCTGAGAGCAGAAAGAAAAAAGAGCAAAAAAATAGAAAACTGATGAGACCATAAAAAAGCCTGAAAATTACTAACCACTCCAGAAATAGCTCATGTCAAAATTCTGGCTCCATGCTCTCTCTTATCCTCTTACTAAAAAGCAGTTTCGTAACAGCATTAAAAACGTTCCTTATACTTCATTTCCTCTGAGATGGAAATTGAAAGAAAAGTAAAACAACAGGTATTACAATACACTCAAGATGTACTTTATGAGACTGGTAATACATGCCTTGGACAGCTCGAGATCTTCAGCCTTTGGCCTTGTGCTACACAACACACCCAAGGCATATATTCATGGCCCCATAAAAACATACCCTGCAATGACTTGCAGCTTAAATAAACATACTTGTCTTTCTCTTTTCCTCCTCCGAATATTGGATGCAATAAAACTCCTCCTGTCTTCAGTTCATATGCCACGATTTGATCTAACTCCTAAGAACAAAATACATAAGTAAGCATAATTTTGAAGAGCAGAGAAATTATTTAAAGAAGACAGGAAAGCTTTTCATATCGTTCAAGTCATGCCTCTTAGTAAGCTTGTTTACAAAGGGAGAAATATTTTAAAATCAGGGATGGTCCTCAAATGACAAACAATAATAAAACAGTAGAAATTAGCAGTTTATACTTGTTCAGGGGCTGAACAGGGGGCTAATCCCCAAGAGTGCTGAACTACATTATAATGAGAGTATTATTATTTAATAAATAAGTTGTCTTTGACCAAAAGAAAGAAATGTGATCAGCATTTCATGCAATGGAAAACAACTACAGACATACACATACAAATAAATATAATGTATTAAATATATAGATAAATAAATAAATATTTATGTCTGGCCCAAGCTCTGCACTGGGTCTGAACTTGTGTGATGCCAGGTTAACAAGCACACTTTAAGGCAGGATGTTTGTAAGGGCTCACTGTCACCCAAAAGTCAACATGAATCAAATTGTGTCAGCTTAAGCAGAGGAAATGGAAACTGATGCCTGTCAGCAACTCGTTGTTTATGATTCTCCAAATTGTACTGAGATTTATTAATACATATCAACTCACACACTTTCACATATTGGTAATACATTAGAAAAAGGGCAGAATTGGAGGCTGTGACAGCAGCACCTCTCAATTCTATGTGGACACCTTTAGTTTAGTGTGGAGAGGTAGGGAACAACATGAGCAACTTCTGCTGCAGACAGCAGTGAACTTTACAACAGACCTCCATGCAGTTCTGCTGCTCTCTGCAGCACCCACACCTTTAGCACAGACAACACAAGACTGGTGAACTGAATGAGCATTAGGCAGAGAAGGACACGGTACTGGGTCCTCAGGTGAGTGAGGGATGTAAATGGAGCAAGTGGGGTTAGGATTTACTTTTTGGAATAGGGAGAGTAAGAAAACGTGATGAGAGAAAGAAGATATGTATATTTTTGTGAATAAATGTTACTTGCAAAGAATAAGGAGTCACTGCTGCTATCACTAGAAAGTACCTGTCTCAAAGATCACATTTGGAAACACAAGCAATAGACAGAAATTTATTTTCCAAGGAAAGAAATCCCTTCAAACTGGGACTTTTTTTACTGTTTCATTATTTCATTTAGTACTTCAATGATAGTAAAAGATACCTGAACCACCACTGATCCAAGCTAATACTGGAGCCTTTCTGAGCCATATGGATAGCCATCACAGCATAATAAATTCACCAAATACAAATCCTTATGAATCCTACATTCTATTCTAAGTATTCCCAGAGTAGTACCTTTTTTTGACTCTTTTTTTGGTTCAGGAGTCCAAACAAAAAGAGGAAAACTAATTGCATGGAGAGACAACAACCATTATTATTCATTATTCATATGGCAGTCACAAAAATCTATTTTGGTTTGTATGTTTGGTGTGCTTCCTTGTAGCAATTGGTAAAAATATTTTAGCTCTGGGGTTTGTCACTACTGAAAAGGTCTTTAGATTGCAATGCAAAGTTATACTATATTCTGGTTTTATACTGTATCTTCTTTGATGCAAAATGTCTGAAAGGTATAGAAAATGCTATGATGTTACCTGTTTAATCCAGTGGCGATACTCATTAACACCAAAGGTTTTTTTCATCCAAAGGCCATAAATGTAACCAGAGATTCCCTTTAGCACCCATTCATCTGACCTATTATAAGAAAGAAACATTAATTATTTCACTTCAGAAGATGTTATTGTAAGAGATGATATTTTTGACCAGCTCAAAAATAGCCACAAATTTCAAGAGGTTGTATAACTTAGCTCTAAGTCAACAGAAGTCTGATGAGCTGTGAAACAATTTATGGAACCTGGCACCTGGACGGGAGCAATGAAACTGAAAAGTCAGTGAAAACTGAACTTTTTACCACAGAAATCCAGAATAAAATATAAAAGCTATTTTAGCTGAAACAATAATAATAATAAACAGGTGGAAATGGATCGTAAAGTTAAAGCAACTGCTAATCAATAATCTTAATTTCTTGATACACAACTCAATGCAGTGCAGAAGACCTGGACAGCAAGTAGAGAAAATACCTATCTCACAATTTGGTGGACACCCTTTTAAACACACCTTCTGTGAGTTATGTTCTAAGAGAGAAAAAATAGAAAAAAACTACAATATGATCATGAACTAGAATCTTAAACAGAAAAATGACATTGTACACAGGGTATGATGAAGTAAGTAGAACAAGAACATATGAAAATGGAGTCATTATGAAGAATGCAAAAAATTGCCTTCATCACAGAAGTAGGCTAGAAATAAAGAAGAGAGCTGCAGAAATTACAACAGTACAAACATCAATTTAAGAACATGTTGATTTCCCTTGTTTTTAAGACAAGTATGCTCTGGGACATAGACTTTTACCACTGAAAAAAGAAATGGGTTACTTGCCCCCAATAAATAAAGTGTATGCAAAAGGATTTAAGATAAATACTGATAAGAACTGCAAGAGCCATTTGGGGAGGTTTTCTGAGACATGGAGTTATAGCCGCCTTAGCAGGAATTTTCCTATTTTACACTAATTTCTGCATTCTCATCCCTGAAAAACTTCTTAATTTATTAGTTCTGTGCTCTACAAGTACTTTGCATGCAGGTTATACTTCATCATCCAAAATATCTCACAGAAATTGACGGATAATGCAAAAGAGTTAGCTTCCTAAATTTTCAGATGCCAAAGCACACTACAGCATTCAGGAAGATATATTCAATCTATACAATCTTTGGAACTTTTATGTCTCACGTTCTCCTTTCAAAATGACAAAAATACTAATGGATTTTCATTTATCGAGCTGGGTTTATTACTCTTACATTTTTTCCCATTTTGCTTTCTTCTACAATTACGGTTTTACTTATTTTTCTGATAAAATGTAATTTGCAAATTAAAATTTGAGCTTCCTAGATCCTCCCCAATTTCTGGAGAATACTATGGTGAAATACTTACCAGGACATTCTGGATATGAAACATCCAAAGAATTGCTGTGCCAGAGCCTGTGCCAAGCATCTCCTTGTCAGTGGAGTTTCATCTATAATCATTGCACTGTGCAAGAGATTTGTGCTGGATCCCCCCAGAAAGAAAATAACACAACATGAGAACTGGCTCCAAAGAAACAAAAGAGACCTTGCCTTAAAAATCAAAACAAGCAAAAGAATTTCTTCACTGTTTTTCAGTGAGATAGTAACATCTTTTTTATTTTTTAATAATCTTAATGCAGGCAGATCTCCTGCTATTATCATCTATACACAACTCTCTCTATAGAGTCTAAGTAGTTTAACTGGTGACACTCTCTTGGATTCCTGATACCTTATTCCACCTGGAGAAGAATAAAACACAATCAAACTTCTGTACTTAATTTGAGATTAAAACTTAGCATTTCTAATTCAGAAGGAAAATCACCGTCAGTTTTCTTTTAAAGTAAATCCAACGTCTTTATAACAGATAAAAATGGAAATGGTGTTTGAAGTCTGTAATGTCAATAAAAACAAGCCTTTTCAAACTAGAAAGCCCAACACTCAGGCTACAAAAATAACTAGAGTTTCATACATCTCTCAACAGTCTTGGATCTAGAGCTTCTAGGCTCATGGATTTAGGAGGTGTAATTTTCTTAAATACTAACCTGAAAATACTCATGGATGCATAAGCAGCTACTTCAACATAAGCTTCATCTATAAAAACAGTCTTGAAACAGGAGTAAGGATAGCGGCAGGTAAGAATCTCCTCATAAAATTCAAACACCTCATGAAGGTATGATGTGGTATGTTTGAGCAATGGGAGAAGTTGTGGTAAGCAAAAGTGAGTCACCTACAAACAAAGGAAAATTTGTTACAAGACCTACAAACATATTTAAATACATAAATATCAAATATATTATATATCAGGGAAGAAACCCAATTTCAACTAAATTTGCCCCATAAATTCAGACATAAATGGAATTGCTGTTTATTTACAGGCTTTTTTTTTTTTTTAAGATAAATCTAAATACAGGCATTACTAGACAAGCTTTATCATATGACTGTACTGATGAAGGTTGATCTACAAACACCCATTCTTGGACTAATATATACTGACTGCAACATAAAAAACAGTAATTCTTTAGGAAAAAAAAGAAGGAGTCTTTTATGACGAAGATTATTACCTCATGCATGTATGGATCAACAAGGATTTCAAAAGGTCCAATTGCCAAAGAGATGTTAGAAGCTGCAGTTGGAATAGTCAACATGTAATGAAAAGTCTTCTTTCTCATGTCATGGGTGTATACAGTTTCCACCAAATCTCCATTTGAAACAGCCACCATTGCAGCATCTACAGTATATTCAAGTTTCCAGGTACACAACTCAGAATATGAATCCACACAAGGAAACCAAAACCTAGAAAAGTCAGGATTGGGGGGAAATGGTTAACAATTATACTTAACAATTATACTCTTTTTCACAGGTGATTTTTCTTTCAACTTCCAAACTATAGCCCTAAATACTTTAAGAATATATGAATGTTGACATCCTGACTACTACAGTACATGAACTTTATCAAGTTTTACAAGCTTTTTTTGTCTTTACCTCCTGCTGAGCTATAAAGACTAGACATTCTCATTACGAGTCATTAGCTGCTACTTCACATTGGTAAGCTCCTTTCAAGCACAAATTAAGTTTCAGAATTTTTTAAACTCAAAGTAATTTGAAGAAATTATCTGTATTTCCTACACTTCGAGAATAAATAGGAAATACAAATCTAACATTCAAAGACAGTTTTCTTACCTTGTAGAATTTTGATAACCACATGAAAAGACATGAGCCCCTCTTTCTGCCATGTTGCCCTCCATGTTGGGTACCACAAAATGAAGGCCTCCTTTTGGCTGGTCCAGAGAAAAGTTTATATGCACCTTCAGGACTTTTAACTCTGCAGCACAAAGACCAAAACTACAGTGAGTATATACAACTTACATGAAAGTTATGGCAGAATAGTAACTCAGTTTTGGACTTTAGGTCTTTGAAGATTATGTGATAACTTCATTCTCATGGACTTCCCGGTCCACTTACAAAATACAGCTCAAAGATTTCAAAACTGAGACCTCCCTGAGCACAACTTACAGGAGATGAATTTACAAGAATCTTTATTAATTAATAAAAACTGCAATTGGAGTCACATTTCATCTTCTAATTCCCCAACAGTAAAACATATTTATACAGACTGTATCCTAACTGTGATCTCCTTGGCACCTTGCTGAAAAAATTTTCTCCAAAAACTCTATGAAGCAGGCACATTCTTAAAAGACATATTGTTGTCATTTGCAATTGCTTAAAATCTCTTATTATAGTTAACACTTTTCCTGTAACTTAAGTGTCTTCGCTTTGGTTTAGTTTCACAGAAATCTTATCTATGAATAGACTGGCAAGAAAAGAAATGCAAGCATATGCTGAAATTTATCCCACAAGTAGCACCCTATTTTGGCACTCAAACTTTGAAAATTATACATGTTTGAATATTTTCCCTTCTAGGCTTGTATGTTAGTCAAGAGGAACTTACACAAAAATTAAAATGAACAATAGTGTCTTTCCCAATAAGGTGCATCTGACAATACTGCCTGAGTCAGCCTCATGATACAGCTGTTATTATTCTCGAAGAGGTCTCATAAATTCATGGGAAAAACCAATAAAACCATGCAAGAAATAATACAAGAAACTAGTAAGATCCCCATAAGAAGATAATCAACACTGGAAAATAACTTATTAAAACAGTTACTTATTCCAGGATCTAGTATGCAAGTTTATAAAGAACTCTACTGTCACTACCAAATCAATTTTAAAATGACCTTTCCTCAAAGTGAGGTGGCATAAAATTAGTAGAGCTTTGCAAAAAGATGTATATAACTACATCCTTCTAAATTTCTTTTTGTTGGATCATATATATAGTAAGCAGCTTCAAAATTACAATTTATCCCCTAGTACCCATTGTATCCCTAGTATCCATTGTTCCCACTTCAAGTATTCTCCTGGGGTCGTGACCACCCAAGAGTATGTTTGTATATAGTGTCAAGAAACCTTGCAACACTTCTCCCTATCACCAAAAAGTGGAAGTATTTTTCAGAATTCAAGTGGAGAGGAAAAAGGAAACTAATCATAAATCCATAAAATAATGTAACACTACTTCTATTTCTTCAAAGCTACTATCTTCCTAAGCAAACTTGTAGCTGACAACTCTGACATCTTAAATTAATTTTTTTGTATGGTCTCTTTACCATCAACATGTTTCCACAGCTCCGAGGGAACCTTAATGCAGAGCTCTCCGTTTCCAGCATCTGGGTCCAC
Organism: Leptocoma aspasia; assembly: GCA_013399835.1. NCBI lineage: Eukaryota > Metazoa > Chordata > Aves > Passeriformes > Nectariniidae > Leptocoma > Leptocoma aspasia. The sequence goes on from VXAX01004657.1 coordinate 423,760, forward strand.
AGCACTGACAGCAGCAGCATAGGCATTGGAGAAATAGTTGAGATTCCTCCTGTCAGAAATACCCAGTTAATCCTTAGAGTACGGTTTTGCTGAACCACAAGAAACAACTTTAGAAGTTAAGACAACTTCTATATTGAATTTCAAGGTGCATGGACAACGAAGTGTAAAGGAGTGGAAGAGAAAAGGAGTAAAGATTAGATTTCAAGAACCAGAACTTAAAGTATGGCTCTTGCAGAAGTGATCAGTGATCAAAAAGACTTAAACAGTAATAACTCCCAAAATTGAGAAATGCTTGGTGTTCTTTCCTTGCCAAAAAGAGTAATAACTACATCTATTGGAATAGAAATTAAAAATTCTGGTTTTTATTTTAGATGAAGTTTGTATCTTTATTCTAAACTTCTGTCTTGAACATCTGCTTTCTGATATGCTGCAGTTTTGCTCTTATCTTGCTTTTCTAAATGTAGGATTTTAGCCTGGAAATGGTATTTTTTCCCTTTAGCTTGATGGATAGGAATAGGGGGGTTTTTAATGCACTTGTAAATAACACATAAAATCTTATATGTTAAGAGTTTTGGCCTTAATACACAAACACAGAAATACGTGCTATACTTTTTAGTTTCTAGTTATATTTGAAACATTCTTCTTTTTTTGAAGTGTACTGTTATTTATTTAACATGCAAACAGAGTTTTTTGTAATCGGGTTTGAGCAACTATGTATCAGCTCCTCATTAACTGCTCACTTCATTACAAAGTCAGATCATTACCTCAGTTATGACTTAGATTGTTTTCTACTGAAATGAGCAGGAACAAGCACATGTCTTCTGTTGAAGTACTTACGAGCAGGACGTTACCTTATTATTTAATGTGATTATATTTAACTACTGGAGTACGACCAGTCAAGTTCAAAAATAACCCTGCTTTTACAGCTTTATGCAATAGCTTTTATATGTTTTCAAAATGGATTTCTAAACTGTTTAAAGCATGGGAGCAAAATCTTTCTTAATTCTAATTCTCCAGTACACGCAGTTTTTCAAAAGCTTGCACAACTCTAAACCTGAAGAGAAAGTGTTTGACTAACTTATCCCCTTTTCCACAGAATTTAGGTACTGGTGATGAATCCAAGCACTGTGGAAGCAGGACACAATCAAGCATAAAGCAGTCATGGAATCACAGAGCCACAGAACACTCTGGGTTGGAAGGGACCAAGGTATCTAGTCCAGCTTTTCTGGGGGAGGACAGGGACATCTTGCACTAAATGAGGTGGCTAAGAGCCCTGTCCAACCAGACCTTCAATGTTTCCAGGGATGGGGCATCTACCACCTCCTTGGGAAACTAGTTCCAGGGTTTCACTGCCCTCACAGTAAGCAAGTTCCTCCTTGCACCTAGTCTAAATCTACCCTCTTTCAGTCTAAAACCATTACCCTTTGTCCTACTGTAACAAGCCCTACTAAAAAGTATGCCCCATCCTTCTTATAAAGCCTCCTCTAAGTATCAAAAGGTTGCAGTAAGATTTTCCTAGAGCCCTATCTTCTCCAGGCTGAACAACCCCAACTCTCAGCCTTTCCCCACAGACAGGTGCTCCATCCCTCTTACCATCCTGGTGGCCTCCTCTGGCTCTGCTCCAACAGGTCCATGATGTTCTGTGCTAAGGACCCCTCAGAGCTGGACACAGCTGGTGCTGCAGGTGGGGTCTCACCAGACTGGAGCAGGGGGGCAGAATCCCCTCCCTTGCCCTGCTGCCCACACTGCTGCTCATGCAGCCCAGGACACCACTGGCTTTTTGGGATGCAAATGCACATTGCCAGCTCATGCTGAGCCTCTCATCCATCAGCACCCTAAAGTCTTTCTCCACAGGGTTGCCTGCAATCATTTCACCCCCAGCCTCTACTGACACTGGGCGTTGTCCTGACCCAGGTGCAGGATTACTGAACCACAATGGAGTAAATTAACTTCTGGCTGGGGACTCCACCGTCCGTGGAATCTGAAATCTACACAAAGCAGACATGATCTCATTTCAGAATTTTGCTCTCATCTAACCATTCTCTATTCACCATCCACGGAGAAAACAACTCAGATTACAGTACCTTACTTGGAAGAACAAAGTGTAATTAACCATGGCACCAGCACCATTCTGTAAGTCTAGGTATGTCAAACACCATGCTTAACATACTGAGTCTTCCACAACTATAAAAAACTTTGCTAAAACACTGAAATATATTGAGAACATATTTTCATGTAGTTCTTAATCTTTGGCAATATTAGTGCACAAATTCCTTGGCACCACTACCAAGAATGTCAGGAGCACTACCAGTGGCACTACCAAGGCCAAGAATGTCAGGAGCAGTAAACTTGTCTAATTTGCTTGAAAGCTTCTGAATATCAGACATGACTAGTAAATGGGACCATTTCAGTAGAGAAACACACAAATCTCAAGCTTAAATATATTTTTCCTTTCCTTTTTCACAGTTAACTGTATCTAAGGTGGGATATAATTCCAACAAGTTTTAAAAGGAAAAGGTTGATTTTGTACCCTGGAATATAGTATAACTTCAGGTATGGCTCCAGAACAATTCCAACCCACTTAAACTCCAGCTGATGTGCTGTCTCCTTGTCTCATTCCTGCATCACTACTACCTCACCCACTAAGGAGATTACTGTTCTGATTCAGCTGCAGGGATGCAGCTGAAAGCATCAAATGGGAAAGTAAGTCCTTTTTTTCTAATCAGGCAGCTTTTAGTTGGTTACTTCCTTGATCTATCATACTGAGAGGTCAAAGAACCTCCCTAAGCAAAATTGCTTTAAGCTGTCCTTCAAATGGCACCCTAGAAAGGCAAACAAATACCACTGGGAAAACTCTATTTAAAAAGAGACTGCATGACTAAGAACTATTAGTAATCAAAAAAGCTAGCAACAGAAAACCACAGTAAGATACTGTTAAGACTGTGTTTAATTTTACTCCAAACTGGTTTTGAAAATTGACTGATAGGGATCCCTCTTCTACACATCAGTGAAATTTATTCAAACTTTGAGGATTGTGATGAGCTTGCAGATACACTTTAAACGTCACTGGATTCACAGACAGGAAAAGGTTATGATTTTACAGCAAAGTAGGTAGACTCCAGAGCTTAACATTTTATGGAAAACAAAATATTCTTATATTTCTATTTTTGTGAAGTGTTCCAGTTCAAATGGGTGATTCATTGTAAAAGGAATCCATTAAAGGCGTAGTACCACAGATTAATCTTTTCATAGGTCGAACTATTCTCAATAAACTGCATATAACCATTTTAAGAAAAACAGAGCACATGCCAAAAAAATGCACAGCCCAAGGAACAATGATAATTTTTCCTAATGCTAAGTGTAGACTGACAATGAAAAAACAAATATGTATTCATGGTCTTTTCCTAGTAGAGATACATTTGGTGATCAGAATTCACCCCAAACACTGTTAATTACAGCCCATGCAGCTTGAGTGACTGTAAAGAAGTGATCCTACAGATTTATTTTCTAAAATTATTGATTTCAAACTTTCCATAGCATTTCTCCTTAGTAGCTGCACCAGTGCTACAAATGTATGTGCCAAACATATAGTCTATAAACCACTGGTTTCCTACAGTACTTAACATCAACTTGGCAAAGTAAGTTATTTGCTCTACCTGTAATTCATTACTCTTCATTACCAGTCATTCATTTACTGTTTTACTTTGCTTCCCATATAGAATAAGCACTTGATATTGGAGTACATACATGCTATACCATTTAAAATATATAATACATGCACATATATGTGATTTATTAATAGGGCAATGATTTGAATCTTTGTCATGCAGAAAAACCTGCTTTTCATTCCTGGTCAAGTTTAAGGGCTTTGTCATCTCTTTTCAAAAGTGCTCTGCATGTTTGCGTTGTCTAGGAATTCTCCCATTTAGTGTCTCCACTGAAACTACTCCAAAGCAGTGCCACTCTGTCTCTCCACCCTGCCCCTGTGGTGGGCTGCAGAGAACTGGAGCCACAAAAGGTAAAGATTATGGATTGAGATAAGAACAATTTACCAGAGACAGCAATGAAATAAGACAACAAACAGTAACAGCAACAATACCAACGACAAAGAGGTGAATGATTCACATGGTATTGCTCACCCTGGGTAACTCCTCAAAATATCTGACCCCTCTGCCATGCTATGGGATCTGGAAGTGAGCCTTCTTCCCATCCCTGGAAAATGAGGTGAGGTGGTATAGAATAATCTCCAGGTCTTAGCCTTCCCTGCTCCTGACTACTGCAAAAATGAACCCTGTCCTGGCCAGGACACTTTGTTTATTTCTAACGAAGTCTATTATGAATTTTCAATTAGACAAGCATCATATCAGTGTAAATAAAGGCTATTTATTGCAGCAAGGCAACACATGATCAGTCAATCAGAAATTTTTCTGTTTTGTACAAAAGCTAAAGGCTTGATCATTGACTTCCCAGAAGAAAAAATACTGCAAGACAGACGTGCCCTTAAGGCTACCACATTGCTCTCTCACAGCTTACTGCTGCTTGTAACTAAAGCAACAGTGAAGTCAGAGGATATCAAAACATCTTCATATTTGTAATGTTTAAATCCTACAGGCTTCAAGCTAAAAAAAAACCAAAAGAACCAACACTGCCCAGGAAAGCATTATGTGCACATTAGCTAGCTATACAAAAACATAGCTTCCTTTACACAATAATAATAGTAAAATGCAACAGCTTCTCAGCCTGGCATCCTAATTATCCCACAAATGTGAAGCACATAAGCAGGCACAGCAGGATCACCACAAACTTCACTTATCACAGATCAAACCACTGCACCCAAACTGTTGCTGCACCTATTCAACAGTTTACAATCTCAACCATAAGATGAAGAAAAAAAAAAATCTCCTTTGCCAGTTTTAAATAAATAGGCCTGAGATACAAGCAGTTGTTCTCAGTATTCAGAATATGCACTGGGATTTCTACATACAATGTAGAAGTATAGCCCAGAAAAAGCAAGCTCATTTCTCTTATACTGACAGAATTGAAAAAGCAACAATATACAAGAAAGATGAGGAGGATAGACAGCTGTAACACTCAAAAACAGCAGCCCCAAAACATGACCCAAATAGATACTCTCCAGCACTATATGCAGTCTTCACAAGATTTGAAACTCTTCTCAAAAGCATAAGCAAAATGGGATTTTCTGCCGTCTTGTGTACACACAGTAAAGCAAAAGTGAATTTTTTCATACCTTACGCCATTGTTCAGGTGTTTGTTCAGTCAGGAAAGAAGCTACTGAATTATCTAAGCTCATCCATCTATTCTGATATGAAAAAGCCACTTTGTCCTGAAGCCTCCAGAGGAAATTAGAAGACAGAAGTCCAACTTTATTTCTAGATAAACCTTTAAACACTCTTTCACTTGTTACCCGACGTTACAGTTTGGGACTAATGGATAAATTTGCAATGGCATCAAAGCTAAAAATATATTTAATGTGCTAATTAATGGCTTCTAACCTTTCCTACAAATTTCACCATTTTTAATTACCTTTTTAATGAGAGTTTTTCTGATATTCAGGGGAGCTGAAAAAAATACATGACTGAAAAAAATTGTTTCACCTTCTTCAACACTGAGAATGTGAAATGACAGAGACCACGTGTCAATAATTTTTTTCCTCAAAGATGCTAAAACCCAATAGTACTATTTCAACTGAAAACAAGTTGATTATTTCAATTCAGAACACAAAGAGGTGATCTCACAGATCTCACTAAGAAGTAGCAAAGAACATTATAGTGAAGCAGACAGAATTGTGTCATACATAAAGCTGAATTTCTCAACCCTCTTTTAACTGTTTTCTCGCATGCCAAAATTTGCACAACATAACAGTGAACCATTTCTCTTAACCTCCTACCAGCAAATATAACCTTTCAAGTCAGAGATGCTGTAGCAAGTTTTCTAATCATTACTCCATACAGAGTTTTCCATTTAAAATAGAATTCTTTTGCTACCTAAGAGAGTAAGACGTTTTCAGATTATTTTAACTTTGATAAAAAAGTAGAAAGTGTCCATTAAATTAACAACTTTTCTAAATACTTATGCCCCAGATAAGCTACCTGGAAAAAATTTCTTCACAGAAAAGACTGTAAAGGTTGGAACAGACTGCCCAGGGAAGTGGTGGGAGTCACCATTCCTGAAAGTGTTCAAAAAACTTGTGGACATGGCACCTGAAGACATGATTTAATGGTCATGGTGGTGCTGGGTTGACAGTTGGACTTATGATGATGATCTTATGGGTCTTTTCCAACTTCAACGTTTCTATGATTTGACATCTTCTTTTAGAAAACAACATCTAAGAAACTAAAAGCATCAAAAGAAAATGTCTGTATATACAATCTCATAACCTGAAATTATACTTGTTACACACTAGAGGGAAAACTAAAGATTGAAAACAAAATATTTAAATAAACAGGTTGCCAAGAACCATCTTAATTTCCCATTTACTAGTCAACAGACTACTTAAGAAAACTGTGCAAAAAGTAATGATCCCTGTAAGATGAGAAACAAACCATCATGTCTGATCTGTGTCCTGTTCAGAATAATTGCTGCAGCTAGTTCAGCTGCAAGGGTACAAAAGACATCATCACTAAACTTGCCATAACAAATGAGAACTTGGAAGAGATGACCAGATGAATAGATATAAAGACTACTACAAAACACTGTTTCTAGAAGCAGTTCTTTCTAAAGAAGGACAAAGAAAACACACTGATGATTTTTTTGAGGTACTAATTGTAGAGTTTTTAGATTTCTAGTACTTCTGCTTGCAATCCTGCCTAAAGAGCAGAGATGCTGTATTTAACTACCCAATTGTGACCAGGTGTTTCAATGGAAAAATACGTCTAACTTCATCTAGTATTTTGTAACTCACATTGCCTTTAACTTCTGAGATAGAGAAAAAGGCACACTAGTTTTTTGTTACGAATATTTAGTGACCTCTGTCTTTCATAACTATGAATAACATAGGAATTATGAAATACAGAGATTTTACATTAAGTTTGAATAGTTTGAACAAAAAACACCTCACCTTCTCCAGAAAATGATGGAATTCTCTCTCCTAATCCCTTTTTTAATATAATGGGAGTGCTCACTCTGATAATTTTAAACGCTGCTCCTTTCTCACATCTTTCAGGAGTTACACAGGATTCCAGTTATTACAGAATCACAGAATGGCTGAGGCTGGAAGCAATTTCTGAAGGTCTTCTGGTTCAACCCCTCAGCTCCAACATGGTCACCTACAACCACTTGCTCAGGAGCATGTCCAGATGACTCAAATATTTCCAAGGATAGAGACTACACAGTCTCTCTGAGTAAATTGTCTCAGTGTTCAGTCATCCTCACAGTAAAAAACGTTTCTTGATGTTCATATGTCTCAGTTTGTGCCCACTCAGTCTGCTCCTGTCAGTGGATGCAAGTTAAAATACATGAAATTCTATCACAATACAAGAAAATGCTTTTTACTGTGAGGGCCACCAACACTGGAGAAGGTTGCCTGGAGAGACTGCAGAGATTCCATCCCCTAAGTGACTCAAAACCCAAATGGACACAGCCCTGTGCAACCCGCTCTACCTGATCCCATGTGAGGGGAATTGGACTAGATGATTTCAGCCAGTCTTTTGCAGCCTAAAGGACTCTGATTTTTTATCAGCTGCTGTTAAACAACACTTTCACTAAAAGCTTTTTAACAATTCAGCAAATTGTAAATTCAACCAAGCCAGCCAAAAGAAGGTGTGAGAATATGAATGTTCCAGCAAATCAAGAGAGAATATCTAGGGAAAACATTTGCCCATCATGCTCTTACAAAAAATGAAATGGCTACAGGATCTTTTGCTAAAGCCCCTTCCCGTATCAGTTCCCTAGAACATGCACGATGCCATGTGATTTTAAACATACGCCTCAATACGAGATGATGAAAAAATCTGAAACTTTTCCTTTCAAATTTTGAAGTGAGTTCAGGTTTTAGGAATTATACTGTTATCTACAACAATAAATAATGAAGGTTTGATTCCTTAGAAAAGGCCAAAAGCTTTACTTTCTAGCTCTTCACAACAATCTAGAATCCCTGCAATAAGGATTCTGAATTTTTGACATAATGAGCAATAGCACCAATAAAAAAAAATCAAGTCACAAAGCCAAAAGAATTACAGAATTAATATACTCAAGTGGTTCAGTATCAAGACTCAAAGAAAATTTCATAACTCTGAAAATAAATTCAGTGTCCTATATAAAGGAACACTGTATTTGCAAACTGAATTATTGAAGCCCTTTCATAATTGATGAATAAAGGAATACACAGTGTCTGTCGCGAACACACAAATCAAATCCAAGCCCTTTTTTCCCCATGAAGTACTCTGTAGAATATTTTTTGATACTTTCACAAAAGAATACAAAGATATATTAGCACAAGAAATTCTAAAGAAGGCTAGTGTAAGAGTCAAAATTATTGCCAAAATACTTCCCCAAAATTAAGGCACCAGACCAAAAGTTACCATTATGAAATTGGTAACTTTTTTGGTAAAACTTGACAGCAAAAGAGAGCAAGTTATACTTAAGAGCAACAGAAAACACTTCACCTGCAGAGTCTTAAATACACCACTTACTGCTTGGACTCATGGTGACAGACCTCCAGTGTTGGATCGTTATAGATGAAAGCTGCTTCTAAATCATTGACTCTCACTCTGTAAATCCTGCACTGTTTACTGTTCAGCTTGATTCTGTTCAGGTTTGCAACTGTGGGAAATATTGTGAGTTCCACATAACCCTATGAAAACACAAATCAAAATCTTCTGTAAAATCTTTATCAATTCAAAAACTAGAGAGATATAAAAAATAATTACTAATATAATTTAAAAAATCACTGGTATAAAGATCAGATTTTCATAGTTAAAAAGGAAAATGATTTGCCTTAGATTTTCTACATTTAGATTTCCTACATTTTCTTTAATACCATTTAACAGGTGAATTTTCGCAGCTGTAAATGAAACAGACAAAACAAAAAATCCAATGTGACTGACAACCATGCTTGTTTTACTGGAAAAAAATCTGCCTCTATTGACTAATTTCCAGTTATTAGCATCACTATGTTGTATGTTTTGGTATCTGAACTTGAGACAAGAATTATTAAAACCTAAGCAGAATCCTTTTAAACAGATAAGTAAATTGACAAAGACCCTTGGAGGCTTCAGGCCTGAAATGATGAAAATCTCTTCAAAGCCCAAAGGAACTCACACACAAGGTAGAAACTCTGTAAGCCTATCCCTAACACCAGCTAACACTGTGTGAGCATGAATTTTGAACTGCAAATTGCTCTGTAATATTTACAACGCAGCAGCCTTCATTTAGAAGTTTTCACAATTAGAAGGTATTTTATTTGATACATTTCAAGCAATGACAGACTTATGAGAAGCATCAGATTAGAAAGTAGAAGATATGAAGTAGCTGAACAGCATAATTAGTTTGTGAGTGCAGTTTTTTCCTCTAAAAGCATGAAGAAAACCCAGACAATTTCTACTTCACACTTTATTAAGAAATACTTACGACAACAGACTTTCTCTGAAAATTTATGTTGTTGATACAAACTACCTGATGAGTTGTGCTGAAAGAAAAAAAAAAACAAGTAAGGTTTTGTACAAATGCCAGCATTTAAAATAATACTTTAACCCAGTTTAACAGAGAGTCACACAGGATATATGTACATGAAGATAAATACTGCAAATAGAATATACTTCTACAGAAATCATTAATGATTGTCTCAATCTTTTATGCTGTCTAAACCAAATAATGAATAGAAATTACCCACAATGTCAGGAAAGTCTCCCAAAAAAATCAAACACAGTATCATACCAGTATGAACATTACTAGTAATATAGGAAAATAACATAATTTTTGAAAACACTTATTTGTACGTAAAAATAAAGAATTACAAATGGCAGTGTCAAGGTCTAACACTGTAGTGATGAGCAGTATCAGTAATGGCATGAGCCATAACACTTGCAATCAGAGACCTGTGGGAAGTTTACCTGGAGAACTGACACTCACACATAATTTATATAAGCAGGTGTTACACATCAAAAGATACAGTATGTGCTTTTACATTAGCATGCCATAAGAATTTAAAATTTAAAATAATGCTAATACATTAATGAAGATAGGTATTCTATACTAGTCAAATGCATCTGCTTAAATTTTGAGTGATGTATTAGAACTCCTGGTAAATAAAACTGATTTAAAAAGTAGGAGATAGAATAATTCCAACTTTTTAAAAATCCTGTAAGTTATTTTTACGTATTTTCCTGCAGTAGGTATCATCTTTACAGTAGTGCATTTCATGACTCAAGACAAAACCTTGAAAAAATTCAACTTCTATGGCACATCACACTTTACCTGCACATATCCTGTACATTAAGAAGTGCATTGCTTCGGATAAGATAAAGTTTGATAAAAATTCCTACAATAGAATTTCATCTAAAAATGGATTCAGACTTTACTTACATTAAGTGTACATAAGAAGACTGATTCTACTTAGAAATACATTTGTGTAACAGATTTATAAAGGAATCAAAGAGGTATAACAAGAAATGCATTAAAGTGTACTGAAATCCACCACCAACTGCTTTGTGGCTTGGTTATAACCCAAATAGTGAATGTGTGAAAATGACAATTTGCTTAACTAAGCAGCTTGCTGCAAAGGCAAGCATTTTTGTACACAGAAAGAAGTCCTTAAAAGCGCTTTTTGACACAGCAGTACATATGGAATATCGTAGTATGGTCTTTAGTACTGACACCGTATGAAGAAATGTCCAAAGTTTAAAGAATATAATGTAATATATCGTCGTGAGACTGAATGGTTGACAGATTTGCTGCCCATGAGTAAGTGCATTTACACATTAAAACATACATCTGCAACACACATTTTCTGAATGCAAGCTACACCACAAGCAACAGCTCCAACCTTCTTAAGTAAATCATTATTAATCAGCCTGTGGCCTGACTCAGTGTGCATTGGTTTCAAGTACAGCAATTTAAAAAAAATGGATACTTATAATTTATAGGGTCTTGGACTTTCAAATCCTTTGTCTCCTTTCTTCCTATTCATCCTGAACCGCAGCACTAAACACACACTGCTGACCGTCAGACTGGCATCAACATCATCCTCACTCAATGGGTCCTTCGGTTTTTCCCCGCGTCACGTCGTATTTGATCACTCATCTCCTCAGCGGATGTGTGACCCCCAGCAGTCAGGAATCTTCAGCTCGAGTGAGCACCATCGCTACAGCACCACCACCAAGCAGTGTTTGTACAAAACCGTCTGTGGGTGCACACGTAGCCCCTCTGTCTGCTGGCGTTACGGAACCAGTCCAGAGGCGCTTCCTCTCCACGGGAACCACGGAAAACAACCGGCCCAGCGGGCAGTGCCGGCGGGAACGACGGAATCGGGAGGGCCGCGGCCAAGACGGCCGGGCAGGCACCGGGGTCCGCGCTCCTGGGAGCGCCGGGTGGGGCAGCGCCGTCCGCTGAGAGCCGAGAAAGGTGCAAGGGTGGAGCGGCCCGGGCGGTGGCCGGGCCCGGGCAGGGTCGGCCCCGCGGGTCTCCCTCAGCAGCGCGCCCGCCGCGGCCCTTGCGCAGCCGCCGCCATCTTGGCGGTCACCTCCGACCCCGCGGGTGAGAGGTCACGGCCCGACTGACTGAGCTCCACCACTTCAGCGCGAAAGGCTTTCGGAGCTTTGCTCTTTACAGAAGGGCGGCTCGGCGGCGGCGGCAGCCGGCGAGAAGAAGAAAAAAGAAAAAAAAAAAAGGAAAGGGAAGAAGGAAATAACCCTCCGGAATAACCCGAATGCCGAGAGCGGCCGCGCCGTGTCCCCGCGCGCAGGCGCCGCGGCTCGCGCAGGCGCGGGCCTGGGGAAGGCGGGAAGGGGCGGCGGGAGCAGCGCGCGCCCGGAGCCGAGGGCGAGTCGGGAGCGCGGCGGCACCGCCGGCCCAGGGGTGTCGCCTCTGGCGGGAGCAGGAGGACACAAGATAAAGTTCCTTCGTGACCAAGATTGTCATAAGTAACTTTAGATTCATCTATTTTGGGTTAAAATAAATGCTTGCATGGAAGAAACTGATGGGAGTTTGAAAGCGTAATTTCGTTTTGAATGTCTAACAAAACCAATCAGGAGCACTGCACACATGGAATGATAAAACACACAAAATTAATTTAAACAAACTCTTCTCATGCCTGTAATAATGCTCTATTCATGAAATACTTAATTTCTTACTTGTTTTACAAAGAAACCCCTAAGTAAATACAAACTTGGACCACAAATATAAAAGTATCAATTGTTTGTGTATTTCAACTAAGGAGACTTCTGTGACACAATGGAAGGAATTGCAAAGGCTTTTCCATTCACATAACCATTGATCTCTTGGAGTGAACCTTCTGGTGCTATTGGGGGACCGCAGTGGTTGGAACCAGACAGCAAACAAGGCAGTTCTGTAAGGTTTCAAGGTACAATTTCTATATGCTGTCATTTGCCATAACGAAGTTTTTAAAAAACACCTGTACTACAAAGTTTTGTAGGTTCTTTTTAAAAAAGCACAAGTAGTCTTCTGTACAGCATAAGTTTTAGCTCAGCTATATTTTAATGACAGTTTATAGGAAATTTGTAACACAATGTCCAACTACTCTCTCTTATATTCACACTTCACTGCAACTAGGTTTTTTTGTAACATATATAAGGCAAATCTGTAAAGTATTTAAATGTCAGGTGCTTGTGCTGATGGTGTTCATAGACATGATCTTAAAAAGAACCACTTCTCAAAATCAGGACTGGTGTAGTCTCAATGGGGAATGATTCGTTCATGAGCTTGATGAGCTCTATACTATTCAAAATGTGAACACTGCATTGAAACTTCAATCTTTAAGAATGGCCACTAATGGGCAGAAGACTAAAATTTCCATTTTGCTATTCAAATCAATTCAATTGATTTAATTATTGTCAAGGAGGTTTTAAATTTTAATTTCAGACTTACAGATAAACCAGATTACGTGTATTCAAGAAGTAGCTTGGCTCCTGGCTTAACTAGATACAAAGGAAAAAGAAGTTGGGCAAAGGAAGGCTGGCAAAGAAGGCTGGCAAAGGAAGGTGAGCTGAATATCATTCCTGGAGGCCACAAGTGTCCTCACACTCTCCTTAGCTGAGCAGAAAACATGTGTTCAAGTAGCCTAGCTGCTTAAACTCAAGTACACTGTATAATGATGGTTGGCAACTCTTTTCCCCAGAAGGCAGCAGCAAGTAACATTCACTGTTACTACATTCAGCATCCTCAGTTCTTCAAACAATACTTGTTATGAGATGGGTCTTCTAGAATTATACACTTTAACACCATTCAGCGTTGAGGAGCGAGCATATTTTGTCAGAAGAGCACCAACAGTCTGCTTCTCTGCACACAAGTCTCTGAAGAGGAAATGAAGCACATGACATTGGCATTAAGAGATATTCTCACATAAAATGAATCCGTAAAATATTTGTAACTACAGCAATAAACTGGATTAGGATATTAGGAAAAAAGCCAGAACTGTAACTGTCACATAATGTTTTAAATCACCTGAAGTTTAGAACTTACCTTGATGTTGACACACTAGGCAAAACTACATGGTTTACTTCAGAAAAAAGAATTTTGGGTTTTATGTGGAATTTTAGAGTTTTCAATCTAGCAAAACAACCAGCTCTTAACTATTCAGTTATATTACAGTAAATTTAGAGCCACTCATAAAGGGTTGATGTAGTTACTTCTGGGTTAGCATCAATATCTGCTCACATGTATCACAGCTGGACATTCCAGATAGTGCAGCAGTGTAAGTCTTAACCAACAAAGGAACAAAGGATGCAGTACAGGAAGCACTACTGGTTTATAATTCTAATGTTGTAAATATAGAGACTCATTGTAAATGTCAGGAAGTTTAGCCTTTGAATTATCTGCCTTAATCAAATGAGAGTTATCACCCATTTAAACCCAGAAGGATCAGCTTTTTACACACATTTAAATCCAACAAAGAGAGTTACAGATCCCAGAGGTGGGTATTCTATTCATATATAATCCATTTAATTTAAAATGCAAAGTGTAGTAGTATCACTGAGGCAGTGCTAGCTCATCAGAAGCCAGCTATGCAAAAAGGGAAGAATATAATTATGTTTTAATAAAAAGAAGAATTATGTTTTAATAAAAAGAAATACATCCTTACTGTATATAAGGGGTAATATCCACTTCTGTCCACTTTTCCCGTATGCCAAATAAGCTGTTGAATCTTTCCTGATTGTCTTCAGGTAAGTCTTCTACTTTCAGCAGAAAGATGGTCTCTGGTCTTGAACTTTTATCCACAAGAGCCAAGCCCTAATCAGCATCAGAAAGGAAAATGTTAAGCACTGACAAAACAATTAAACTTCTTTCTTTCTGACAATATTCCAAAGAAGTTGCTCTTTGCAGAGCCAAAGCCTTCCAGAACTGCCCTACCAGAGGCAAAGTGAAGAAGTATCATAAAGGCACTGTTTTACAGGCAGAATTTATAATTTCCTTTATGCCAAGAAGGAAGGAAGAAGCCATTGGGTTCCAACATCTCTCTGCCTGCTATGAGCAAAAGGATTCCAGTAGTGTTTGCTACTCTACTGGCTGTCACTACCATCTGTTCAACAACAGCTTCAGCTTCTGTTCCAGTAACATTTACAAGTATTAATTGTACAACTGCAACCTTTCTTCAAACAGTGAAACGTGCCTGAGTTACAGACTACTGGTGCTCAGGGAGGATGTCATAAAGCATACTTGAACTCAAAAGCTGACAGAAACAACACAACACCCAATAATGGATAAAATCTATAAATGACACAAGTCAGTTACAGCCCACTCACAAAAGAATCCATACTTCTTTATGTATAATTTACCTGAAGCTGATCAAGCCTTGTTGTCATCCCCTCAGGGACACTCTGTTGCCAGACTTCTTCAAACTCTGATAGATTGAACTTAATTGCATTTTGCAAAAGCATTTGTGCTATAGCTCTGCATATTTTATCTTCATGCATTTCAAAGAAAACCTCCCCTGCTGAGAAGCAAAAACTAGGTTATCTTGGGTTCTTGCCTTTTGATAAGAGAACAGCCTTGTATTTCTATTCTGTTCTACAGTCTTCTTTACACCAAGATCCTCTTTTTTCTTTTCCTTGGGAAGTAATTTGACTTGGCATTGATTTGAATAAATTATGGTATCTTCTCATTCTCAAGAACAAATTATGCAGAATACAGCAGCACTGTCCCAACTACAGTATTAATTCATATCAATAAATATGTTTGCTCTCCATGTTTTCCCCTTTCACAGTATTGTTGTGGTTTACACACAGAAGAAAGGACTCTTGATAATAATTTTAGAAGACTAAAATGATTTATTAAAATGACTCTATAATTCTAATATATTTCTATATCTGCTCAGCAGAGAGCATTCCATGCTCCTGCTGCTGCTTTGTCTAGGAAAATGTGTCTGAATAGTTTACAATATCAGAAAGATAAAGTAATTTCAGCTTCAGTCTCCTCATAGGTAGGAGGAGGCTAAGCAATTCTATGTCCTTGAAGAACAGACACAGATATTTTGTTTACAGAAAGCTTATACAGAGTAAAAGACAGCAAAAGGATGTTCTCCCATGGGAAAATGATTAGAAGGCTCACACACAGAGAAACTTATAATATGTTCATAGCAACACACAGTGTACTGTTTCTCTGCAGCTCTCACTCCTATTTCTGAATGGCTTGCAAACAAAACTTTCACTTCTTTAATCACCCTTATGAGATTATGAAGGGATGAGACTGCATTTTCTCTCACACTGACTTGGCTAAAATTCTCTGAACCAAATCAGGTATAAACACTTCCTTCTATTGTTTCAGCCACCTGTCTGTAATTCAGACTTGTTCCTTGTGCAAACTGCCTAAATATATTAAGACAAGGGTCTGATGCCACTCCAATTACTTTCCTATGTCCTTTAAGGTTGAGTGCAACTCCTACTGCAGCAGAAGGTGAGATGAAAGCCACTGTGGGGAAGAATTCAGACTGAGATTAGGGCACTGCAGTATTGTATCTGTGTGTGAGATGGACAATGGAAACCTAAACAATACAACCAGCAGATCTTGTGATGCAGTTCAAGAGATCAAAGGCAGATACCTCCTTCAGGCAAGCTGAACTCAGGCCATTGACTACTCATATTAGCACAATTAATTGTTTAAATAGCTGAGATCTTCTAGGGTAAAGAGAGATGTCATCTGAATTTTACTAGTGAGCTCTCCTTAGTCATTAAATTGTGGCTTGTAGATACCTAATAAATCACTTCCAATACCGCTGCTCACAATTGTCTTGTACAGTTTAATAGCCTTTTTTTTTTCTATGAAACTTTCTTTAACAGTTGTACTGATTTTTGGCCCAGTTTGCTCCCTCCTTATATTGGCACTGTAGCAAAGTCATTTGTTTGCGCCATTGCTCACAAAACCTGTACTTCCTCATTACTTACTATTTCTTTTATGCAAAGTTAAACCATGTAAGCTTTCCCAAACTTACCATCATCAACATATTTCCTGCCATAGCTTAAAAGAATGTGTTCTATCATCTCTCTGGAAAAAAAAATCAGAAATTAAGTTCTAATACTGTTTACTAGGACACTACTGAAACAGTTACCAAGAAGATTAAGAAACAGGTATGGAGAAAAAAATAAACTGAAGAGAATAATCATGAGACCTATTTGTGGGTGAAATGAAGAAACTGTAAAAAAACAGAAGTAAAAGAGAACAAAAAGGGACGAATAAGAGATGGGAGCTGATTTAGCCTGTCAACCCCAAAGGTCTCTTCCACTTTCTAATTACAACTATCAAAGACTAAAATGCATAAGGAAAACAAGGAATAGAGACTCTTGCAATATCATTTTTTCCAGTGAGAAAGAATTGTATCAGATACAGTGTGGCCAGCAGGACCAGGGCAGGGAATGCCCTCCTGTACCCAGCACTGGTGAGGCTGCACCTCGAGTGCTGTGTCCAGTTCTGGGCCTCTCACTACAAGAAGGACATTGAGGGGCTGGAGCACATCCAGAGAAGGGCAATGGAGCTGGGGAAGGGTCTGGAGCACAAGTCTGATGAGGAGCAGCTGAGGGAGCTGGGGGTGTTCAGCCTGGAGAAAAGGAGGCTAAAGGGAGACCTTATCCCTCTCTACAGCTCCCTGAAAGGAGGCTGCAGCCAGGTGGGGGTTGGTCTCTTCTCCCAGGCAAAAAGTGAAAGGATCAGAGGAAATGCCCAAATATTTAGATTGGATATAAGAAAAATTTCTTCATGGAAAGCATTGTCAAGCACTGGAACAGGCTGCCCAGGGAAGTGCTAGAGAAACCATCCCTAGAGGTGTTTAAAAGATGTGTAGATGTGGCACTTGGGGACATGGTTCAGTACTGGACTTGGCAGTGGTGGGTTAATGGTTGGACTCAACGATCTTAATGTTTTTTACCAGTCTGAATGATCCTATGATGCAAGTCAAAAATTTGGCAATAAATGATCCCTTACTGAATAATAGGCACTTGCCTGAAGCTCTGTCATACAATTATAGCCTAACTACACATATCTTTTTGAGCCAAAAGGCAATTAAATTGAAAATGCTACATATTGTAAACTTAAGACTTGCTTTGAATGGTAATTTTGTATTACACCACAAAACACACCCTCCTTTCAGCTAGTATGCAACAGGTAAACCAAACATTTTTGGCTAGTTATAGCTTCAGAACAGGTATTCCAAAATGCTGAGCAATTTACAACTTAAGTTACTTCCATCATTTACAACTCAGCAGTAATGTTTCCACTATGAATCAATGGAAATACTACCAATAAACACTAAAATCAGTTTACTAACCTATCTGTCTAAAAATTCCCTTGAGTATTTTTAGAAACGATGAAAATGTATCATTTATATAACGATAACTAGAATCTAGATTTGCAAGACTATAATTCTAATAAGTTAACAAGTACTGTAATTACTAATAGTTAATAATGAATGTTAATAATAGATAATAATGAATGTAGGCAATTTTAAGTACTAAAAGTAACTGTTTACCTGGGTTCTAGAGATCCAAGTTCTTCAAGGCAGGCACACAGAGGAACCTTACTCAAAGGCCAGGACTCTGAGTCTATTAGCTGAGTCACATGATTCAAGAGTTTCATCTTATAGTCAAAGTCTAGAATTCTCCAATATCCTGCCAAACAGAGCACCACAAAACACTGTTAGAAGGAAAACATTAACATTAACCTTAATCCTATTGCCATTAAGATACATTACTGGAGCCTGGACATTCAGGTCACACTTTTACAATATGCAGTAGCATTGTGTTTTTTTCAGGATTAAAAGCTGAGAAAAGGAACTAAATAATAAGAGCAAATGTAAAGGAGAATGAAACTTAATTATCTCAATTGTTTGTAATTCTTTAGTAATTCTTTAACAGCCACAGATACAAGAGTTCACTAAAAATACAGACACAAAGACACTAAAAATATCACTCCAAGATTAATCAGATGTGAAAAAACTAGTACTTAGTTCAGGAACAGAACTGCATGAACAGGACTGGCTGCATTGGCCCTACAAAGCAACAGCTCAGGTCCAGAGAAGTTCACAAAAATCCAGATGACTCTAGGATTGCCATCACCTCGTGTCCCAGTGAAGGTTTGGGCATGGCCAAGTAAAGGATGAACAGGACCTGTCCCAAGGTGAGGCACTTGCTCAAGCCTTTCCTCACATGGTAGGAAGACACTGAGATAAACCAAGTCCAGGAGGAAGAAAGGACTATGACAAGGATGGTGTTACCTAAGAAATAGCTATTTTTGCCTCTAGAACTACAGAAAGCAGTACCCACTTATTCATGAAGAGGGTGACCTGCTAAAAAATATTAATGCTGTGGGTGGGATACTCTGGTGCCAGTGTTTGTAGTGGCATAGAAGGAGTTATCCTGGAGAGACTGGCAGTGCCTGCTCAGCTTTATCCTTCTCATCAGATTCATAGCAGCAGAGGACATGGATCTATGGAAACGAGTCTTTGCACCTTGAAAGGATATGGAATAGGCCTTAGAAAAAGGAGACATATATTTTGGGGAAAATAGCAGTGTTATTTCCTCATAGGTAATAATATTCTTTAGATACGAATACCTTCAATTTTGCAGGCATCTATAACCTGCAATTGGTGGAGTATTTCTTCTTCACTTGCTTGAATCAGACTTAACAAATCTTCTGTTGTATACTGCAACAAGGGGAAAAAAGAAGGAAATAGAAGAGGTTATTCCTTTGCTTCAGCGACCTTACTAAATGCATTATAAGCTATAATGAAGGAAAGACTTAAGATAGATGTTTTTTCCCCAGACTGAATTTTCTAAGGTTTGCCACACTCTCTGAAACTTTTCCTGTAAATTAAAACATTTTCTCAAAGGGTTATTCAACACAAAAGGCTGTCTAACTACAGGAAAGTCTTTGTACCAGGCATAAGTAATATACCTGTATTCCCAGAATGTTAAAACTAGCAGAAGCAGACCTTGTAAGTGAAGTATCCCAGCAAGAATAAAACATGAATGTGTTCTGGCTTTCCTGAAATCACACATTTTAATCTGTGAGACTCAAAGGAAAGTCAAAGCAAAAATCACTTATCACTTTTGGATAGAAGCTGGAACCTGCACTTAGTATGTCCACTGAGAGAAAGCCTCCTCCACCATGACCTCAGCAGTTATATGTTGTGTTTCGGTGTCTGCTAATCAGTTGGCACACACAGAGTACAGATTCAGACATAACACAAACACCTCCCTGCAGAACCGTTATGTGGTGAGATGGGAAGGTGCTGTGGGATACTGTGGTGAAGACGTGCATGGATCAGAAGTTATCATGAGGAGTACAGTAAATGGAAGAAATAACAGACTTCAGTGCACAGGAAATAGGACATCAATTCCTTTATTCACATTAGAGCCTTTTAAATCAACTCTAATATTAAAGTTCTGTTGATTATAGCTCAAGAATATTTCCTATCAGAAAGAAAAACATTCAATTAAGTATTGGATTGAGATATATCAGACTATGGGAACACAAATGGAACATACCAATACTAAGTTTGGAACATCCTCATGTTAAAAAACCATTTAATAAATACAGAAAGGCCTCCACTTCCTGCTATGCTATTCCTATCAGAGTATGTTGAAATATCATCAGGCCAAGCTCCCATCAGTATGTCAATGAGGGATGACCCTATTATACAGTACTTAAAAAAAAAACACTGCCAGCAATTGAGGGCAAAAATATCCCCACACCAGTATGTGTGTTTGATGTTTATTGCTGCCATTCAGATGCCTTGCACGGAAGTCTTTGGCATATGTTTCTGCTTTGAGGCCAGCCCAGCAATCCCAACAGCTTTTCTGAATACATCACTGCTCTCAGCTCTGATGCTTTTATCAGCTGCATTGCCCTTGCAAACATGAAATGGAATGGGTTGACTTGCACCATGTCCACACCAGCAGCTTCCAGATAATGTATTTCATATGTTTCTTATCCTTTTTCTTATCAGATGTCTATGGTCATCTGAGTATGCCCTGTCACTTCACTGTAAAATTTAGTACAAGCCTATATATTTATAAGCTTTCCTCTAGTTTGCTAAACCACAACACTATGCAACAGGTTCCCTACAGTGCCATAGATCTTTATGGCTCTTTTGCTGGGGTTCTCTGTGTATGATACAGTCCTGAAAATCATGAGACTCAGCTTACACTAAACAACCAAAAGAGTAATTTGTTTTCAAACAGATTAAAGTGGCCTATTAATTCCCAGCACACAATAAACGTTAAGTGTAAGCAAACAAAACAGTGGAAATCATTACTACACATACATTGTTTGGGATTTCAGTGAGAATTAGTCCCATAGGAAAGAGTTTTCCCCTGGAGAGTTTTCAGATTCAATTAGGAGTTCCACCAGAGGCAAGGTTAAGACTTGTCTACATTTATCAGATATATCTACTTGTTATCCAGTAAGCTCACGGAGGAAATACACTCTCCTTCAAAAATAAACGGTGATCAATCCTCAAACCAGTCATTAACGTTTGGGAGACACTGACATATTTTTAATTAATACTCAACATTATGAATAAATATTATTTCATATGACTTTTTCGTGTTGTTAGCCTTTGACAATGCTTATAATTCTCAGACAATTTAAGCCCTTTAACCTTTGCCATCCCTTATTTTGCTGTATGTCCTTCTATGCCTAGATCAGCACAGGTAGGCAATTCTGGGGGAAAGATTCTGTAACTAATCAGAAATCAGCCTGTTAATCATCCAAGAAGAGAGAGGCATCACGTCTCTCCAGAGAAAAGTAACATCTGTGTTTGCACATCCAAGCACATGCAGATGGTTTTTTTTGTGTCAGCTTCAATTAAGCCTCAGCATAAAATACTTGGAAGGAACAACTTTTTGATTTTAAAGTCAAAAGGAAAACCAACCAAACTAGCAAAACCTCAACATTTTTACCAGCCTTTTATCTGAGATCATATGCTGCACAGTCCAGGTCTCCCCATTACTCTTTAGGTCCCAAGCTGAATTTCCTAGAAACACCATAAGACAGCATGACAGGATTTCATTTGTGTTTTCCCTTCTTTTAATGTGTCTTATTCCATGCCTTATATAATCCCTGTTACTCTCTTCAACTCCCTGCTTCTCCTTGTCATCACCAATTACGGACTGGCAAGCAACTTGCACATGGGTGTGCTCTGACCTCATACATGGCAGACCCAAAGAAGAAGGAAAGGCTGCAATATACCTTAGTAGTCATGTCACTCTCAAGGAATTTAGAAAAGATTCTGAAGGTTGTGCTCCAAGAAACTTCCCATAGGAAAAGGGAAATGCCCAGTCTCCTTCCCATGTCCTTAATTTTCTTGTAACTAATAAAAAGGTTGCTTATCTGTACTCACTGGAAGTGCTAACAACAATCAACTTGTTTACAGTAGGAAGGTTAAAAAATTAACTCAAAGAAGCACTGTGAATCATGTGAGGAAGGGAATTTTTCTACTTAAGGATGTATCTTCACTTTAATTTGCTTGTTACCAATTATGAGAAAGCAATTTATACAGCTGATTTACCTTTGGAAATGTCGAAGTCTGATCTTTCCGACTATCAGGCCCTTCATATGGATCTTCCATTAAAAGCTTCCTCAGTTTCTTCAGTTTTGGTCGACATCTCCTTAATTCCCAATAGTTCTTGGAGAAACCAGCAATCTACAAGAGAAAACAGCGACTCTTTAAACATTTTAATGTAGCATCTGGATTCAAACCTGCTTACCAAAAATTATCAGCAAGCAGTGTTAATCTAGTCACTGAAAACAAGAAACTATTAATAGGGTCATTACTTGGAAGATAAAACAATCATTGCAATGTTTTCAATAAAAAAACAATTACTACAGACAATGAAGAATAAAAATCCACTGTTGATTGATAAAAAATATGTTTGTAGTATATAAGACAAAGGTAACAACTCAACTCTGCATGCAAATGACAGGAAATCATCACAGGATATATTTCTGCACAATCACAGAATCGCACAATCACAGAATCTCAAGGTTGGAAGAGACCTATAAGATCATCGAGTCCAACCCAGCCCTAACACTTCAACTAAACNCCTGCTCCTACTGGCCACAACTCCCCTCAAAACTGCTTTTTGTCGTAACAGTAAATTGTATTACTGCCATAAAAGCCCATTAACCTGTGTCTATCTTCCCCACTTCTTCCCACGCTTGGGATCTACTTCATGGTCTTTTTACACTTTAATCAATCATCATAGTCCTAAGCTCAAGCAAAGCAGACATTAACAAGGACAGAAAGCTACACTTGCACACAGCTGACAAGACATCTCTGTTCCTTGCCCTGAGTCAACACACAAATGGAAGAGTGTGCTCGGCTGTTCTTGATTCAACAACAGTGACTTACCAAAGCTTTACTTTCAGAGTAATCCTGAGGTGTTTCACGGGGTACAGCTCTGACTTACTGTGAGATTCTTTCAAGAGGACAGACTATTGGAGGCCTTTCAGCTTCATTTCTACTATTTACCAAACTGACAAATGGGAACAGAATCGCAGAGGCGGAACAGGCTCCAGCTGAGTGGCTCCTGACCCAGTCACTAGTCCCATGTTGAAACAGCTTCCACGAAAAAGCCTCTAGGCAGTACTTTAAAATACCCTAAGTGCTTTACTGGAGTACTTGGGGTATTCTACAAGTCCTCCATTAAAAAAACGAAAAACAACTAAAACTTTAAAATAATATTCCATTTAAATCAACTATAAGCAAAACAACCTATATATATAAGAAATCGTATACAAATTCTACTACATGGAAATCTCTCAATTTTAATCTATTACATAACTGGCTTGGGAAAAAATTCAGCTAAACACCAGTCTCCTGATAAACTTCCATACTTCATGTAAATTAGCATTTACTTAAGTGCTAGGCTTTTTTCCTGCCAAGCTGTTTTCTGATCATTCTGGTAATAAGAAGATACTCTGCATAGAAAAGAAAATAAATAATTCTAATTAATATTCCAAAGCTCAGAACCTGAGATGAGCTGTGTGAGGTGAATAAAATGGCAGATGTTTTGGCTGTATCAGCCATGCAAGTGATACAAAGATCAGCACCAAGACTGCAAGTGAAGAGCAGTGAAGCCCCAAAGTATTGAGTACACACAGTACCTTTTGCTATGTTGCACAATTTGCAGTGTTAATGAACCATCTTACATTTTTGAAATCATTTTGAGAGCTCTTAGAAATAAAACTTTTTAAACAGCTCCTAAGCAAATCGCATTTCTGTGATGTGTAACTTCACAGGAATAGTGAAATTATTACATGTAGCAAAAAAAAAGTATATGGAAGAATATTACTTTCTCATTAATCTACTTCAGCTTGAATTAACTTTTTACATTAGCTCATTAGACCTTATGGAAGAACTGATGTTGAAGTAGGATTATTCCTCAATGACGCCATTATGTCCACTACAGCAAATAATTAACTAATAATATTTGCCTAGCTATTTTTAATATAATTTTATTAACTATGCTTCAGGAAGGCAGAGAACAATGAATTCTTAAACTGAGAACTCCAAAATCATTCACTGACAAATTCATTGACAAATGTTTTGGACGGGACATTGAAAGAGCCACCTTTGAATTAATTTCTATATTTAAAAATTAGTATTCTGACACGACATGGTAAAATCTCCCTTTTGGGGAAAGCACTTCTAAAAATCAACCTGTAAATACCTTACTTTAAAAATAGTTGCTAACACTGAGAAATTATATTTTCTTTGCAAGCTTTTAATACCTACCACTAGTAATTACCATGCAATGAAAATAAACCACAGTTTTAACTTGTCAGAAACAATAATAATCATACATTACAGAGAAAGTTCAGCTGCCTGAAGAAGGGCTCTAAAGCCATTTTGGACACCCTAAGGCATAGAATGGCCCTGTATAAACAGCACATTTATACAGATATGCTCCTGGAACTGGTCAATACACAAAGAAGCTACAGGACACTCGTCCTTTCTCCAGTGCTAGCCTGCAATAACGGCTAAGCAATACCACAGGATATCTAAAATGGCATTAGAAATCTATGTTTAGGCAACTGAATTCCAGCTGGGTTTCACATATGTATCTCTGACAAAATATAAGAAATTACAGAGAATAAGAAAGCAGAGAATTAAAGCAAACAAACAAAAACCCTGAAAGACATACCTGTGAATGAATAATATTACAAGATACCGGATCTGCGTTCAGCTCCTCTGGAGTTTTGCAACCAGGAACAAACAGCAGCATATTTGAGGTATCTGCTATTTTCATGTCATAAGTTTTATCTTTGCTGCACAACACTGCACGTTCATCCTTCTCACCACGGATTACTAGGCTGGAAAAAAAAAAAACCAGCATGGAAATAATGATGTATTTTTACCTCTGTTTCAGGATAAATACTTATTAAACTTGTCTGATATTTTCTCACATTTATACATTTGTAAAGAAATTACAAACTGCAGTTCTGTTTGGTAGCAGCAGTTACAGTTCACCAAAATATAAAGATGTAAATGTCAATTAATTAATCTAGTTGACTGGTTTTCCCTCTCATTTTAGTGTGAGAAAACTCGAAAGACAAGCATTCCAAGTTTTCATGCAGAACACAGTTGAATGCCTATAGTCATACACTGATTTGCTCAAGCCACCTAAAACATTGATTAAGTGATGCTTAATGCGTGAACTAGTTCACTAATCTTAGAAATTAGATTACAACTAGAATTCTTCTTTAATGAGGACTGAAGCTGGCCCACTGTGAAACAAGAAAGCAAACAGAAATTTGGTTTATTGTGCAGAGTCCTTCTATTTCCTTGCAAGTAATTACAAGCAGGAAAGAAAATAATCTTCTAGAACAATTCTGAACAAAAAGACAATGTAAACCACCCTCTTCA
The DNA here is from genome assembly GCA_013399835.1 of Leptocoma aspasia. NCBI lineage: Eukaryota > Metazoa > Chordata > Aves > Passeriformes > Nectariniidae > Leptocoma > Leptocoma aspasia. The sequence continues at coordinate 449,312 of VXAX01004657.1, forward strand.
GCTCACATACTTGATTAAGTGAAGATTCTGTGTGAGGACGTGATAATACCAAAGCAGGACCACGACAGGGGAACATCCAGTTCCTCCCAGGCTACGTACACTAACATATATACGTAACCCAAGTGCTCAGATTCAGGTCAGTTGAACTGCCCTCTTGTTTCCCAAAGCCTGCATGCACGAACAAAGCTCAGCTGTGCCCCAAGGGATCAACATGAATCAGGCCTCTAACTGAAAATACTTCATCAATGTTGCACTAAACAGGAATGGGCTTACTAACATACATCCCAGAGAACTGCCTTCTTTAGAGGGACTTCTCATTTTGTATCACTTTAAAGGTTTTCCGTATGCCACTGGCATTACAGTGAAGACATTTAAAACACTGTCAAAACCTTATCTAGAACCTGCTCTTGGTTCGGAGTTTGGTGTCACATAACCATCCCACCCTATGCCAATACTGCACATCCTTCCCCGCCAATTTCTCTATCTTGTAGGCACCCTGCCATCCATCAGGCCTTGAGAATTCTAACAGGAAAATCTCAAAGTCAGCAGGATTCTTTTAGAGACATTATCTCTTTTCTAAACCTGTATTTCTGATCATAGAATCACAGAATATCCCGAGTTGGACGGGACCCACAAGGATCGAGTCCCGGCACAGGACGGCCCGAGGAACCACACCACGTGCCTGAGAGCCCTGTGCAATTGCTTCTTGAACTGTGGCAGGCTTGGTGCTGGGACCACATTTTGGGGAGCTTATTCCAGCATCTTCTGAGTTTTGTTTAGAAGTCTCCAGAGCAGGAAGTCTTCCATAATAATAAAAAAAAAAGCAAAAAAGAAAAACCAAAAACAAACCAAACACGCTCCTTGTAAGTGTAAATAGTTTTTAGTTTCCAGTGTAACTGAGGCAGATTTAAGGGATTTAAAGCGCAGTCGCGCACACCGCACCATCAGAACACAAGCGCGGACAAATCCCCGTTTCCGGGCCGTCCCCGCCGCGGTTCCGCCCCCCGCGCCCGCCGTACCTGCGCCCCGCCTCCAGCTCGGCGCAGAGCCCCGGCTCCAGCTGCAGCAGGCAGCACTGGCCGCCGCCGGCCTGCGGGCCGAAGCTGAGGCAGTGCACGGCCGGCAGCAGCTCCGCCGCGTTCAGCTTGGCCGTCTGCAGCGTGGCGTCCACCTCGGAGCGGCTCCGCATGGCGGCCCCGGCCCGCTCCGAACTCCGCGCCGCGGCCTCCATCCCCCGCCCCGGCGGGGCCCGCCCAGGCCGGGCCCGGCCAACGGCAGCGGGCGGCGGCGGCGCGCGCAGCCTGCGTTGATTCCGTGGTTGACGGACAGACGGACGGACGGACGGACGGACGGCGGGGCGGGCGGGAACTGCTCGGGGTAGTACCGAGGGGAATCGCTTCCCTCTGCTTTTCCGCCGGGTCCAATCTGGGACAAACCTCCCGATTTCTGTCTGGCTGCACAGGAGCCGGGCTGTGCTGCAGTAAAATCTCTCGTTATGCTAAAAATGCAATAAAAATATACAAAATGCGCAAAACTAAATGAAATGACAAAACATTGCAAAACCAGGCCCAGTATGGAAGTCACTACCCAGCTCTGAGGCAACATAAAATCATAGACATGTTTAGGATGGAAAAGACTTCCAAAATCATCAGTCCAACCCTTTATCCAGCATTGGTCAATCCAGCACTAAGCCATGTCCCCAAGTGCCACACTGATATGTCTTTTAAACACCTCCAGGAATGGTGACTCCCTCACTTCCCTGGGCAGCCTGTTCCAGTCTCTGACCGCCTTTTCTGTGAAGACATTTTTTCCACTATCCAATCTAAATCTCTGCAACCTGAGCCCACCTCCTCTCATCCTGTTATTTCTTAGCTGAGACAATTCCGGCCTGGCTACCGCATCCTTTCAGGGAGTGGTGGTGAGCAATAAGGTCTTGACTGAGACCTTTTTTTCAGGCTAAATAGCCCCAGCTCCTTCTGCTGCTCCTCACCTGAGTTGTGCTCCAGACCCTTCCCCAGCTCCATTGCCCTTCTCTGGATGTGCTCCAGCCCCTCAATGTCCTTCTTGTAGTGAGAGGCCCAGAACTGGACACAGCACTTGAGGTGCAGCCTCACCAGTGCTGAGTACAGAGATACAATCCCTGCCCTGGTCCTGCTGGCCACACTGTATCTGATCCAGGCCAGGATGCCATTGGTCTTCTTGGCCACCTGGGCACAAACACTCATGTTCAGTCACTGTTGACCAGCGTCCCTTTTCCACCTGACAGCTTTTCCAGCCATGCTGTCCCAAGCCTGGAGCACTGCTGTGCCACTCTCAAAGTTTTTCCTTGACACCAGAGCATGACAGCAAGTGTGGAGAGAGAGAGACTGAGTGTCCAAGCCACCACAATGGGGCCTGACAGTGGGTGGGAAAGCACTGCTGAGGCAGCTGCCACCCACTGGCGTCACTCACCCCAGGTCCTTCTGTCCTTCTGGGGACAGTCTGACCGAGGGCAGCTACCAGCAGGTTCTCATCCACGTGTGACCCCTTAGGAAAGGGCTTGCACAGCCTCCACACAGAGGTTCGTCTCCTCGTGACTCAGGGCTCAGCTCAGGTTCTTGCTGTGGCCTGATGTGGCTACATCTGCCAGAGGAAGCTGTGAGGAAGTGCTTGAGCTAAAGCCATGCCACAAACGAGTGGAAACCACAGGCATGTGCCATTATTGCAATGGAAATAGTCTGCAGCTCAGAGGTTCAAGGGGAAGTCTATTTACGTCCTTAAACCATAAGAAGAGAACAGAAGCGGAGGCTCAGAACACAACAGCTAAGCAGCAGTGGGTGTCAGACCTCTGCAAGGAGCAGCACAGGCTGCCTCTTCCCTGCCTTGTCCAGGACAACTGGCTCCTCAGTTACTCACTGATTTTTGCTGCAGGGCACGTTAACACTCATCCTGGTAGTGTGTTAGTCCCAGCTGCCTGCTGCGTGCGTCAGCTAACAAATAGTTACTCAGAGCTCCTAAGTTATGTCTATCCACTTTCAGAGTACCTCTGTGCTTGGTATAAGTCTGTACCGTATGACCCAGATGAGGAGGTCGTAACCCATATTATGTGGGAACCAGAAGCAGGAGCTGATGGGATGGAGCTGGCTTGGTTCAGTCCCAGCCTGGCAGAGAACAACTGTTGTTGTATGTGACTGAGTCAGGCATCTCCTGTCTTCAGAAGGTGGTGCCTGAGTGACGCCAGTGAGGCAACTGGCCTTGGAGAAAACTTTGGCTGAAGTTATTAGGCAGTTACCTCTATCACAACACATGTGCAGCAGCTTGTTCAAAGACTCAGACATCTATCATGTTTTCATGTTTTATTTCAGTTATTGGAAGGTGGAAATACCTTCATTGTGCACACAGGAAACCAGAGACACTCCAACTTTGGCTAGTTTCTACTAATGTGTAGGTGCAAAGTGATATGTGTATAGCCTTATTTGAGACTTACATTTTGATATAATGTCTCTTCATGCACACCTCTCAGGTAAACCAGAAAATCACTTTTTACCAAGTAAATGCTGAATTAGTTACCAAGCTTATTTGTGCTGTCTTTAATTTATACTTTAATTTGTGAAGTTTTCCAATGACCTTGCATACCTGCTTCTTCTCCTTTCTACTTTTCATTCTGTGAAATAAAAAAAACGTTCTGGTATAGCCAAGAAACTGAATCCAAGGCATGGGTTCATGGAGTTTGTATCTTAAGAGATCTGCTATGTAACAGAAACTCAATAGGAATTAAATCACTGGATGTGGTTCAGGAGTTGGCATTGGCCTGTGGTCAGGAACATTTGTAGTAATTATTAATTTTTCTAATCAGTTTTGTTTATCCTGGTTGTTCTGGTTGAAGATGCTTTTTATATTTTATATATATTTCAGAACCGAAATGTATATGCTTGTGCTGCCTGCCATCTTTCTCTGCCTGTCCCTCGTTTACCCCTCTGGAAGTTGCTGTTCAAGGTCAAGCAAATTTGGCATGTAAATTTCCTGGAATTTTGGTAGAAATCTGTGGCTGGATGATATATTGAAACCCCTACTTGGGGGAATGCTGCTCTGATCTATTCTAAGAGGCAGAAGCCAACTGGCCTATCACCAAACACATGGACATAAATCCATAGAGATGTCTCATTTCTTAGGAAACAACTGGTATTATGCATCTGTTTTCACTGAGATTGCTTTAGAGCAGTGACCAGACAAAACCAGGTTTGTCTAGGAACTCATGAAGTTGGTTTCTTGAAACATGGATGAATCATTTAATGAATTTGAATTGCAGAGAAAATGAGATGATGAGCTATCAATGTTGCTGTCAATTTATAAGGAAATGCATGCAATGGCAAGAGAGCTTGGTAGGATCCTGAAATTATTTTATATTGATGCTGTGGAGTTATTTATTTGCTTTGTAGTTGCTATTGCATAAATGAGGTCTGTTTTCAGTTTGAGCTGGTCTGGTGGGCTGAAACTGTCAGGGGTCAGAAGCATGTAACATCATGGTACAAGCAGGAGTGAAACTCACCTGGAGGATAATGGAAGCAAGAGTTGAGGAGGCAGTAAATTCAGTCATCCTGACTTATCACCAACTGCTATCAGTCCACCCAGGTTTCCATTGGAGGCTTCAAGTGGCTGCTGTGAGTGTGCAGCTGTGAGTGTGAGGTATAAGGTGTACACCTATCCGCATAAGGGAGACGTAGACTGAACTGCTAAATAGCCTCTGCATCCTCAGTTGGGCTGGGGACAGGCAGGAATGAAGTAAAGCCTCAAGCAAGACAGGCTTTGACACAGTTTTTCAATTGACAAATGTTAATGGAAATTAGTGTTAATGCAATATGGTTGACGATCACTGAGTGAAGTTAGCAAACAAAAAAAGGATCGTTGAAGATTGTTATAGTCTTGCCTTTGAAGTCCTTGGCCCTGTTTAATCTTTCCCAGAATTCAAACATCAGGGATGTGAACCATTCAATAAATGAAGGGCATCTGTGAGAAATCAAATAAAAGAAATTGCTGCATCCCAGGACATAGAGGGGGATGCTGAGGCAGGGATGCCTTGGGAGGAAACACCCCTTTAGGTTAGGGAGCGGTAAAAAGATGCTCTCCCACAGTTCCTTGCAGCTATATGTTAATGATCCAAATTATGTCATCCATTTTCTCTTCCCCAGTTCTAGAATGTTACCCACTCCTGCCTTCCCTATCGGTCTCCATTCCTTGCAGCTCCTCCCCTGAATCTCAGTTGGTTGTTGCCCTCTATCCCTGCCTCTGTGCCACCCTGGTTCCCTCAACCCATTGGCCCCCATATTTGATGCTCCGCCTTCCTTGTCCTGTTTATAATCCTAGACGCTCCTTGGTTCAGGGGCTTTTTTCCCCAGTTCCCTGTCCCTCTTTGTGCCTTCTTCTTTGTCCTGGTTCCCTTCTGTGCACCGTTAATAAACGCCACAGGAATACCACACAAAGAACCCCTCCTGTCTTCTTCCATCGACCCTCAAGAATCATTGTGGGGTGCGTGTGCTCGGTGTTCCAAGCTGTCCCCTCCTGGAGGAGATGCTCTCGGGAAGGCGGTGGCTTCGGCAGCTCCTGCTGCGCCGTCGCAGCTGGCGCCCGAATAGGGACCTCTTGAGGTTGCCCTGAGAGCGTTCTCCAGTGGACTTTTGTCCCTGGATTGCAAGTTGCCTCGGAGTTCCAGCTCCCAGAAGGGATTACTTAGATTTTCCCGAGGTAATCCCTGAAGGGCTGGCTGGTAACCCTCGTCGGTGCAGCTCGTGAAGTGTTCGTTTGCTGCAGAGGATCAGCCAGAGTCAATGGATCTCCCATGAGACCCTTTTCGTTTGACTTGTCGGGTTTGGTGAGTGTTGTTAAGGGCATCGGGGGAGGGTGCCACCACAAGTCATTTTAGTTTTCTGTTTTCCTTTGTCTCATGGGTGGGAAAATTTTAAGTAAACCACAATGGGAACTAAGTTATCCATTGTGGAATGAGAGGTTTATCTCCAAGTTAAGGGAACCCTTGCTACTGGGGATGTTGAGTTCTTGAAAGGGAGCTTAACTGCCTTTTCAGCAGCTCCTGCTGTGCTGTTGCAAGAAATAACTCCAAAGCTCCACAACTGAAATATAGAATGATGAAGCAGGAGATAACAGTGCACGTTACCACCGTCAGGCTCTAGTCATTAGATAGTGTGTTAGGAGGATGACTTCCCACTTGTGATTGCAATTCAAGTGCTTGGGAGCTCTACAGTAAAATGTAGTGAGAAAATAGGGCTACATGAAATGGGGTGTTCAAATGACAAAGATGTACACACTAGAAATTTACAGATGTCCTTCTAAGTACAACAGAGGTAGCTGAGGAAAAAAAAAAAAAGGATAAAGCCAGCACTGGAAAAACTGACACAGTGCCAAAGTTGAATATAGCAACACATTATCAGCTCGGTGATAATTACACAATTCACAGTTACAGCTCTTGGATATTATTCCACAAGAGAGGCTCATTTTGATTAAAGCCTCATAAACCCTAGTTATAGGATTTCTTTCTTCAGCTGGAATGCCATCTGCAGTATGTAAAATTAGCATGTGTGTTATATTTTCACTCATTAAATGACAGTTTCTCATTGTCTATAAATACCTGCCATAGGATGTGTTCATTGTGTTTCAGTACAGAAGGTGACCACCGAAGCTCTAGGTGTGACTGGGGTTAGAGCTCTGAATGCTGTTTCAGCACATCACAGAGTCCTGTGAGAATGGCTGGAGAATGGCTGGGAAACACTGGGAGAATGGCTGTCTACAATGAATGTGTTACATTTCCTTCCTAGGAAAACAAGAAAAAGACCAAACAGAAAATATCATTATGCCATTGTATAAATCCATGGTGCACACCTATCTCGAATAATGATTGTCTAGTCTTAAATATAAGAACTGGGGATTACTGATAAACAGAAAGTAATGGATAACAGGAGAGAGTAAATTTCTATGCAACACATTAGGAAACTTGGGAGATGTGGTGAAAGTCAAAATTACTGTGATCCACAGAAGAGTTAAACAAGTTCATAAAGATGTACTTGTCTCTGTTAATCACAATATTCAGTCATAACTCAGGATCCTAAATAAATTCAGACCCCCTAATCACCAGAGCATGCACTCTTTTGCTCTCCATTGGAGTTGGTTATTGAGACATACTTTAATTTTTTAAACTTTTTTTTTTTGGTAGTGAAATGTAAAATGGCAAAACAGTGGCTTGCATATTCTGTGTTGCAGACCTTGGTTCATTTGTATTACTGTGCCCCAGTAAAACCATCATACCTGATGATGTCAGCCAGAAAAGCACCACAAAGCAGGAGCTAATGAGTCCAAGACTGAAACAGAGAAAATTTCAGCCAATTAGTAGAATAACCAGATAGCATGTGTGTTACATTTTCATTGCTACCTCAGCCAAGGCTGTCTTGTCAATCTTAACAGGCCACCAGGGAGATGCAAAACACATATATTCAAATTAGGAGAAAATAAACAGCTGTAACCAAACCTACATATTAGTGTAGACTATACAATAGCTTGGAGTGTCTTGGTGACATAAAATTGGTTCTGGCCTGGAAATACTGCAGAAGAAGCACTCGAACACAAAGCTGGAAAGCATATGCCAAATAGTCAGAGCTCAAACATGATCAAGACAATTTGGAAATGACTTTGAGAATTTCACTGCACACTGTTGTGACAAGCAAGAACCCAGATGCCCAGTGCTTATGAGACAACTAGCAATTGGAGACCTGTTTTGTTGCCATATTATTTCTTTGCAGGGACTGCATGTGTAATTGCAAACAAAGGCAGAGGATCAGTCATGCAACACTGATTTCAGGATAAGGTGGGGTAAACCTGAGCAAGCTGGTATCCAGCCTACATTCAGAGCTTCTGCCAGTCTCAGCCACTCAGCCAGGACATTCATTGCTGCACAGCATGTCCTCACAGTGTAAACACTGGTGCAGTGCGTGGGGGAAGGTGCTGTGGTGTTTGTTCACATTGGCATGAAAGAGCAAGCTGTTTTTTTAAGAATGTAATAATTACAGGGACCCTTTTAAATTTAGAATATATGTCAGGCAGCCATGTTAGTTCATGCATGAGTACATCATTAAAATCTTTTGGTCCCTGTACATCATTTTCTGGGTAGATCTCCAGAGTGCTTCTACCACAGCAAAGCCTGTAATTCAGACTCAGATGATTTTTCTAGTTGGGAAAATAAGCAGCAATACTTTACTGTAGGCCCTAAAATTTAATCACATAAAACACCTTCTGCTAGAGATATTTAAAACAGTGTTATCATTAATATTGAAGAGTTACATGGGATAAATGCAAATAAATGTACTTTTTTTTAATACTGTATAGAGAATCTTGTGGCTAATTTCAGTCTGCAGACCTTATAAATACTGACAACTTAAATATCAGTATGTGTCATCTGGCAAGTTATCCCATCATCTCACTTCTTAACTAGATGCTATCTGCATAGCAGTAACCTCAGAGAGTAGGTGGGTTTTAGTTTATTACTAATTTTTAAAACATTGCTGGGGATATATACTACAAATATATCCCAGCAAACTACATACTTACACTTTCTGTATGAATCTAAAATCAATAAATAAATGAATCAAATTAATATGAAAACCATAGCCATTTAATGCAAAACATTTTTAAAACCCAAACAGGAAAATGCATCAAGGATTCTTTTGTAAAGAGAATACAATGGAGGAATAGAGTGGCACAGGAAAATTACAGTGAAAAATGGCAGGATGAAAACTTAAATGAGAAGAAACTAATATAGGAAAAGCTCATGTTACAATGGGAGCAGAAGCCTCACATGGGAAAGAATAAAATGCAATACAAATGAACGCATCATAAAAATCCTGTCCAACAAACCTAATGCTGGAATGAGCTGCAGAACAAATATCTGATTCTGTTACATTCTAAGTGTTTCTCATGCTTCTGCTTGTAGTGCCTTCTAATTTCACTCTCAATCATGATGAAAAATGCAATCTTGGGCTGTAACCATCCGAGTATTACCATTTCACTCGCTTTTGTCCTTCTCAACTTTCTTCCCGATGCTGAAATATTAGATGAGCAGGCTATACCCTTCCCATCCTGCTCCCTGATACACCTAGAAGCCCTTCTGGTCCCATGCCCTTTTTAGCACCAAACCGTCAACCTGACATGAAAATGGAAAAACTCTGCAGACATCTCTGCAGGAAACATTTTGTTCTGAAGACTTCCATTTACCCCCCTCATCAGGTACTAGGGCCTATGCCTAAAGCATCCCATGTCTATTATATTTTTGATATTTTTCTGTGAAAATGCTAACCATCTTTACTTTTTCTCCTGCTGCTGAATACTGGAGTTTGTTAAACATTTTCCCATTGTAATCACTGTGTAAATGAGTAGCTCAATTTTTTTTTTTTACAACTTTGTGAGTAATGAATAGTAGTGAGTATATCAGTGAGTATATCAGGGCTGTCAGTGTCTTGAGATGGTTGAACAATTTGACATAATGTGGTAGGCTATAACCAGGATAACACAAGTAATTTGCCGTTCACTGGATGTTTTGTCCTCTCAGATCCCCAGTCACTGTTGACTCAGAAAAGTTCACTGCCTGTACACTTAGGAGAGATTCTTGTCCTCTCACCTTCTCCTGCCAAAGTGTTGGAGACTGGGTCACCAGTTTTGACACAGACTTTACCTAACAGAATTGCCTCAACCTGGGAAATTGCTCAGTAAGTGGATGATGAGGCTGCTCTCATCATGAACTGCTTCAGAAGAGATCCTTTGTGAGGCATGAGGCAAAATACTGCCCTTTAAGCCCATCTTCAGAGAGCTAAATGAGTTTTCAAATTTTAATGATTTGAATGAGAAAAACATCAAAGGCAATTAAAAAACTTTGAAAGCTTTAATTAAAAATTCTATGCAGGTTCCATTCCTGGGGGAATGCACACTGTGGTCTGCCAAATTGTGTTATAGAAAAAAAGGTGTAGCTGGTCCTATTCCATGGTGGGGATGTGCAGTAAGTGAGATGCTCTGGGTGAGTTTTCTATACTGACATCTTTAAGAGTGGCAACTTGGAGGGTTCCTCTCCAGAGAGAGAAGTCAGTGCAGATAGGGAGGGAGGGTCTTGTCTCTCTGACAGTTGCTGTGAATCCAGTGTAATACAGGGAGAAAACTCTGAGGGACTGCACAAAGAAAATTTATTCCTTCCATCTCCTCCCTCACTCTGGCTTTACTGCTGTTGTTCCACCTTCTTTCCCTCTGTTTTCACCAGCTCAAGTCTTTCTTATGTTCTTAATGGGATGCTTTTCTCACCAATCCTCTTTTTTTTGCTAGTGCTTCCTGGACCTTTTTATCCTCATTTCACCCTTCTTCCCTGTGGGAGTGCACCTTGGTGAAATTTTCTTCTTGGACTCAACAGCTATAGACTGATTTTTACATGTTTTTTTTCGGCTGACCTGTTGAGAGCAGAACAGTATTCCCATTACAGTTCAGCTCTTGGCAATATTGTTTACCAAGGTGCCTCCTTTCAACAGTTTTTTGGCATCCAGTTACCCTGATGCAGAGCTGCAGAAGAACTCTTTCTCCATTAAAGAATTCCGGTTCTCAATAGCACTTAAGATACCTTCTCTTTAGTTCAATAGAGGGACTGGTCATAGCTGATCATTTTGCTATATATCTCAGCACAACGTAGATTCTGATTTATTTTAGAATCATGTTCTACTGAGTTAATCTCATTGCTTCAGTACTGTAGGACATCCAGAAATACTTTAAGAACCCAGGAAGTCCCTGACAAATAATTACAAAGTGCCTTCCTGAAAAAGAATATTGAATGATCCAGTGTTTTACTGACTTTTTCATTTTTACTGGATTGGGCAGTTATTTTTGGTGTTCATTGAGGAGGAAAATTAATGATGGAGTCAAATATGTTTGTGTTTTTAATTGTGTGCAAAGATCGTATTGTCTAAAGATTATTCCTTTATAAAATTAACTTAATTTAACAGTTGTTTGGGTTTTTTGGGTTTTTTCTGGTAGAGCATCGATTCAGTACAATTTTCTAATTGGCATTTTCATACTTAAATTCTTGAAAGGGCCACAGGGTGGCAGAGTGATTAAACACTGGCAACAGTTCTTTATGCGGACATGGATCCGAGTCAGGCGAGCCAGAGTCGCTGCTGTGGTGACTGTGCCAGTGAAGCTGAGCGATGCCATCGCTCTGTAGCGTTGCCGATGTCCCGCAGCGGTGGTGGCACATTGTCACACACAGAGCCGTGCTGCCGTGCCCCGGCGAGGTCTGTGAGCCAGAGGAGCGGCTTGGCCGGCCGGTGTTCCTCAGGCACGGAGTCTGTGTGTGCCCCACAGCCTCACCTAATGGATTGCAGGGTGGGATGTGGTGAAGGACAGAGACAATGCTGAACCTCATCAGCCTGTGATTCTGTGCCTCGCAGCCGCAGCTCTTTGGACTCCATCAAACTGTTTGCCTCTGTTCCTGCCACCAGAACCACATAACCCCAGAGAGGCGCACACTGCGCGCCTGCACCCACCTCCGAGCCCAGGCCCTGGCTGATGCTCACCCTGGGGCACAAAGAGCCAGGGGCCCTAAGGCAGAGTGTGCTCCATCGTGGGCAGCGTGGAAATAGTCAACAGAAAATTGCGTTGAGAAGCAGAAATAGGTAGCAAATCATACTAAGGTGTCTTAGACTGAATCTCTGCTCTTAGGGTGTTGTCTCCCAGAGAACAAGAAAACCAACCCATGCCTAAGTGTTCAGGGCTGATCACAACTCACTGTCAAACCACCAGTTCAAGCCACAGTGCTTTAAACAAACATTTTAAATCCTGTGACCAGACATTAGAGTGCATTAACACAGAGGCGGCTGGGGGATGGCTTAAGAAGCTGGCTTTTACCACGGAGCTAGAAGGTGCTGTCTTCACACTTGAGAAGTGGTTTAGAAAGCAGTTCCTTTTCAGCTCTTAGTCACACTTCCCAGCTGACTCACACCTCCCAGTCCATGCATTAGGCTGGATATTACACAAGTCTAGGACTATGACCCAGACTAAACATATGATATAGATGAAACTCGCGTTGTGCAAGTTCATAATTGCCGTTGGTTAAAATACAGAATAAAATAAAGATAAAACAAACAAACAAAAAGAACTGCTGGAAATGCATATAAACTTTTTCAAAGACAAACCTGAGGTTTCCAACAGGTTTATAGGTGCTTTTAGACTTGTAAATATTTCTGTGATGCTCAAAATTTCAAATAATTGGAAAACAAATATAAGAAGTAAGAGGGATTAGAAAATATTTCAGGTATAATAAAGTAGGGGGCAGCATGCATTGGGTACTGCAAAATGCTGGTTTAACAGAGCATACTGTCAACTGGAATTATTTGTTTTACTGGTCTGATGTGAATTTCTGGTCTTTTATCTTATTGAAGCTGCTTGTTTCTATAAAATATTTACCTGCTCACAAGAGCAAGCACTAAAGCAGGTACCCATCTCTTGGTCATGCCTTAGCTGTCAGTCTGCACAGAAATCTCGCTACCTCTGTCTGGCCTAGTGAGTGTTTGAATATTTAATGTAAAATAGAAAAGAGCTGTGTAGGGACAGGCTTAGAAAACCCCTTTCAGTTTGTCTCTGTATATCTCAGGATCAAGATGCCTTTTTCTCTGCAGTTCAGCTCACTATTGTAACAACTACCAGGTCAGTAACACGTGAAATATAAGAATATAAACAGATATGATTCTCACTCTAGTCCTGAAAAGTTGGACAGACTATGAAAAATTCCTTCTGTTACCTCACTGTGGAGGCTTTTGCAGGAACTTGGATGCAGTAATAGAAAAAGGCAAGTTTAAAACATCCTTGTTTTTTGGTGGCCTTTTTGGTGTTTGTTTGTTTGTTTGTGGTATTTTTTGGTTTTTTTTTAAACTTACTAACTTTTCCTGTGATTTATCACAAGACTAAAATTAGCTTGGCCAGATGCATTCTTTGAATCACATAAGCACTGATCCTTAGGACCAGTTCCTAGCAGACAACTTAAATGGTTCAAACTCAGAGCAGCAATGAATGTAATCTGTGCACTTCCATGTATAGGAAACACTATTGTACATAGCCTGAAAAGAGGAGGGGAGATTTGACAATACCTGGTAGTTCCTATGTTGCCCCTTCCCGGCCTCTAGTGCTAAGGAAGTCAACCAGTTGAAACACAAAGACAAGGGAGCTCTCTTTGCAAATAAGCATGGGAATGTAGGAAGAAACCTTCACACTAATTTTCCCTGAGTGTTGCAAGAGCAACTTAGATAAAAGTTCAACTTAAGAGCCAAAAACCATTTTGTACTTGTCTTTTTCAGCAAAGAGCGTGAGCGAGTATTTTTAAATTCGATCTTTACATAATGCTGTCTCTTATACAAAAGATGTTAGGGAAAAAAACCCCACAACCATCCAACAGCTTACCTGCTAATGCCTTTTGTCCGTGAAGTGCTTCACCATCTTTTGCATCCGTGTTATTTTCCTGTTTAAAAAGCTCTAGTCATCCCAGCAAGAGAAGGCCAAACAACTTTATATGGGACTCAAGAACAATGCTACAGGAGAAATGAGAATTATAGACAAGAATAGTTGTAATTCTTTCATGAGAATGTCTTGTGTTAAAATAAGCTTGCAGAAAATAGACTAGTGAGATTAAAGAATTAATTTATCAAATATCAGGTTAATTTATTGAGTCAAAATGTAGGCCACAGATACAACAGCCTTCAAAGCAGTGAAAGCAATATTCGTATTTCATTATGTAAACATCTAGTGTTTCACCACTTGGGCATTTACTAAATGAGATAAGAAAGTTTATACAACTTACTAACATGTTTTCTAAACCCAGTACTCTAATACAATGTGCCTATTCATGCATGAGGCTCCACAGAGTGTTGTGACCTTGATGGTTCAAGTGTGCTGCCTTACACCTCACAGCATGCCAGAGAGCCTCTAGTGTCATCAAAAGTCACGGGAAGACACTTGAGCTACCCCTCACACCTGTGATACCAACCCTCTAGCAGACCCATGCAGCTTTTGTTACTCTCTTGATGTTGTGGAGGATGAGTTTTGAAGTGTCCCAGGGCTCCAGGTCAAAGATCTGTCATGCTTCTGGCTGAGGAATGCCTTACTGGTGGCTTGCTACCTCGATCTCAGTACACCTTCAGCCATGCTAAAGTAAAACTCAGGTATTCATATCTAAAATAGGCACCAACTTCTGAAATTGATCCTACATCTGAAAAAAGAAATCAATCTACTTACCAGAGGTCTTCTCAGAGGGATGCCTCTCTCTCTCTCTTGCCATTAGGTTTTCAGACCGTGCACATGCTGTCCCACATTAGAGGAGGAGCATTTTAGTTTTCATGACCTCTCCCTTGAGAAGAAGGGTCAACACAGCCTACTTTTTTGTTAGACCTTATGTTCTATAGCAGTCTGTAGATTAAAAACAAATTTCAAACATCCCATCAGGTTATTTTGTGTAGCTTTTTACTGGCTCTTGGCTGCAACAGGACCCTTCAAGGTTTTGTCATTACCCTTTTTTGGGTGACAGCAGGCTTGGAGTGACTGATAACCAATTCCCTCCTCTCAGGATAACTGTAACTATAAGAAATTTCAGTGTGAACATGTGGAACAAATTACAAATGGGATATCAGTGTGCAAAGGCCAACACAAAATTCTGTAATCATTAAATAATCCAGTACAGGAATTTGCACTGGCCTGCATTTTGCAAGTTGCAAAACTGTGCAGGGAAGGATATGGATTTCAGGCTGCAGTTCCACAAGCACTCTGTCATGATACCTTGTCACTGCATGAAGACAGCTTCTTCTCCCTCTTCCCCCTCTTTTGTTCCTATTTCAAGCTGCCAAGGCCCACTTTACCTTGGTGTCAGCTCTGGCAGTCATTGCACCCTGCAGCCATTCGTACAGCTCTGCTTACTAGCTCAGAAGAAACTTCTCCACTTTCTGTTACTCTTGTGCCCGTTTACTGAATTGAATTGCAACAAGCAGAGGTCCTAAAAGCGGGAAAACTAACATAAGACACGTTGCAGATTGTGTTGCCAGAGCCTGGAAGAACAGTGTATCTCCTTCTAGAGCAGTGAATGGATGAAATCAGCCAAACTCAGGCAACAGAGCCAAGGATTTACCCAGAAATGGTCTGCAATGTACATTCTCTTGAAATTGTCTTTCCTTCAGTCATGTGATAAAGTGCCTGATAAAAATTGCTGTGTACATTCTTTGTCTTAAAGATAAGGTCAGATGAGATGGTTGTTTCAATTCCCTTTTTGTTTCCAGCTCTGTGAATCTGTACTTTGTATGTTTGCAGTATGAGTGGAATTAGAGGCTGTTTGCACGTATTCAGATTAAATGTGTGTCTTCCAAATTTACAGAAGGTAATCTCAAGCTGCAGTGCTTACAGTCCTAAAGTGTCCCTGCCTCTGGCCCAAATGAAACGAAGGCAGATTGTGTTTTTCGCCCTTTGCCATTCATGGAGCTCTAGTGCTCTTTGAGACCCACAAAGGTGCTCATTAAAAGGACTCTACTGGATTGAACCAAAGGTCCATCTACTCCTGTGTTCAGCTCAGTGGCTGTGAACAGATGCATAGGGAGCAGCAGGGAAAGCACATATGAAATGTCACACAAGTATTTGCCTTGTGAGACCATTATTTTTAGAACAGAGAATTTCCTGAGCTGGTTGTGGCTGCTGTCTGCTTAGTAACCCTATGTAGATTTCTTTCCCAAATATTTTTCTGCTTGGTTTGAAGTCCATTGTTTTACATCCAGAGCCACCTTTGGTAATAAATGCCACAATTCTACTATGGGTGATGCAAAAAACACCTTCTTCCCATTGTTTGCGCTCTCGTTACTACTAGGTTCACTTGATTCCTTCTTAGTTTTTCTTGTGGTTCTATCATTTTAGTTCTGGATCGATGACAGTATTGCAAATACTTTAGTAGACAAAATTTCCATGCACACAGAATATGTGCAGACAGATATAAAGGCAATGAGTAATCAATCAAGGTATTGCATGTGTTTGCAAATGAAAACCATGGTTGGACCACTGCAGAAGATGTATCCTCCTGGACTTTTTTAAATAAAAGGACGATTTTTTTTCCCCCATCAAAAATGTTGACAGTGTTCGTGACCTTGCAATTTATTTCCCGTTTCCAAGACAGAATGTTCCTCTGCCCTCAAGAACTCTGCATCCTCTGTCGCCTGGAGACAAAGAATTGATGTGAGCAGGGAACCAGGGTTTGAAAATAACGCCTGGGTGGCAGATAAGCAGGAATGTGGACAGGAGGAGGGCAGTAACAGTTTCTGAGGGTGAAACCCCAGATCACCAGTTCCCTTTCTACTGCCCGCCCCGCGCTGCGTGTCCAAGGATCACTGCCAAGGCGCAGCCCGCACTACCTGAGCGGGCAGCGCTCGCACCTCCTCCCGCGCAGTGGGATCGGCTCCTGCGAGCAGCCCGTTCTCCCGGCAGCCCCGCGCTGAAGGGAGGACGCGGGACTTTGCACCCGCGGGAGGGAGCCACGGGCGGGGAGCGCTGCGCTTCTCCGTGCGCGGCCGCTTTCTGCCTCCCGGGCCGGGGCTGGCGGGGAGGGCAGCGGCAGCCGCCGCTTGGCTCGCAGCCCCCGGCGGGGAGCCGGCCCCTTCCCGCGGGGGCAGCGCCGACCCTGCCGTGTGACAGCCGGGGGGGGCCGCTGCTGCCTCGGCGAGCCCGGCTGCGGCGCGGCGGCTGCAGCCATGTGTTTCTCCGCCTGCCAGTGACACAATAACACGGGAAGCGGCGGGAGGGATCCGAGCCTGCCGAGGGGAAAAGTGACCTGAGGCGCTCAGGTGAGCCGGAGTGGCAGGAGGTGGCTGTCACTGCCCGCCACCCCCGTGAAGAGCTCCGGAGCCGGGCGGGAGGCGCCCCGGAGCCGCCGGCGGGGGCAGCGCGGCCGGGGGGCGGCGAGTCCCCGGTCCCCCCTCACCCGGCGGTGCTGTGCCCGCAGGCCGGCGGCGATGGAGGAGGGCATGAGCAGCATGCAGCAGAAAGCGGCGGAGCTGGAGCACATGGCCGAGGTCCTGCTCACCGGCGAGCAGCTCCGGTAAGCGGTGCCTTCCTCCCGCTGCCGGGGACGCGCACCCGGGGTCAGCAGCAGCCGCGCTGACGGCGGGAGGGGGAGGTTTGGGAGACGGAGGGCGAGGGTCTGTCACCGCGGACTTTCTTTGCACCGGAGCACCTGCCCTGCTTGCATCGCGGCCCCGGGCTCCGGCCCCGCTTTCAGCGGCGACGAGGACGAGGGGCCGCAGCCGGCGCTGCGAGCCCGGGGAGGCGAAGCGCCCACGGGGGGCTCTGCCGCGGGCACCTCTGCGCCCTGCGGGGAACAGGAGGCGGCTGGGGACAGGCTGCTGCGTCACTAAAGGCATCCAACGCTGCAGGAGAGTGGCGTCTTTACAGATAAAAAACCCGAAAGACACCATAGATAAGAGATAAGTGTCTCAGCACCCCGTGGAGAGCCGAGGCGGGCGCAGGGCAGCGCTCCCGCACAGCCCGGCCGGCAGCGGCAGCGGCGCCGGGCGCTGACCCCGCAGAGCTGCGCCTCTCTCCGAGGGACTGTTTTTATTTTGCATCAGCTGGTCCCAGCAGATGGAGGGGGATCCCTACTGTCAGTGCCAGCAGCAATTAACAGTGCTGTGTGACTGGAGTTGTGAGCAGCAGAGGAGCCTTGAACAAAAATGCCTGACTCAGTTAATTTTTAATTTCTCTGGTGTATGCTGGCTATGTGTGCCAGCTGTACCTATACAGTACAGAGGAGAAAAAGTAATTTTAATGATGTCAGTTTGGTGATAGACCATCTTGGGATTTAGGAAGAAAAATCCCATTATAATGTGTTATATAAGTAACTAGAAAGGGATAGTAAAAATATTTTCCCGGTAGTTTTTCTTGAATTTTTTAAAACTTTTTTCTCAGATGCCAGACAAACACTGAAAAGTGACAGAAATGTTCCCTGCTTTGGCAGATGCCATCATTGCTGCTAGTACAGACACTGTTATTGTTTGCATCCACGAAGTAAGGAGAAGTGCCACTTTGTGATGCACACCAGTGATATTCCTGTTTGGCAAGTAAATGTTATTTTGGTGATCTGGCTGCAGTACACACCAGTGCCTCCTCCAAGCTTGAGATTCTGCTTCAAAGTAGCCTTTAGGGTGACAGAGTGCACTGGCACGGGTTCTGCATGGTGGATTTGGTGCAGAGTTGAGCATCCAAGTGTCAGATAAGAATCCTAATTTACGTTACTAGAAGTTGAAGATTTCATGCTAATACAAAGTTTCTATAAGGATCACATTAATCTTTCTGTATACCTCATCGTTAAATGTAAAAGCAAAAGCTTTGCAGTCTTTCTCTAAGGAGAAACTGAGGAAATGTTATCAAATCAGGCTCCTAGAATCAGCTCATCAGTGTTGTTATCAAGAATTATATTTGTCATTTTATTTATTAAGGTATTGAAACACAGTGGTCTTTTTGGGCAAGGTGATTTGCAGATACAAAACAATTATTGCCCGTCCTGTGAAGTTACCTATGGGCATTCCTTCATGAATCTATGAGAAGTGGCTTAGATCTGCTTGGACTGGGAGTTCATGAACAAGTCCATGTGCATAATGTCTGGCTACTGCTGAACAGGGAAATCTGCTCTTCTTCTGGCCCTTTTCCTACTACCCAGCAGTGTAGTCCCACCTTCACTCTGTGCCTGCTCAGGTAACTTCTTGGACTTCTTGAAAGCAGATCCAATGTGGTGATTTGGTGTGTAGGTTAATTTTCTGCTCTACTGACTTCTAGAAGTCACAGAAGATAGGTGTTGGGAATGTGGAGCCAGGAGGAAGAAGTGGATGTGGTGGAGAAGACACAAAATTTTCATTTGGATAGCAGTGAGCTGTTGGGTCAGCTGGAGCTGTATTGTGAAACTGCACCCAAAATTGTCTACTTGCCCCCAGTTTTTTCTGAACTTCATTTTGTTTCTCGGTTGGGATATTCTGTGCAAAGGATTTGTACTCTTCAGTTTTCCAGGCGGTAAAAGCCACAAATAAGTGATAGAAGACTGGCTGGCAGACAAGTTTTAGCCAATCCTGCATTTAAAGTTTCCCTTTTCCTGTCCAAGATAAGCATATAATTGTTAATGCAGAATGAAAATGTGGAGTGTTTTCAGGATCAAAGACAGTATATCAGCAGCCTTTGGGGCAGGCAAACAGATGATAGAAAACCAGCACACACATGCACTCAAGGCAGCATACTGTACTCTATTCTTAGTGATGCTTACAACTGCAAGATTCCCCAGTGGGATTGATGCAGCCAGACAGGTGTGTATTTGGGTGAAAGTGCATGCAAGATGAGCACATAACTGAGGAGTAAAAGTGTAAAATGAAACTGTGAGCATGGTGTTACTTACACAAACCCAACCAAATGGAGGTATTTGAAGCACTCTTGTACTAGACCGAACAGCACGTGTGTCTAAACTCAAATACTTATCAGAGCTGCTTGATTCAAATTCCTTGCAAAGTTCCTAGTGCCTGTCTCACTCCGGCCTCATGCATTGCCTCATAGCTCTCATTCCCATGGGCTGTTGCATGTCTGTCCTTCTCTGGCAGGGATCTGATGCAGTGAGGGTTAAAGTTGTGTGAGCAGCACCTTGGCAAGCCTGGCTTTGCACACTGGCTTTGCATTGTGGTGGGAATGGAAGCCCTGTGCCCTCTTCCACTCCCTAGACAAGTGCACAGTGGCTGGGGGAGGGAAAGGAGCAGGACAAAGAATTTTCTCCTTCTCCTTTTTCCTGTCTCTTGGTTGCTTGTGGTGTGTGTTTTGCTTTTGCAAGGTCAGGAACCTTTGCCCTGATGTGTGTAATGTCAGCTGGCACCCAGGAACTTGGCTGCTGGCACAGGCAGTGATGTAAATCCTGGCCCACAGGTGGGGTGATTTATGGAAAAAGAAACAAGATCTTGAGCTGTATGTTAGATAACATGGTAAATTTGTACATCCAGTAGTGTCCTTTGCTTCTGTACCCAGTAGCTGTCTGAGCAAATGCCTAACTCTTACCTTTGGTTAATAGAAACATATTTTTTAAAGTGAGGACTTAGAAGTTTGGCTCTTGGTGAGCCTTTAAATTATTAAGCTGACAGCTGTGAAGGAAAGCTGAAGATTTCAGCAGTGTAACAGACCAGAACAGACCCTTTGGCAGCTTCTGTTGCCATGCAAGAGATTAGCAAGAGGAAGGTGAAAGCTGGGATAGGCATGACCCGGCTGTAAGCTTTGGCACTGATGGGACTGCAGGGACAAACTGGGGAGGCTCTGGCTACCTGACAGCTCCAGCCAACCAAAATCTCAGCTCTTCCCTTTGTTCTGCTGCAGAGACCCTACAGCTGTTCAGTGGCGAGCTCTCTCTGCTGAGGAGGTTGCAGCAGTGCTGCCCTTAAATTGTTTGAGAGGATCACAGGGCCTTCAGCTTCCTCAGGACTGGGAGAGCCCTTAGGGGCTTCCACCCTGCTACGTCCCTGCCTGCAAATCCGTGTCTGGTAGAGCCCTGGGGGAAGTGAATGTCCCTGAGCTTCCTTGGCCTTGCTGGGAGCGCCTGAAGGAAGGTGTCACATCGATGGTCATTGTTGGAGCTTAACGATGGCACTGCTGAAGTTGTTACGAATTTTATCAGAAGCAGAGCAATTCCAAGCTCATTTCCCTCATGGTTGAAGGCAAGAGGTTGTGCCCAGTTCAGCACTGTTTGGCAGAAGGATTAAAATGTTATGTCTGGGTTTGAGCACTGACTTGGATAGAGCTGATCTCGCCCTCTGGCAACCAAAAGCAGTTTCAATGGGCATGTTTTAATATACATGCTGGTTGCCTGTTTTCCAAGGCAAGGGTGGAGATTTCTGAAACCTCCTCATCAGCTAATAGTTTCTTGATGCCAGATTGTCACCAAAATCTTGTGTCTCTCCCAAGAGTCCCTCATTTCTTGCAGAAAATGTGCCTAGTAATTCAGGAATCCTCAGGCTTCAGTCGACCAAGCAGCAATATTTAAATACACGTTATTGCCATTGTATATGGTGTGCAACCATATATACCTCTTTAGTAGGTGTAACTTGAATGACATTTAATGTCTCTGCAGACTTTTGGATCTCTCTTTATCACCAGCTTTCACAAGAAACTACATCTTTCCCTATTCACGCTTCTGTTAAATAGTTGGGTAAATAAATACGTTTTATTTATACACACTTCTCTAGATGAGGCAGTGATTGTGATAGAATAGTTTTTATAATCAGCATCATCTTTTTACTTAGAGAAATATGGAGCATATTTCTTAGAGATTTTTCATTCTTTTGGGAGAGACAAAAGATTCAACAGAAATTTATTTCCTTTTTTGCCAGAGCTGGTATATGAGTTTTGATTTACAGAGTTAAAGGTTTTACATGGTAAACAGCTACACATTTTGAAGCTGTTAAGACAAAACCAGTTTCACTTGTCTTCCAAAAGTTTCACTTCAGGAACCTTACCACTTTCAGAAGCCATGTTAGAGTGCATAACTTTCAGTCATTAACTTGTGAAGGATGGCAGCACCTACAGGTCAAGTAGTTTTTCTTATTCTAAGCAATAAACAGTCAGCATTTTTTCATGGTGGTAGGATTGAAAAGTTCATTAGCACTCTAAGGTGCAGAAAGCCCATGGCACATAACAGTGACAGTTTCTAGAGCAATGATATCAAAAGACCCTTAGCATGAATGGATTGCTATGATACAGGATTATATAAACTGTATAGTTACAGAATTTATTTAATGCTATCACTGTGCTTGAAAAGTGAGTTAAGACTCTGGTGTAAGCTTAGACTCTAAAAGGATTTGAGATATGTAATTGTCTAGAGGTCACTTACTCTCAAGTCCTATCCCTAGATGTTAAACAAACATCTATGCCATTTGAAGAACTGACAGAATTTCTTATAATGAGATTTTGTAATCTGCCTAAGACAATCAAATTTTGTACTTCCTCCTCAGGGAATGATTGTTTTTTCTACCTCCTGAACGTTTTTCTTCCAACTTCCTTAGCTCTTCACCAGTGGTTGCATTTCCCAAGAGTTACTGGTTGGGTTCAAATCTAACCCTGAAAAAAGTAGTTTTCAGTTGTCTCACTTGAGAAGACCCTTGTGTGCTTACTTCTTCAGGGTGGATAGAACACAGAGATTGTATCATCAGATCTCTGTGGAACAGACTTCTCCAGAACTGTCTGTATAAATTTTACTTCCATCAATTTGTTTTCCAAAATCAAGCAACCAAAAAATGGTCAGTTTTCTCTGTGAGGCTTCACCAGAGTGATACATTGAAAGAAAAGATGTCAAAGTGAAGTCTGGTAAAGCTGCAAAATGAAGTGTTCTGAAATCAGGTTTCCCGCTAACTCTACTCTATCACAACAATTTCAATTACATATTTTTATTACTATAAATTATTTAATTTTTTTAAAAAAAGTATTTCTCAAATTTATATGTTCTTTTTTCTAGAGTCTTTGATTCTTGATGCACCCTTTCATGTGTTTCAATCTTTCCTATTGGTACTAATTCTAATGACAAACCCCATCTGTATATCTACAGATATAGATATAGATATAGATATAGATATATAGACATATAGATATCTATATGAGATTCCTGGGCCAAGAATTTCAATCTCATGTCCTTCAGTAAAATTTGGGCTATTCAACATTTCTAGAAATGAAGACGTAAGGCTTTGTTTCCTTAGTTCTTTCCTTTTAGCCATGCCTTTTAATAATTCAGTTGTTGCCCTCAGCAACTTTCCTCAAGTGCAGCTCAGAGATCAAGTAGTTAACAACGCATGTGCAAATAGTGATTGTTCTTTCACTATGTACATAAGAAGGCAAATGTTGTATGAGTGGTTTGTGCTGTATATTTTATGTATTCCATTCCAGATGGAGTCAATCATTAACTTTTGTCTCAGGTTAGCAGAGATCAGAAGGCAAGTTGATGTGCGTAGCATGTGCAAGAATATTTTTTATTTATTTTATGCTAGAGGAGCTGCCTATGAAAAAGTGAAGGAAACTTGTTTCAATGTTGATGGTTGTAAGATCATATTTACAGCAAAATGGACATGTACTAAATGAACTAGCCTAACTTTCTGAAACTAAAGAATGAGGTCATCTCTGTAGAGAAAAAAGCTGATGTTGCAAGAAGAGGAGGAAGCAGAAAAGTTGCTGACAGACATAGGGGTGTCAACCTGAGTAAAATGACGCTCACAGCATCTACCAATTAGATTAAGAAAAAGATGTGTGCTTGCCTCGTGGACAAAGTAGAGCTGCCAATTAAACAATGTGTGACTGTGTAGACCAAGATAAGAAGTAAATATAAACTATGTTTAGAAGCACAATAACCAGCTTGATTCACATTGAATTGTGCAGAGGTCTTTTTTCTCCTCAGATGGTCATGCCGGGAAGGCAGAATGAATGTGCCAAAATCAGTCTAGGTTTGCATTTATTCCATGATCCCTGCTTGTGTGGGAGCAGTGGCCATAGGCTGGCATCATGACAGGGAAGTCCTCCTATCACTTGTCATTATAATTTACTGTTTGTGTAGTGGTAGTGTCTAGGAATTTGAGCTGTTTATCAGGTCCCAACAGGGGTAGCTGCTGTATGCTGTGAAGAAAAATAAAGCCCTTGCAACACAAATCTTGGCTGTGGTTGGTAGTAGTGTCTTGCAGCAGTGGTGGGTTCCGGAAAGCGAGGGATGGTCTGTGTGAAGCCACCAAGGTGGGATTCTGTCAGAATGAGAATTTCTGGTTTGGGAGGTCAGACCCTGAGCCCAAGAGTGGCATCCTGAAACCACAGAGAAAAATAACTCGCAAATGTGGAGATGCAGAGAGGATACCATGTATACCAAAATGGGTAGGGAGCTCTGGGTACTCTCTTGAGGAAATGATCTGCTCTTTTCGGCCCCCTGAGTCACAGCAGTAAAGTAAGAGACCAGACTGGAGCCAGGAGGGAGGTTAGCCAGCTTTTACTATTGGATAGATGGAAAAAGATGAGGGAGGAATCGGTGTGTCTCATTTTAATTGAGGTATCTGTAGACTCCAGTACTTTTTGAAGTGTAAAACTCATAGAATTTCAGTGCTCTCTGTGATGTAGAGCTTAAGAAAGTGAAGGATATTGTCACAGCAGCAGATGTCAGCCTCTCTGCAGTCCTGCTAAGTTCCTGACATAGACTTCTTTGTCCCTGTCATTAAAGTGTCCAGGCACTGAGTGCCAGCTTGGTGGTAGCTCTGGACTTGGGGTCTGCTGTCAGAAACAGACATTGTCTTCTGAAGCTCAGGACCCTCCTAACTCTCTTGCTACTTATTCTGCTTTTTATTTTCATAACCCTGGTATTGTTATACTGTTAATTCTCTTGCTTCTACCATCCTAGCAGAGCAGACTTGTATAAGTCCCTTTGCTAACTCAAAGATACTTTTTTTCCTATGTTAAAGGTCAGTCATCTCCTCAGAATAAATTTAAGTGGGAAGAGGTTGAACTGATGAAGAACTGGCAAAGAGGATCAAAGGCTAGGGGAGAAGAAAGAGCTAATCAGGTTTGGTTCGTATATCTGGTCTTTGAAGAAGAACTGTGTTGAGGCTCTAAAGGTTAGTAAAGACACAAAGTGTAAAGCTTAAAGTCTCAGCAGAACCACTGGCATTTGTTGACGGAAGGATGCATTTCATGTGTTAATCATGCGTTGTTGGTTTTGTTCTTAAGCAAGATCAGGACATGTAAACCATATATTTTAAACAGTTTTAATGTATAAACCACGGGAATTAAATAGGTGTTCTTGCCTTCCAGTTCCTTTCTCTGTGTTTCCCCTCCTTTGGACTGGCTTAAGCAGCTCTGGCCCATCACCATATGGTGACCTGCACTGGGGGAATGATCTGCAGAGCTTTTGGAAGGCTGGTATTTCAGTTGGGTCAGTTTTACAAACCAATTTACCACATGACCACAAAAAAGCTTTCTCTGAAGAAGTACAGGAGAAGAAATGGGTGCTGGCTTCCCCCATGTCACTGAAGTACGTACGGTTTGAGGCTGTGGTTTGCTGATAGAGCGGATCCAACTGCAGGCTGCTACTGCCCCGCTCTTATCACTTCCCTTGCACTTCGCACTGGTCTTTGTCTGGGATCAGAAGTTCAGCGAACTGAAGCAGCTGAAGCCAAGTAAGAAAAATTTAACTTTCTTAACAGGTTCAGCATGAAGTCAGATCAGTGCCAACACTGGAGTGAAGGAGACAGCAGAAACACGTGGTCAAATACAGGGAGAGGGAGTGGTGGCAGCAGCCACTCCTGGGTTTGCTTGACCACCCCCTCAGGGCTTAATTTGCTGGATTCCCGTTAAAAAATTCAGACTCCAGTAGGAGACAGATTGTAAAAATGGTGTTGAGTTTAAAATGCCCAATGGACATGCTGTTACTGGACAGGAACAGAGACTAAGTTTGACAATTTTTTTTACTTTCAAGGCTTTTACCTTTACTTCTGCACTCTTGTCACGGTATTGTGCATGAATGGAGATTCAAATATGACGTTGCATGTGTTTTGAAATTTGTACTGTGCATTTTGCATGACCGGCTTATCATCAGTGTGACAGCACTACTTCAGAAGGGAACCCTGACCTTAATTATCAGCCTTTTACAGGTTTCATAATTCGCATCTTAGAAGTGCCTCAATCTAGTAAATGCATTTAGATCTCAAAGGTGCCGTTGTAAATTATTAAAAAATGTTCCTGATTGCATTTGCTAATTCAGAGTGATGTGTTCCTGATTGCATTTGCTAATTCAGAGTGAATACAGAATCATGTTTTCACATCATGAGGCTGTAATTCTCCATTTCCTTGCAATTGTGTGGTTGGGTACATGGGCTACCACAGCTGTGTCACAGGGCTTTGCAGGCAGGTGAGAGTTTTCTGGTTTCTGTGAGGAACCAGGGGTAGGTTATGCTGTGGGTTTTACGGGACTGTTGGTCCAATGTGTCTGGCTACTGCTGCAGAAAGGAGCAGCCCAGTTCCCTTGGACTGGGGCTTCTGCTGCATGGCTGGTGCACTGCATTGGTGTGTGTCTGAGTCCATGGTGAACAGTCTGGGGGGTTCAGACAGGGTATCTTTGTGTCAAACTGGCGCCAATGACGGTGTAAGGGGTAAGATCAGCTGGCCTGAGGTCAGGGGATGAGGACTCCACAGTGAGATTGTCTTTTCAGAGAATCAGTTTTTGAAGTTAAAAGTACAGCTCTGACAGCCCATGAGCCCCTTCTCACCCCCGTTCTTGCCCTGCTTAACCCTTGTTTACATGTCAGGTTTTTGGTAGAGGTCATAGCAATGCTAGATTTGGGTGACTCCATCCAAATGGGTCTCTGGCTGTTTGGGTGAGAGTGCCTCCTCTATTAAGGCAGCAAGCACAGAGATGCTCGCTTGAAGGTAAAAAAATCAAATGACAAACTATTACTAAATGGCCGATCAGAGCAAAAGCCAATGCACCTAAGAGATGGTGATAGCAAAGATGGGAGCTTGAAAGTCAAGTATTGACTTATTGACTCCCACCACAATATGCTGTATTTGGTGTGACAGAAGAGGAGAAGGCAGTGGAAGGAATCCAGGAGACAGACACTGTTATTCTTCTTGAGAGCTGTGGCAGCTGTATTTCCAAGCTGCAATGCTAGATAAGATTTAAACAAGACCGTGTTTGTTGAGGACAGTGCATAGAAGACTTGAGGTGGAAAATTATAGGGAAAGAGAACTAGAAACAGAACTTACTGGGGAAGTGGTATAGCTGTCCTGAAAGGGGCATTACACAAGGAATCTGCAGAGACCAAACTTCTGCTGATGCAGCACTATGATATTTATCCTGTATGAATCTTATATGCTGTACTTGGTTTGGGAAGATTCTCCCACCCCCAGTAATACAGTGGCCATCCAGCACAGTAGCCTTTGACTTCGTGTTATGGAGGTTTGTGTGGGTTTGCTTCTTGCTTCTCCCACTAAGAACTGTTGGGTGTTTTTCTGTAGTGTTTCTATTAGTGTTCAGCTGAACAGCTGTATGACCCACTGTGTCTGCACCCTCTGTGTTTTGGGCCAAATGGGTTTGTTGGCAGTTAGAAATAAATGTTTGTGGTGTCTGTTCCTCTTCGCGTTGTGATTTGTGTCTTCGAGGCATTGTGGCTTGTGTTTTTACAAGCCAGTCTTGGCCCTGATTTAAGAGGCAAAACGAATGCAAGACATTAATTACATTATGGTTAGTAAAAACAATTATTTTTAATTCAATTCCAATGAGTATTGCAAAATATTCACAGGAAGCTGAATTTCTGAGGGCTTATCTGAGGAATCGGTCCAACATTTATGCTCATCCTCTCTGGAAGGAGAATCAGACAACACACAGCCAACACATCACTCAAAGTTAGGATTGCAAATAATGGATCTATAATAATAATGACTTCTGAAAAGATAATAGCTAGGCATTATTTATAGCACTGGTTGTCAGCAATGGAACAATTTCCTTTCATTTGTTTCTGAAAAGATCCTTGTCTTGATAATCATACATCCTTTTCTGCAGTAGCGTATAATTGTATAGCTTAGAAATTAGGGTGATATAATAGAAAGCTGTTAATTGTTTCCTGATGCTCAGGATATAATTAACTTACACTTTCCTCTAGTTGAAATTAATTTATTTTTACTAAGATGTAGAAAAAGTAGCTCTTAGCTTAAACTGCTATTTTGCTGGTTGTTCAGTGCAAACAGAGGGAGATTGTCATGGGAAGAAGCTCAAAGTAGCGTTATCATGTATAAATCCCAAAAGAGATTGTACAAATACCATTTTAAGAGTCTAGAAGCTTAAAGACTTGCCTTGGACAATTATTTTCAAAACTCATAGCATGTTAGACAAACTCAGACCTTTCAAGTCTTTTGGGAAATGGTGCAAATAGGTGAAATTAACTGTGATTAACAAGTAGCTCTCTGTGACAACAAAAATGGGTCCATGATAGGAGCCATTGGTATCATGTTACTACATGTCTAATTAGACAAGGGATGAAAATGGGTTTATAAAAACACACTGAACAGAAGAAATAGAGCAAGGTTTATAAAAAGCTTTATTTTATTTTAATAAGCTTTATTTATTTATCTTTAATTTATGCAAAATTACACAACTCTAAAATAGACTGCAAAAAGTTGTCTTCTACAAGACTCAAGCACCAAGAAGGGCTGGCTCTCAGGTTGGGGATGGGCCGGGGCATGTGATATACAAGGAGGTGGTGAGGGCTGGGTCTGCTCAGCCTAGAGAAGAAAAGGCCTGGGCGATTCTTCTGGTTGCAAGTACTAAAATGAGACAATGTGGGGAAAGGGGGAGAGAATTTTGCAAGGTGCACAGGGATGGTACAAGAGGCAGTAGTCAAAATTTGCAAGGGACTTTCTAATCAGATATTTAGAAAGAGTTCTTGTCTGTGAGGGTTAGTAAAAAACTGGAATAGGAGTCCAGAGAAGCTCTGAAATATTAAAATCTTGCCTGGAAATGACCCTGAGCAACTTGTATGAACTGGTTATACTTTCAGTATAGGTCGGACCAGATGACCTCCAGAGATCCCTTCCAACTGAATATTTTATGAAGGCATAGTGTGTTGTCTTCTTCAAGCAGTGGTGGCTGGTATCAACTTTTTGTTATTGGCTGGTAACCAGAGATAATTATCTGCTCAGTGACACTGGTGGGAGGGCTTCTAAAAATGCTTCCTAACCTACTTCAGTGCAAAATCAGCTGGATTAGTTTGTACCACTGCTCTCATGTTGTCCAGCATTTCAAGCAAATTTAAGGATGAGAAATGTATCCATTTCCAAATGAATCCCAAGAACTTTTGAAATGTCTGTATTTCAACTGAGATTTTTAGGAAGATGTGAAGGTGACAGCCTGACTCCCGTGACCTCAATGTCTTTAGTTAGGCTAGGATTTTACCTCAGATCACGTGAGATTCATCAAATGCCAGCATCACAACTTTTCCCACCACCAAGATTTCTTTCCAAGATGTTTGTGATCTGTAGATTAATGTCTCAAGAACTTGGGGTACAGAAACCAAAGTCCACATATTTGGGATATGCTGGTTTTATAGCAATCCTTGAAGAGTGAGAATAGGGGAAAGATTGGAGACAGTGTAGAGAGTAATATGTGCCAGTAGGTCACGATGCCAGAAATGCTGCTGGCTGTGCCATGTTGGCATTACAGGAAGAACAGTAATCCCAGGGCCAGCCACCTGCTCCTCTTTCTCGCCACCTGCATGACACCACTCTCAGATCCCCTCACATTGTGCATGAAGGAGGGAGCAGTTTGGGAGCTGGTTTGTGTGCAGTGTGTGCACAGGTTCCTGTGCAGAGTCCTGCAGCTCCAGCTTTGCTTGTGGAAAGAGGATTTTCGTTCACATATTGAAGGAGGAACATATTTGAGCTATTAAAATTTTCTTCTCTTGGAGGGGCACATCTCATCCTGTAGTCTCTCCTGCAATCAAAGACATGCTTATATCAAGCATGTGTCCAACCATTATCCCACCTATTTAAAAATAACAATATTTCTTTCAACACACACACAAAACAATGATATTTTTATTTTCGATATATGCCATAGTGCTTTATCACAATTTTTCAAGGCCTAGATAATTTAAAAATATTTCCTCATGGAGGAAAATCTCCTTAGTTTTCTATAAAGTGGTGGTTTTTCCAAGTGCTATGCTTTGAGCCTACTGTAATGAATCAAGCACCAGTGGTTGAGAGATAATTGCTTGCATTCACTTTGTTGGGCTACAGAGGGGCTAGAGCTGCTCCAAACCAATGTATTAATAACTTCATATTACTTTTTTTGGTCGAATCTGTAAATCAACACCAGCTGAAACAGTGTTTCGTACATAATTTCACATGAAATATGTTTGTACCCTGTGTTGCTTGCTTTTCTGATGAATATGGAACATCTGAATATAGATGGGGCCAGTAACAGCAATACTCTTGGGAAAGATATTATAGGGCCAAAGGAGGAAGAAAGAAAGGATTGCATAAACTGTTCAAGAGAAGCACAATAAAAATGGAAAGAAGAATTTAGTTAAACATATAGTGGCTAAGGAAAAGTTCCAGTGGAGTGGAAATTGTGAAATTTTGCTTGCAGGCTGAAAATTACACAGCATATCTTTTTATGTGAAATATCAGTATTCCCTCTCAGAAAATGAAAAACCTGTAGGAAAAGGCACAGAAAGGCACTGGCCACTTGATCGATGGTTTCACGTCTTCAGTGTCCACAAAGCTCTTGCAATTTCAGCAGTTCATATCTGCACAGCCTACTTACATATGGACTGAAATGTTAAATATTGTATATCTTTATCTACAATCTGGGTGAGGGCATTGAGGGCACCCTCGGCAGCTTTGCAGATGATACCAAGTTGTGTGGGAGTGTTGATCTGCTGGAGAGCAGGAGGGCTTTACAGAGGTGTTTGGACCAGATGGATCAATGGGCTGAGGCCAATTTTATGAGATACAACAAGGCCAGGTCCTGGGTCTTGCATTCTGTTCACAACCCCATACAATTCTCCATTTGGAGTTGAGTGGCTGGAAAGGTGTCCATTGGAAAAGGACCTGGGGATGCTGGTCAACAGGGACTGAGCATGAGCCAGGGTGTGCCCAGATGGCCAAGAAGGCCACTGGCATCCTGGCCTGGATCAGATACAGTGTGGCCAGCAGGAGTAGGGCAGGGATTGTCCCCCTGTACCCAGCACTGGTGAGGCTGCACCTCAAGTGCTGTGTCCAGTTCTGGGCCTCTCACTACAAGAAGGACATTGAGGGGCTGGAGCACATCCAGAGAAGGGCAATGGAGCTGGGGAAGGGTCTGGAGCACAAGTCTGATGAGGAGGAGCTGAGGGAGCTGGGGGTGTTTAGCCTGGAGAAAAGCAGGGTTGGGGGAGACTTTATCAATCCCTACAAATTCCTTAAAGGAGGCTGTAGCTGGTGTGGGTTGGTCTCTTCTGCCAGGTAACAAGCAATAGGACAAGAAGTAATGGCCTCAGGTTGAACTAAGTGAGGTTTACGTTGAACATTATAAAAAATTTCTTCACTGAAGTGGTTGTCAAGCACTCTAGCAGGCTGCCCAGGGAGGTGGTGGAGTCATCATCCCTGAAGGTATTTAAAAGATGTGGCACTTAGGAACCTGGTTTAGTGGTGGACTTGCCAGGATTAAGGGTTGGACTCGATGATCTTAAAAGTATTTTCCAACATAAACATTTCTATGATTCTGTGATTCTCTCATTCAACTGGTTTTGGTTACATTCAAATAAAGACCTAATGAACACTGTACCGTGCTTTGATAGCCAGCAAGAATAAGGGACTAAACCTTGGCATGTGCTCTAGCCATCCTCCACGTGCCTGGGTAGCTGCAACAAGGAGTGCCTGTGGTCTGTCTGCCCAACTGTGCTTGTTCAAACCATCTGAGGAGCAATCATAGCCAAGCTCCAACAGATCTTCCTTTCTTCAAGACAGGTCATGCCAGGGCTGGTCTTGACGGGATGAATTGGATTAACACACAGTGTTGGGCCCTTTACACCGATGATAGGTGAATATCTGAGTTTGTGTAAAGGCACAGTGCAGGCCTGAACCACTTGGCTCCCCTTGTCCTGTTGCCCATCTAAAGTCTATGTCTAACTGTCTGTGCAACGTGTGTTTTGGATTCAAGCTGAGGCCCGAGACAAAGCTTGGGGTATGCTGTAAACATAGCCATGTTGTTATAATCTAAGTCCAGCAGCATTCTGCTGGGGCGGATGAGTGTGTAAAGCTGATGCTGTTCCTTGGTGAATAAGGGTCAGGATGCATGGTCTGAGTTATTAAAGCAGTAACAAGTCACATTTTGAATTTATTGTCAGAGCACATAAATTCACTGAGCTTTCTGCATGTATGGAGAGAGAATATTGCTTACAAGGAGAAATGGCAAACACATGGCCCAGCAATGGGAGCAAGCTGCTCAGTAGAGCAGCAGGATTTCTCTGGACTCCTTAGGGATTTATTTATTACTTTAAAGGAAAACTTCCATTTAATCTTAAGAGGAGAGAAGAATGCTTCTGTAATATTAATCTTTTCAAAGCTTATATACTTGTGAGCTTTTGACAAGGCCTACTCAAACAAGACAGGATCCTTGATAGCGTCCTGACAGAAGGAACTATTCACAAACAGTGGTTGTGCCACAGCTGTGTATCTGTTCATATCATAATATATGAGACATAGAAAAATGCTGAGCTGATCAAACAAAACAATCCCTAGGCTAGATTTTTGCAAAAGGAGCATATTTTAAATAGATTCAGTATTTAACTGGTATTTTTAATAATGGATTTTCCCTAATGATGAAGTTCTTCACTAGCCTACCAGAATTTAGGCAGTGAGAAACTTCATTCCATTAAAAAATCCCCTTAAATTCACATACCATAATTCTTGCTGTTACGTGTTTTCGTGACCTAGATAAAGAGAGAGATTTAAAGCAGATAGGATGGTTTTTTGCCATTAAAACATTTGTGTCAGAGAGCAATCCTTTCTGTGTTTAAAAATAAATGCAGTAGTGTTATGTTGCAAAATTGTTGAGTAAAATCATTGTTACCATTGGCGTGCATTCATTTTTAACTCAGTGTAGTCTGGGGCAGTCAGTAGATTTCTGAGACATTTTTCATTTTTTCATCTGCACATGGTGGTTTATTTTTTCTTTTTTTTTTTGGCAGTGAAACCTTATTGAATGTTACAGGATTTTCTGTAAGAAGAAAATGTATAAATGAGCAGAATGTTAATTAGGATTATGCTGCTTTGTTGCCTACAGCTGACTGAAAAGGTCGTACTGGCTTATATTTTACTCTCAAAGACAAGACAACTTAAGGGAACTCTAAAAGGCTGTAACATCATTTGATTTAAACTTCTAACCTATTTTGAGTTATTCACTTTAATAGCTACATACTCTGTATTATTTCAATAAATAAAGTCATGTGTCACTATATAAAATTAGACAAATTCCAGGCTAAGAAGACCAAGCTGACTATGACTACACAGACAGGTTCTTTGCAGTAACTTCACAAGATGTCAGGAGAAGCTGGAGGTCCCTGCAAACCTGGTGATCTGGATCTCAAGAAGATGAGTGAATGTTGCACATGGAGGCAGGAAAGCCAACTGAGTTCAGACATGTAGAGTCTTCAGCCAAGGGAAAAATGCAGAACTGGACTGTGGAGCTGGCAGAAGGATCCTCAGCCATTGCAGTTCCTCCTGGCTTCTACACTTTGATTTAGCAAGGAAATAGAACAGACCTTTGGTCTCTATGCATGCTGCTACCCAGCTGATGGGGTTTCCTCACAGCCGGTCCCCAGCTCTGCTTTGGCACAGGTGTATGTCACAAAGGTTGCATGGTTTCCTTCAGACACTGGAGAACATGCCAGTAGTTTGGTGTTGACTGGCCAGTTAAATCCCCATCCTTCCAATCAGCCAGATAAGGACTACTGAATGCTTGCACAGTGAAAATGAAAACCAGGGAACACCCTGTGACAAAAACAAGGAAGCATGTTCACAAAATGGGGACATCTCTCGTACTTACAGCTCCTGAGCTTTGGCAATCACACAAAGAATGTCTGTACATCTGCATATACACTTGTAATAAAAGCTTTGATATAAACAGCAAGTGTCTTAATATAGGCAGCATTTGAACTTTCCTTTTCTGCTGCTGACATGAATCAGGACTTTAAAAAGGCTGAATCCTGGTATAGTGCATTCAAAGGCCAGCCTCTGATATTCTTCCACCTTACAGTATTCCCAAGGCTGTTTGGGGATAGCAGTGTAAATCACATAATTATAAACCACAGGACTGGAAGGTCATCTGAAGAATATTACAATACATAATCCTTTGATATATTTATTATTATTCTTGCCTTAAGTAAGAATTAGAAATCAATTAGAAATGAAAGTTTCACTATCTCATATTCAGCTATTTCTTACTCTGTTGCTTTTAGCCTCTGAGTTCTCAGTTTTCAGCAGAGCATTTTGTTGTTAGTGCACAGCCTTACATTTTATAGTTTTACCTGTTCCTCCATGTCTATTTATGAACTGTGAAGGTCATCCTCTAACAATTTAATTGCCTCTAGGCAATCCAGTCAAATGGATCATTACCTTCAGTGTTTAAAAATCTGCATCAGTTTTCTAGCTTTGTTTTACAGTTTAGTGGTCAACCACTGAATTTCAATAGACTTCAGGAAGACAGTGGAAGGAACTCCCTTGAATCATGTCTTTGGTCAGTGTAGCATCCTGCATATTGTGGTGTTGCCAGCCAGAGGAGGTAAAAAAGCATGTATCAGTGTCAATCAGAGATGGAGGAGGTAAAAAAAGCATGTGTCAGTGTCAAAACATGGCAGGTTTTTTTTTTTTAATTTAAAGAAATTCAATGCAAAGTGCCTTTTCTAGTGAGTACTTTTGCACTTAGTGGTGTCACGGTATTCCTTCAAAATAAAAGTAAATCCTAGAAATGCAGTTATAATAAACATGGAAGAAAGGAAGCTATTCATTTAGAATGTGAACAGATAAACAAAGTTTGATGGTTTTAACACAACGTATTGTATATTGAAGTAATATTGCATTTCCATTCATTTTAAGATGGACCCACATATTTCCTGGAAATTATTTCCATAGAAAATTAAGGTGGATAAAAAACCTAGTTGATGGTTATTAGCAAAGATGGCTTGTTTTTGAGTGAAAAGTACATCAGTTCTTTTGGGGATCCACACAGTAGCATCCCGTAGACTTGACCTGCGTACATTTGTCCCGTAGTGCATCCCAGCTCATCCATAACTGAGTGAGAAGCACAATTATGTCTGACTTCCATTTAGAGAAGGAGGGCTGTGATTTGCTGAGTTCTGACAGCTTCAGCCTGGAAAGTGAGCAGCCTGACTGAGACAGGCAGACTTCCACTCTCCTTATATGACTAGGGGCAGGTGAAATAAAAACTTGCCTGTATTCTGTTTTCCTATTTATAAAACCCAGTTTTATGCTTTCCAGCAAGACAGAATCTCTCAAGGTTCAAGTGCACAGTTAGATATATTATTTGTGTTTGAACACATTTTACTTTAAAGTGAAATGCAAGTGAAATGGCTTGGCAGGCATGAGGGATTAGTCACCTCACAGCTTCTGTAGGTTTTACAAGGGGTCTCTAGTTTTATGACAGATCAATACAAACACACAGATTTAATTTCCTCTGCAGTCTGGAGTACTCTGGAGGCTGTGGCTCTGAATTTCTGGCCTGAATTTGTGGGCTGAAAGTCTCTGAGAGACATCATGTTGATTTCATCCCAAACCCTGAGCAATGCCTGTGTCTGTTCCCCAGAGTGTGCTTTGATCCCTGACAGTGTTAGTAAGATGTTATAAGTATTGGGAATGTCCTTGTACACCTTTGGTTGCAGGCTTAGTGGCCTTAGTACTTTCTGAACGCATAGAAAAAGATTTCATAAAAGAGGCAGCCACAATATTTTATTTAAAGCCACAGGGACACTGGTGAGCTGTCATTTCTTTGGAAGCTTTAGGATTTCCTCTGCAGTGCACCAAGAGATGGTTTATGGCTCTGTGTTCTGGCATCTCCTCACTTTGACTACATACATGGCTGTGGGCAGAAAAGGGGCCATTGTCACAGTGATGAGAACTGCTATCAGGAGCTGCTTTGGAGACACTCTTTCTAAGTGTATTTGAAGTGGCAGAATTCTTGCTCTGCCACAGCTACCAAAACAGAAATATCTTCATCCTATTTCCAGTACGACCCCATGTTTTAAAGGGTAATTTAGCTCCTGTGAATATCAAGTAACAGAAGTAAGTGATTGCGGAGCTGAAGCACAAATAGAAAGAGGAACGGGCAGCAGTGAAACGCTGACACTTCAGCTGAGACTTGGCAAGCCCAGCTGGAAATGCTTGTCCCAGCAACACACACTGCATTCACAGAGCACCTTCACGATTGCCTCTGTGTACAAAGTTCATATAATCACTGACCTATTTTATTTTTTTGCTGACAGTGCAAAGGCAAAAGTTTAGTATAAAGGACATTTTAAGTAGTTTTTTCCTGTGTGTGTGTGTATATATATATATATATATATATATATATATATATATATATATATAAATGCCAACCTATGCTCATATATTCTGTAATGAATCAGGTGTGTAACTGACTTGTAAGTATTAAATTTCAGTGGAACTTCTGCTTCTAAGTCACTGAGACTCTTTGGAAAATGTGATCTTTTAGTAAGATGCCTGTCTACCATCCTGTAGACAGGTCATATGCTTATGTTAGAAACACCAAACTTTATGACCTCTGGGAGGATACAAAACTGTTCTATTTCAAACAGAAAGGGGCAATTGTACCTGCCAGTGGAGGACCTAGGATGTTCCTTGAGAAGAGGTGCAAAAAACCTATGCTCTTTGGCCACCATGTATTGTCCTTATCTTTGGCAAGATACTTCTTTTGTCCATATATGTCTCTCACAAAGGACATTATGACTAGTTTTCCTTGGAAATAAGTATATCCTTTTCTTATAGATGCTCCCTATATGCATGAAACATGTGAAAGAATTTTAAGATGGCAGAAACCACCTGCAGGGCTTTGCCTCTCTGCATATAGCTGCTAATTTTCAAGGGATCTAATACAGTTTTATTCAGTTTACCCAAATTTGACAAAAACTGTAGTAGTTTAATGAATGCTGCCTGGCAGTGCTCAG
Organism: Leptocoma aspasia; assembly: GCA_013399835.1. Classification (NCBI taxonomy): domain Eukaryota; kingdom Metazoa; phylum Chordata; class Aves; order Passeriformes; family Nectariniidae; genus Leptocoma; species Leptocoma aspasia. The sequence goes on from VXAX01004657.1 coordinate 486,109, forward strand.
TCCGGGATAGTCACTGCAACCAAGGGTGTATGTAAGGTGTAACACATGAGCAGTAGCCCATGAGCATGCCAGAACTCCTCAGCAGCAGTTGAGCATGCTGAGGCAGGACGTGCATTGTGCTATGACTAATTACATCATCAGTGTGTATTGTTCAATAATTAGTAAATTCTGATAGGGATTTCTGTTTTAAATGATCTCATCACTGGTGTTTTGTTCTTCCATTAAAAAAAAATTGTTTCATCCAAAGCATTGTGGACATCAGGTTGAGGCAATTGGTCCTGCCCCTCTACTCCACTCTGGTGGGACCTCACCTGGAGTGCTGTGTCCAGCTCTGGGGTCCTCGGAACAGGAAGGACATGGACCTGTTGGAGCAGGTCCAGAGAAGAGCCCTGAAGATGATTAGAGAGATAGAGCACCCCTTGTGAAAACAGAAACACAGACTAAGAGTCTGTGTCTCAGACTGTGTGCAGCCTTATTGTGGCCTTTCAATACTTGAAGGGGGCTTAGAAGAGTGATGGGGACCAACGTTTTAGTAGGGCCTGTTGCAATAGGACAAGGGGTAATGGTTTAAATTAAAAGAGGCAAATTCAGACTAGATACAAGGAAGAAATTTTTTGCAACGAGGGTGGTGAAATACTGGAACAGGTTGCCCAGAGAGGTGGCAGAGGCCCCATCCCTGGAAACATTCAAGGTCAGCGTGGAGGGGCTCTGAGCAACTGAATATAATGGAAGATGTCCTTGCTTGTGTTGGACTAGATGACCTTCAAAGGTCCTTTTCAACCCAAACTGTTTGTGTGTCTATGATTCTATGATTCTGTGATACGTACATTTCATGTGTGTGTATGATTGTTTCAGGAAGGCCAAAAGAGATGAAAGAGTGGAGCACATTATGAAAGTCCTTATACCATGTTGTCTATTTAGAGTGTCAGGGACCAACCCGTTCCTTGCACATTTTTTTGAGCCTTGCAAGGATAAGCATAGGGACTATATAGGATGTAGGAACTGGCAGATTAATTATTCAGAAAATTACCAGGAAGAGCAGGAGGTTTTTGTTCTTTTTTTTTCATTCATAGAACTCAAGATTGGATAATGCTTTGTAAGATCTATGTTAGCCAAGCACAAACTACTAGACTTAATAGAGAGAAGTAGATGGGTGAGATATTTGGAGTGTGGTTCAGTTAATGATATCCTTACTGTATTCACCCAGCATGTTGGCCTTTTCTGGGGTTGGAAAGGAAAGCTAATTGTACAGGCACTGTCTCATAAATCCTTACCCACTGGTTCAGAAAAGAGGCAAGGAACTTCAGAATGCATAATGTCCCTGGTAGAAATAAAAATGCCCCTGTTGATGAAAACCAAAATGGAAGTTTAATGTAGCTGCAAGAGCAGTTTCATCCCAAGTTAGCGCCTGATTCTTCATTTCTAGGCCAAAATTTAGATTTTTCCATTATCATGAAAGTGCCTAATGGCATCTCAACAAATAACATTGTTCCAGAAAGCTCTGAACACATTTACTGCAAAGCAGGAGCAGTGTGTTCCAAGTTATCTTGTTCCATGCTATGTAGGAGGAAGACACTTCTGTTTGGAGCAAGAGTCCCTACATATTGTCAATTAGGAGCAACTGCTGTTTAGACAAACCCCCAGGAAAATTATTCTGGCATGCATGCTTGCAGATACAGCCTTTATTTGTTGTAAGCATGAGTAAGGGCCATGGATATAAATTTGTAAATATTAAAGGCTTGCATATGCCTGTTAACCTTCACAGGCAATTGCTCAAATGCTCTGGATCTCACTCACAGTGTTTTCCTCAGGTAGGGCAGATGTGGCCTCACATGAAAAATGTGGCAGGTAATCTTGAGTAATATATGGAATTATATATGGGTGAGGTAGTGGCACATACAAAATTGTTTTCTGGTGTTGAGCTATTAAGTTGCAGAAAGTGGGTCAATATTTCAAAGGCTTGTGGAATCAAGGTGTCCCCCTATCACCCCTTGTTGTTTGCTTATCTTCTCCCCCTTCTCCTCTCAAACTGGTCAGGGTTTGTCAGTCAGCTAATTCTCCTGAACAGCTCTTGAGAAAAACTTCTTCTAGTGAGAAAAATCTGTTTGGTGCTAAGTTAGGTCTTTTCCAGTCATCATGCAGACTAGCTGACATAAAGTGAGTAACATTACTTAAAGGGAACACGTCAATTACTTTGGGTGAGAAGCCTGCTTCTCCATGCCAAGGGATAAAGAATTTACCATTTCACTTGAATATTGGTTCGAGTGTATAATTGTATTCACTGGTACATTTTATTCCTTTTTATTCCATTTGATTTGGCTTCTGATAAATACTTCTGAGCACAGACACATTTTTTTAATTCCTGCCTGAACCTTTGATTGGGACACCGCAATATATACTCAATAACTTTACCTGGGGCTTCTATAGCTGTAGTTTACATTAGGTACAATGTCAATTTATTGGGCTACTTATCCTCCGAAGAGTTTGATTTTTGGAAGATTTGTAGAGGTAAGGGAGCCTTGACAAGGAGAACAGTGTACACCACCAAAGAGAAAATCTGAATTCCTTTTGTGTTTGTTATTCCAAATAAATAAACCTGGACATAATTCAGTATGGACATAATTGGTATAGGCTGCAGAAGAAATTCCCACATTCATGTGGAAATTCAGGTTTGTTAAGGGTTATGTGGTCATGTTTTCTTTGACTTAATGATTTTCTATCCTCTTAGCAAATTTGGATCCACTTTAGCAAGTAAGTGGAAATAATTCAGATCATGGAATATCAATGAGTTTTATAAATATAGACAAAAAGGTATACAGAGAGACCCTTTCTCTGAGTGAGGCAAAAGATTGTAGTGGGAACTTGTGTCTTTTGACATGACAGAGGAATTGAAATACTTACAAGCCCACCAACTGCAGGAAAGCCCGCAGCTGGAATTTAAGACAAATGCTTATTTCTGGGGCTCTTTTTCTACTGGCTTGTTTGAGGGATGTCAGACCAGTCTTTGTCGTACTCCTATGCAACATGTGGACAAAGAATTTTGTAGAAAGAGTTTTACCTCTTGTATCAGCTGAACTCCATCCATTTAGATTTACATGGTTGACTGAAAGCTGGATTGAGCTGTCTACCTTTGTATTATATACTCTTTTTCTAGTTTGGTTCTTTCAGCTTATTGTGTGACATAATACCAGATGAACATTAACAGAACCTGGGATGTATTTTAATTGTAAGCTCCATCAGACATACTGATAATTGCACGTTCTATAATTAAAACTGTGAATGCTTTTCTTTCTAAGCATAATGACAGCTGTTAGAGCACATCTGGAAAATATGCTTTAAGCAAAAGTATTTTAGCTCAGAGAATTTCACAATCTGTGAGATATTTACCAGCATTTCTTTCCAAAATACCAATCTGATTTATCAGTATTTTTAGTATAAAAGTCTTGCTTTTTTTAAATGATGTTTACAAATCTGGCTTTAAATTCACATCCCAGATTGACAATTCCAGTGTACTTAAAGGCTAAATGCTGCAGAACAAAGCATTGCTTTGCTACTGTTTTTAGGTAGAAGCCTACATAAGTCTTGTCTAATGCTCTAATAAATGTCCTTCATTGATTTCAGCCAAATATTTTCTCTTTTTATGATTTTAGAGAGAAATTATTGTTTCATACTGTAATTTCATTGAGAGAAGAAATTTCTCATACTCCTGCTCTGTGCTTCTTGAGGTTCATGTTAAGGTTAAGACCCTTCTGTGCTATTACCCCTATACCACCTACAATTATTACAGCAATACTCAGGGCTCTTTGCAGTCAGTGAGTGTTTACAGGGTAAGGCCCTGGCCACTTGGAAATGAACAGCAATGTTTCTGTTTTTGATAGGAGCCCAAGCATTTCTGTGCTTTCCTCAGAACAATTGTATAGACATTACAAAACCAGATTTTCTAATATGATTCATTAAAATGGAACAAGACAAACAATTTAAAAACCTCTATCTGCTAATTATTGCTAATGTTGCTTATTTTGTTTATTTGGAAAAATGACTAAACATAAAGATGCAGAACCTTAGAACCTCAAGGTATTACTTTAATCAGGATCTTGCATTCTGATCAAGCACCTCGACCATCTTGCTTTCAGGATGATGAAGGAGATTTTGCAAAGAGCATTTGTCAACAGATGCCTAAGCTAGAAATCAGTTTCCTTTATTTGGAGTAGGAGGCAACTTTTTAATGAGAGATTACACTGTGCTGGAGCAACTTCACACCTGAATTTTAAATCATAAGTGCCATCCTTGTTGTGCAGTTGGAGGCAAAATGCAGTTACGCAACCAAGCGAGAAGCTACAGCTGCAAAAACTAATGAGATTAAAGAAAAAAATCTACAGCAGCAATACTATAAAATAATATGGAATACATTAGTGGTAATGTGGGAAAATTAATTCCAAATTATTGACAGTTTAATTGACCTACGGGAAGTATTTTAATGGACTTAATATGCTGTGCTGTTCTTCAGTTTTTTAAATTTTTCTACTGAGCAGAAAACAAGTTTTTCCAATTACGGGGTTTAAAATTGTAACAACTTTTGTGGGTTCCCTGGTTGTGAGATGCCAGCACTGGATGTGTGACTTTTCTGCCCAGCACCTGCAAAGCCCATCCTGTGAGCAGGGCATGGGTGCCACTCATCCCAACCCATGGGCTTCTCTCTCACCCCAATCTTGCTGTTACAGAGGCTCTTTGCAAATGATACTTACGAGGTGATTTGACCCCCAGGCTCCGACTGCATGAAGAAAAGGTCATTAAGGATCGGCGACACCACCTCAAAACGTACCCGAACTGCTTCGTTGCCAAAGAGCTGATTGACTGGCTGATCGACCACAAAGAGGCCTCTGACAGGGAGACAGCCATTAAACTGGTGCAGAAATTACTGGATCACAGCATTATCCACCATGGTAAGTGCAGTATCACCTGCTAAAAAGTTCTAAGCTAAATTTATTGACTGCTGTGAGACAAAGGGAAATTCCACTCTTGCTCTTCAGCCAAGTATAGGACAGGTAGGATCCTTTCCCTGCCAAACATGGAGCATCTCTCTTGAACTGTGCTGCTATGCAAGGTCACCTGAGTCCTGAAGGAGATGAGACCCCAAAGAGGTGCGGAGTGATGTTCTCCATGGCGGGGAGGGGGAACTTACTGGAGACTGTGATGCTGCTTCCCTGTCTCCAGAGCAGCCCCAGCTGGATCATGTCCTCCCTCTCCCTGCTACCCTCATTTCCCTGCTCCTAAGAGCGCAGTTCTCCAGCTGAAAAACCCATCTGAAAAATCAGCCAGCAAAAAAAAAAAGATCATTTTTCTCACGTGGATTAGTTCCCTGGCCCTAGCCCTCACAGCAGCTGCACAAACATTAGTGCTGGTACAGCTGCAAGAAAGTTAGTGGTCTGGCTGTGCCCTGATTAATTTTCTCCTAAACTTGTTGTCTATTTGAGATCTGTTCCTTTCAGCTTCTTGAATAACAATTCATGCTGATGAAAAGACTTCCAATTCACTGGTAGCATTTAGTTGCCTTTTGGGGCACAAAGAGGCTGAGAAGCACATGAGAAAAGAAGATCCAAGGCCTCAATTTCAAGTCTTTAGTATTACCCATTTCAAAATGGCAAATGTACCGTGTGTTTCTTTTTTAAGAGAAAATTGAATGACTACGAACAGACGAATGTTGACTTTATGCAGAGGTCATTGTATATGCAGCAATGCTGCTGCTGTCTGCAGTACATTAACAACACCTTAATTAAAGTCAGAAATGCACATATTGAATGAGTGCCACTTCTACAGCTTCTGCTTGGCTATTAAATGAAAATTCTGGGTTGTTATGGAAACTGGGACTCACGGTAGATAGTTAAAGAATAAAGTAATTATAGTGTATTCAAATCTGTCTACTTAATCCTCTATTGAGAAAATGTCAGTGAAGAGTTGCGTGGATGCCTGAGTGACTTAATTTAATTGAGCAATAGATATTTTATTGCTGTATGCTTGTTGAAAGGCCTAACAACTTCCAAGCATTTTCTACCCTACCATCCAATTGCAAACTGTAGAAGAAATTTCATATATATATATATATGCGTGTAGATATATATATATGTGTGTGTAGAAATGGAACAGGTGTTTCTTGAAAATGTTCATGTATTACACTCTAATAAAATACTTTGTGAAGTGAGCTTGGGCAGGTAAATTCAGAGAGGTTCTATTAGGTTCTGCAGGATGCTTAGAACACTCTTTCAAGTCCTGTGTCAAGTGAAAGGGACACCAGTTCTTGCTTTTGTGGTGCAGAAGGCCCCCCATGTACGTGGGTTGACAGCTGTGTTACGAGCAGCTTGCTTGGGATAGCTTTCCCATCAGTTTATGCCCTTGATGGGGCTCTGTTCTGCATTTCCAAGAGCCCATGATCAGCTGGTGTTCTACAAACCTAATTTGGCATTTCTCAGTATGCTCTTGTTGTACCTACCATTTGCTAGCTGGCATGGCAGAGCAACTGAGACAGTTTTAAAAAGGCAGAAGGCTTTGGTTTTAACTGTTTCTTTAGGAAGTCTCAGGTTTCCTACAGCACTGCTAACTGATACGAATAACTTCAAGAAGTTTGGCAAACCTTAAATTATTGGGCATTCTACTCTGGTGGTCTTTTAAACAAACAAGCCAACAGACTGTTTTCATCAAAAGGTTTCTGGGTATGTACTAGGTGGATGCTTTTTTGCTCTTTATGTTTGCCATAATACTCACAAAACTGATGGACACTTCTTCCCTTCACCAAGAAATTTGGTTGCCTCTCCGAAAGTTTTCTCCAGCCTTTCATTAGAACGGAGTAAAGTTTTGTGCTGAGAAATACAGGGGGTTAGTCTCTACACGTGCTTGCTTTGAAGCTCAGCAGTGATACTTGCTAAATGGGTCCTCAGCTACTTAACATGTATGTGAAGATTTTTTTTTGTTTAATTATTTTATGTTTCAGTCTGTGATGAGCATAAAGAGTTCAAGGATGTCAAACTATTCTACCGCTTCAGAAAAGATGATGGGACGTTTCCGCTGGACAACGAGGTGAAGGTGTTCATGAGAGGACAAAGACTGTATGAAAAGTATGTTGCATTCAGTGTTCATAATATGTTGATAATGGTGCCAGGTGAGGCAAATGATACTTGTTAATCTATTTTTGAACGGCAGAGGCTTTAAATTCATGCAGGAATGGGTCTGGGCAATTCCAATACTTTAGCCGGGAGTCCTTCCCTCTCCTATTTTTCTTTTGCTTTTCTACCATATTCAGTTGAGTCATTTTGTTTAAAATCTGATGGCCCAGATTGTAAATACGTCCTATATGAGAATTCAATGTGAATTGAAGCCCTTGAAATCTATTCTGTAAAAATAATTACAGAATTATTTGTAAAAATAATTGAAATAATGACAGAATTATTTTATATGTAAAAGCATAATTATAATTCCTAAAACATCAGTACACCAAAATGCATTGAATAAGCAGCTGCACGTCTGTGGAGACTCCATATCTACAGTTTCACAGGGAGGTACAATTTTAAATCATAGGTGAGATGAATCTTCAGTGTTCCAGTCTGCAAAGTTTCAACATCAGAAAAGTTATGTTAAAAGCAATTTCAAAAAACCCACCAATCCAACCAAGAGCATCTAGTTATGACTTTAAACAGATTATTATGCTGAGATACTGAATATCCCACTGGATTACTTCCATCAAGTAACTAAATATCTTAACCGTACTTCCTAACATGAAATTAAAGACATTTTTATTCAGAATGTAGAGATTTTGACATGCTACTTCCAAGCAGAGAGAAGAAAATGCATGTTGGCATGTACTACAAATTAGTGCAAAAGTTGTGATGTGTTATTTACCAAAAAGCTTGAAGTATTGCTCTAGACTGAATACCACCCACTCTCCTGCTTGCTTGGAGCAGAAGCGTGCAGCAGCCAGGAGAGATGCTGTGTTTTCTCGATGAAGGAAATTTGTTTCCTTCTGAGAAGAAAGCAGTCAGGAAACTCCCAAGTTTAAAAACTGATAATAAATATTATTTTCAAGGTTAGCCAGCTCTGAAGATCAGTTTGGTGAAAGAGCAGTGAAGCCAAATTATAAACAAATACTTGCAAATGCCACTCCTTTTGTTACACCCATCATATAAAATTCCCCAAGACACAGTGACTGAGACTATTTAAAGTAAAAATATAATAAATTGTATAAGACATAAGAAAATGCATCACCAGAGAAAATCCTCCATTCTATGCACTGGGACCAGTGAAATGAATCGGCCACCTTCAAACTCTTCTGTGCCTTACTAAGCACAACATTTGCTCTTTAGACTCAGTAAACATGAAGTGTCTACAAGCCTGACCTATACTCTGAAAAGCAGATTAGAGTATCTACAGTTTTAGCCTATATTTCTGTTTCAATTATCAGTAAGAAAAATAATATTTTGTTGGCAAGGCTGAAGCCAGTCTTCTGCATGAAAGGAGCCATAGTAGAAAGAACTCTGTTCTACCAGAGTCTGCTTCCATCACCATTTCTCTGAATGGAGAACTATCCCCAAACCAATGTCTGTGATCCAGTTTGTCTAACTCTGTACTAGCAGAAAAGCATTCATAATTGTAGAGAGTGTTCCCATCTTGGCAAAGGAGTTAATGCCAAAAGCAGCACCTGTATCTAAATATAACTGCATCCTTGTGAGGTGCTTGCTCCTAGGCAACGTATCGGAAGGGTTCAGAAACTTTTAAAACCAGCCCTGAGTGCTAAATATAGTATAGATTAAAAATACCTGTCATTTCAAAACCAGTATGTGACAGTCAAAGCTAGTCAAAATTCTCCATGGATCACCGGAAGTATTTTATATTCCTGGGAGATAAGAAGGCATACCTGGGCTATCTGGGCTTCACTTTGTTTATTTTAGCAAATCCCCTGTGCAGAGATTTCAGCTTTTGTTAGTTCCCTTGCCCATGCACCTATGTTAGCAACACCTTCACAATTTCACTGGATACACTTTAAACTCAAAATGTAATTCTGAAAGTCAGGAAGAGTTCTGCAGTGAAATGTGTGATTGTGTAATACATCTGTTCTATCAGTTTGCTGATAGTCCTGAGAAAGAAAATATTAATTCAGTGCTATTAAAATAATTACTAAATGGCAGCAACCAGAGAAAAGGATTCGTGCACAAACATTAAGTCATTTACCAGCATATTCAACTTGTTTATCAAAATGCCTGTGGGCCTGATTGCAAGAGAAATGCAGCTATGCCAAAAGAAATCTATCCAAATCCAACACATTTTGAAAATCTGTGTCTAATTTTGTAGAGTTTGCTGATCTTCACTAGGCTTTGCTAATTTAAGGTAGACATTGTAATTATTTCCTGCTCTTTTCCACTCTCTGCATTAGGGCTGGAGTACCACTAGGTTCAGAAGCCAACTTAGTTTGTGCTTGCCAAAATTACAGACATTACCAAATGCTAGTCCATGCAGTTTGTACCATCAGTGGGTAAAATGAACAAAATGCTCTAGGAGGATCAACAGGTCGTTGCATGGGAAGAGGCATGGATGTCTTAGGCAGGTTCCTTACATTCAGACAGCTGTTTTGGGTGAATGCCTTGTTCTCTGCCCTGGGACATGGCAGAGAACAAGGCATCAAAACCTGAGCTCTCCTTTCTTGTGCATTATCCCCTTTACCCGCCGTGGGCATCTTCGGTGGCTGTACCTGTGGGATTAGAAGATTTAAAATCAGTCTCTGATTGTATTCTCCCTTCATTTGCACTGAAAATCATGAATCAGTTCAGATTCCCAGCACATAATTGCAAACTTTGCTAATCCTTTCTGTGAACATACTTTGAGGTTCAGGTTTATAACTAGAGATGAAAACTACTGGATTTCCTACAGTCTTGTCTGAAATTGTTGAATAGTTTATAAGATTTAAGGTTGGTATCAGCTTTCAAGCTCTAAAGGACTGCCCAGATAGGTTGAATGAGATAAACATGTTTCCTGTTCAACAGAACTCTCCCTGCAAATCTTTTATAAATCCAGCACAGACCTTTCGTAGCTTTAAAAAAAAAATCAAGTTGTTGCAGACATCTTATTTTTATGATGTTTGCAATTCTCAGTAGGGTTTGGTCAGGCACACAAGATTGTTGTTTCTGGTGCAGTCATGTATAGGAGCTATAAGTCATTTCATGATGCTGACATCAACTGAGATTTTTGAACCAGATTTCACAGTGAAAGAAGTGCAGATTTATGGTTTTAATTTCAGGAAATCTTTCAGATAATTTTGAGACTGCATTCTTGGAATCGCTTTCAGTTTAACTCATCAGTGGTTGAGTTGCTTTTATCCTCTGGTAGAGTTATTTTGATAAAAACAAGGTTAAAGATTGCTTTTGAAAAGGAGTTTGAATTTCAGTGTTTGGCTAAATACATTCCTTTAATGCAAGACGACACCAGTTTTAGTAAACAATACGTTTCAACATTAACAGCCGCATGTTTTTTTTTGGAACAAGGAGAAAATGGAAGAGTAAAAGGAAGTTTCCAGTTCTGCCTAATGAGAGGCCAGGTTTTTGATTGATGTAAATTGGTACGGTTTTGTTGACAGCCATGGAGTTACAGTGATTTACTTCAGTGAGTGATGTAAGTCCATGGATTGCTGTGTCTGGGCTTCTTAAACTGGCAATTTGTCATGTCTGTTTGTTCACAAGTCCAAATCCTTTGCAGTGCTATTCTGAGCTTAGGCAGAAGGGTGTGAAATGTCAAACTGAGTGTTTTTCCACTTGATATTTTTCCAGATTTCTTTTGTGTCTCTGTAAAAATCTAACCATTAGCACTGCCTTTTCAAGGACCTTTCTATCTACGATTTCAATAAGGCGGTCAACTAATTATAGACTCATCAAAGAACAATTAACGTAATCCTAAGGATTTTTTATTTGGTGCCTGTAGAGCCTGGGTAACCAGTTCTGGGTAACCATGCAGCAGATGGTGCAAAAAGACACAAGCTTTGGGTTTGCATTTTTTTTTCTGGGGGGAAAAAAAGCCTGGTGAGCAAGACACATTTGAAGATAGTCCCTTGGAGCATAGTAGGTCTGTATTAGATGTGGTGAGTGTGGGACAAAATGCTGTGGGACAAGATGCTTGTAAATTAAAATATTAAAAAATTATAAAGTCTGCAAGAATTTTGGAGTCAATACATTGTCTTCAGCTAATTTGTCTTTCTCGATTCTTACTGAGCTCAGGGGTGCTGGCAATGACACACCATCTAAATGAGCAGTTTGTTGTGCTACCACTGACACACAGCTGTGGCTGAGCAGCTTTTGCCTGGTTTGATGATCTGCTACCTGGTGGTCAGATCCTGTAGGTTCAGGCCTCAGGTTACTGCTCATTAAAGTCAAGAGAAGAGTCTTTTAGGTGAAATAACAGAGGTTGGACCCTGTCAAACCTCTTCACTGTAATTTCAAATGAAACTTCTCTCTGTGTTCCTATGGCACAGATTTTTCTGATGCTTCCCAAAGGAGATGAAGTTACATTCCATAATCTCTGGATGTGCTGTCAGTTTAAGAAGCAGATGGCTCATGTGTGGATTTACTTGAATTTCAGTTCCTTTGTCAGAAGGGCAAAGATTAAGCACTTCCAGAATATGCCTGTTGTAGTTCAGATGTGCCCTTATTTCAAAATAGTTGGTGAAGGGAGGGGACTTGTTGCTCTTAGATGGAAAAAATAACCTTTCCATTCTTGAACTGTTACTCTGAAAGTCTTATCACTAGTCCTATTATTAGCCTATAATAAATAAAATAGTTACGAAAAAAGATTAGGTTAATAAGGATGCTACGGTGCTCAGTCTCCCCCCCAAAAAGTGGAATTCTGTATTACAAAGAAATGATTCTCATTGTTTCTTTAAAACTGTCTTCTCTTTCAAACTTTTAAACTGACTTTTGCATTAACAAAATATGGAGGCTTTTTTTTTTAAGACTGTGTCATTTGCATAGGTGTCTTGAATAGAGAAGAATTTTATTAGTATCCTTCAGCTACTCACGTGCCAGTTGCTAGGAGATTTTGGGACGTCTCATGATGTTCCTCTGACTGTAGAAGGTGTTACACAGAACCAGCTGAGGCACAGAGAACTGTGAGCCTCAGATGTTAAAATGTGTTCAGGTTCATATGCAACTCACTGACTGCAGCTGCATCATCAAATGTTGGATGCACAGTATTTATTCACCCCCAAACCACAGAACTACCTTTTTTCCTCCTCTTGAATTTTTCTGCAGCTGCTTTAGAGCTTATGGAGAGAATTTTCAAAGTTATCTAAATGACTGCAGGGCATAGTCCTGCTAACTGTAAATATTAATTAGGAAGCCTTGAACACATTAGTCACATTCTGGTGCTTTTAAGCTAATTTTTTTCCAAAGCTGATTATACAGTAACTTTTAGAGAACGTTAAACACTAAATAGGGGAAATGCAAAACCTAAAAATCTAATTTTCTTTTAGGGGAAAAAACAAGAAAGCATTAACTCCACACAGGGATATAAAGCCTGAATTTCTTTACTAAGCACTTTTAATTCACTTCCTAAGTAGATTGATAGCTTGAGGAAAGATTTAGTAAGTCAGTGAAAGCTTCATATACGTTTGCTTGATATAAATGAGATTTGCCAAAATAGATCTGGAACTGCTTTTCTGAAGAACCATTTTCCCTACCAATTTTCCCCCCCACCACACCAGGCTGATGAGTTCTGAAAATACCCTTCTGCAAGCCAGGGAAGAGGAAGGAGTCAAGTACGAGCGAGCCTTTGTAGCATCGGAGTTCCTTGACTGGCTGATCCAGGAGGGAGAGGCCGCGACACGGAGCGAAGCGGAGCAGCTCGGCCGCAGGCTCTTGGAGCACGGGATTATACAGCACGGTGAGAAAGCCACTGCCAAGGAGTAAAACTACACTTACTGCAGCACTTTCTTCAGCTCAAATCACGTGGAGGGGCCCTTGTCTTCCTGATCACCGTATCTGTGATCTGATACTGTGGGTTTAGGTTCTGAATTATTTCAGATAGGAGTCTGAGTAACTTTCTTTAGAAGAAAGGTGGCTTTTTCAAAAGTGCATTGTATCAGTTCTGAAAATGCTTCCTCGAATGCAGAATGTGACTGGAACTTGAAACTGTATAATAGCAACCTAAGGATGCGGATGAAAATCAGTACTCTTACACTTGTAGTAATTAACTTGTAGAACTTGCTATCTGCAATGTGTGTAATTGAGGTAAATAGATTTGTAAGGATAAAATAGGGATTAGAGCCATAAATAAGCTAAAATCTGCATGCAGGATAAAAATTTCAGGGTCTGTGTATCTCTCTACTTGTAGGCAGAACAGAGCATAGTCTGATGCCAAAAAAGCGGCTTTCCCTCTTGGACATTTAGCAGAATTGTTCTAGTATGTTTGGGCAAGGAGGAGGATGTCACTTTTGCTATTTGTCCTGGTCATATAACTTCTTTGAGGCAGGAATCAAATATTTCTTCATGGTCCAGTATAATGTGTCTGGCAGATATACCTTCACCAAGAAGCTCCTTCTCTTAAGGGTGGAGGAGACAGAGTTTTCTCTCTCTACTGCCCCGAGGGTGAAGAAATTAACACCCCTGGCCCCATCTTACATGTTGTCATTATCTGTTCTCAATGCACTGTCTCTTCTGTGACCAGGCATTTCCCACCATAGAAGTGGCAGTGCCTCTGGGAGCAGTGAAGGCGTGCCAGGAGATAACAACAGAATGGCAGAAGATGTCACCTACATTACTTAGTGCACAATGGGAAAATAATCATATCCTGGTGGTCCAAGTGTTGTTGCATCAAACCTAAGTCTGACAGAGAACAAACAGATGATATCAGCAGGCTGTTAGTACACAATGTGCTAGATTGTCTAGGTTGCTTGTTACTTCACGAGAAAACCTAGTTTTAATGAATAGAGAAAAATGGGCATGTAAGTGGCCTGCACAGTTCTGTCATGGTTCTAATCATGTTCACGTTAACTTGCAATTACTAGGAGCCACTTCTGAATGTTTACAGTGATCAGCTTCCAGTTCTATAATTACTCCTGTGCTTCCTATGATTTATAGGGTGCCAACTGCTCAGAGCTTGATGGACAGGAAAGGTATGCCACCCCTCCTCTTTACAGCAGCAATGATTTCATTCCTATTTTTACCTGAGCATTTTCTGTGTATTACATATGGTAAACTTTCCTTGTCCTGGGGTCCAAAACCAGGACACTTACAAAAAAAAAGGAAAAAAACATACAAGTGAGATTTCTGCTGATACAGATGTTTTTTGCAGAGAAAATAAAGTCAGGACTTAGCATTTGGTGCAAAGCTGGTTTTCTTAGCTACTGAAATATTTGCAGAGCTAAGAAAGTCAGGATGTGGCTTTCCTTGCAGATCAACCATTGTTGCATTAACTAAGGCAAATGCTCAGCAGGCAACATTTGCAGGGAAATAATTTTGCCCCCATCAAGGCAGGTTTCAGGGGTCATTCCTGAGTGACACTAGCCCTGCTCCTCTATGGATAGCCCTGGCCGTTCTGCAGGTTTATCCCCTGCCCATCATTTTCTTGTAGTCAAGAGCATGTACAAAGCATGCTCTTAGAAAGAGATTTGAAACTCATGAAGTAAAGATGGGGTTCTGGGAATTAGTTGATTGCTGAGGAAGTGGTCTTCTCACTTGTCCATACCAAGTCATTGCTGCAAGGTACTGTCATATTCCTCACTCCGTTTTTAAATAAAACAAACATAACTGACTGGGGATTTCACAAGGACTTGATGGGGGTGATGGAAGTAAAGTAAAACTGAATGGTGTCCTTGAGATTTATCTTCTATGAGTGAACATGCTTTGTGCATGCTTTCTCCTTTGTGAAAGGAGATTTCCTTCATTTCACTGCAACCATTTGTCTAGACAGTGTTAGGAATATTGATGAAAGTACTGGTAGAATTAACACAGAACTGGTTTGGGGTTCATCTTAGCAACTGGATGTGATCTGTGCACACTGAAGGTTCTTGTAATGCTGTCTTCCTCTGAGAACAGAGATCAAAATGAGAACTTCCAGGACAGAATTAGGGATATAAACTGTAAAACAGCAGGAAAGGTATTCTCTCCCAACATTCTCCCATCTTACAGAGTTCTAGATCCAATTAAAAAGCAAAAGAAAGCTATTTTTCTCTGTCTTAGTACCATAAATTCATTTCACAATACTGTGCTTCCTTTGTTTTGTCTCTCATCAGCAGTACCAAAATGTTACTTGACACTAATTGGCATCCTTGTTGGCAGAACCAGCAGAAAGACTCTTGACTGAACAGGAGTGGAGCATAAAACATTTCCTGTCCTAAAGGCAATCACTTTCTAGCAGTATTGTTTGATATCCACAATATGGAATAAAATAAAACTTGCTGTATTATTCTTATGAAGTATTTATTACCCCACCCAATGCAATGGAAAATAATAGAAATAGTTGCATCAAGTTGCCAATCTCAGTAGTAATTTTCCAGCCACAACCGAATTACGCAATGTCTTTTTACTAATATTGACTTTCATTTCAGTTACTCAGAGAAGCTGTATTCTGCAGCTAAGGCACTGTATTCAGAATGGCTTCCTGACTCATTTTTCTTCACTTTAATTGGTCAGACACAAACCAGGTTTCACACAGGAAACAAACACTGATGCTAATTTTAAAAAGGAAAACAGTGGTTTAAGAGGAATTGTATAAACGCTGCAAAAGCATCAAATTCTTGGTTTTAAAATAATCTTCCTGATCTCTTAGGACATATGTTACTATAAACATTTCCCCTGCCATGCATGAAAATGATGAAATGTACTTAAGTGCTGAATTGCTTCCTGCCAAAATCTTACTGGCCCACACAAATAACTGAGATTAGCTCCATTGATTAGAGTGTGGTGCTGATAATGCAAAGTTGTGGGTTTGATCCCCATATGGGCCATCCATTTAAGAGTTGGACTCAGTGATTCTTGTGGGTCCCTTCCAACTCAGAATATTCTGTGATTCTGTGAAATCATAACCCACTAATCACCATTTTCACAAATAAGACCCAGATTTCCTTTGCTGTGTATTGGTACCCTCATGTAATATGGAATAAGTAGCAGGGAATTATGCATTTTGCATTTCTTGAAGGCTGGTGTTGGGATTGCAGTTGCTGGTAGTTACTCGACATTTGTGAACACTGATGGCCTTCATCCAGAATATAGAAATAAAGATTGTGGGAAGAGCTGGGGAAGGGTCTGGAGCACAAATCAGGTAAGGAGCAGCTGAGGAAGCTGGGGGTGTTTAGCCTGGAGAAAAGGAGGCTCAGGGGAGACCTTGTCACTGTCTACAGCTCCCTGAGAGGAGGCTGTAGCCAGGTGGGGGTCAGTCTTTTCTAGCAGGTAACAAGTGACAGGGCAAGAGGAAAAGGCCTCAGGCTGCATCAGGGCAAGTTTAGGTTGGGTATTAGGAAGAATTTCTTCACTGAAAGGGTTGTCTTGAATTGAAACTGCCCAGGGAAGTGACGGAGTCACCATCCCTAGAAGAATTTAAAAGATGTGTAGATGTGACACTTAAGGACATGGGTTAGTGGTGAACCCATGGCAGTGTTAGTGGCAGTGTCAGGTTAATGGTTGAGCTTTATGATCTTAGAGGTCTTTTCCAACCTAAATGATTATATGATTTTGTCAGTGCTAGGATTTTTTGATGGCAATAAATATGTGGTAGGATGTTTTAGACATGATATCAGTATCTTCAGCCTCCACCCTCCTTTAAAATACCTTTCGACTTTAAAAGTTTCATTGAGATAACTGCACTTGGTCAGACCTGGTGTGTTCAAGGTAGACACGTGTTCTGCTGGCTTAGCGCAGAAGTAGGTGCTTATCTCCTCTCAAGAGTTAATCTTTTATCTGCAAACTCCACTGTGCAAATTACTTTCCAAGATGAAAACCAACACTTTGTAGTGACTTAGTGAGAACAGTAAATGTTGACATGTGCTGTGTCCCTGTCTCTGCAGGAAAGTCTTATATCTATATTTAATTTTCCCTATTCTTTGCTAGGACTCTGTACTTTTATACAGCAGAATTTCCTTTCTGAAGATGATCAGTGCACTTAGTTTTAAGCATCAAGACACATGATGCAACTGAAAGTTTGTTATAATTGTGGAAGTGGACTAAATATCTAACAAAGTATTATTTCTCTTGCTTTTGTTGAAAAGCTTTCTTTCTCTTCTCAAATTGCTGTGAATAATGAAGTCTGTGCTACTATATTTACCTTAGATGTCCAGCTGCTTATGATTAGCTGATTAAGATTCACTTACAAAGTGAAAACTTGCCATGTATGTGAAATGTACTCTTCCTTAATTCAAGGATTTCTGTTTGGAACCCCTTTCTTGGAAATACCAACTGCAGATAGCAGTTTACAAGTATCATTGAAGCATACCATAAATCCTTTACTTAATTGATCATAGGCTTTCTTTTCCAAAATCAACACGTACATTTTTTAAAACCATTTTTCTGGTTAATCTAAAACCTGAATCACATCAGCCATTGGATATATCCAAGCTTTCATTATGCTAAAATTATAAAATATGTCATTTTTACAGATGATGCCTTGATTTATCTCAGTAAAACACAAGCCTTCAGTTAGTCTATGATGTCCTGCAACACAGCTTTGTTTTTATTATAAGTCCTGTTGCCCCCATGCTGATGCCAGGCAGAAGCACTCACTTGTTTGTGTGGCAGCTCTTCCCTGGCAATTCCCATGCGTAGGGACAGCAACCTCACCCACAGTAATTCAGCTGCTTATGCTAAATCTGGAGACCATTTACATATTTTTCATGATTTTGCCCTTGTAAGAAGTCAAAGAATAAGAACTTTGTATGTAATTGTGTAAACTCCCAGCTCCTTAGTCTATCAGCTTCTCATTGTGCTCTTCTTGCAGTTGTCTTTATCTACAACAGGAATGGATTTGGTTTTTGAAAGAGCCACATGCTCTATGTTTTATGTTAATAACATATGAAAAATTCTTTTCTTATTAACTATTGAATTTTATTTTTCTGACAGAGAATGGGTTTCAGTTTTTAACAGCTGCAACAAAAAAAAAAGAGATACCCAGATGGGCCTTTTCATCTTCTGCTTCCCTTGCCACAGACTATACTTTCCATACTTTATTTGGAAGCAAAGAAAAGCAGTTGGCTATGTTCTGTAAACTTACTAAATTAAAGATGATAAATCCTCATATACAAACCAAAAAGACTGTTGAAATTTGTGTGATTCAACACTGGCTTTTCATGCTAGAGTA
The DNA here is from genome assembly GCA_013399835.1 of Leptocoma aspasia. Classification (NCBI taxonomy): domain Eukaryota; kingdom Metazoa; phylum Chordata; class Aves; order Passeriformes; family Nectariniidae; genus Leptocoma; species Leptocoma aspasia. The sequence continues at coordinate 504,424 of VXAX01004657.1, forward strand.
AGTAATGTGTATTTGAAAATATACTGCAAATAGATGGCAAACTGGCTGGAAAGACAAAATGTATATAGAAACACGTATCTGCATACCTATTTTAAGGCAGTAGAAATAACATGTTAATGCACTGATGAGAACATACCACCTTGATAAGAACAGGATACTCTGAATTTCAGTTCCCAAGGAACTTTTGACAGTTTTCTACTGTAACCCTGATGCTTTAAAGATAGTATAAAAGTTGTCTAGACTTTTTTGGACTACAGGAATATACTACAGTTCATTGAAACAGCTCAGAAAGCCCTCCCTAGTTGTAGCTCAGAAAGCAGTAGTTATAGCACAGCTTTTTTTTTTTTTGTGGACCTACTTACAGTTTCAGGACCTGTTTATTTCTGGACATGCTTACTGACTTCACCCTTAGTAGGATGAGCTGGAACATCTCTCTAGATTTCATATTGCAGGGCTAGAATCTGCCTTGCAGTTTTATATAAGGGGAAACAAGAACAGTTCAAGCTTAGATCCATTGTCTGTTTAAAGTGAATTCCTTGTAATCCAAATAAGAAAAAAATACGATTTAGTACAGCTGCACTGCCGAAGAGTTCAATGTGATGGTTGAATACATGCACAGGTGGGCTTATCTACGGTCTGCATAGCAAATAAACATTCATAAAAGGTGGAAATGCAAGCGTTGTGTTTATGCAGTGCAGGGAATCCGAGACGCAAGATCCAGGGGCCTGTGCTCACTGAACATCTGTAGTCTCTCTCCCTGGATTTGTGGGAGATCCAAGCAGGTGGAATTCATCAATGTGTAAAAGGAAACTAATCTGAATAGGTGCCATGATTAAAATGCATTTGCAGTGCCAGATTAGCAGAAAAACAGGAAGGCTTTGAGAGGAGTGGGAAAAGCATTGTCCAGTGCAGAATAAAGTGCCAGTTACTCTCCTCCAGCCACACGTGTGTTGGTGCAAGGCAGAGTGGAAGAGGGGCAGCCCAGGAGTGGCAGAGGTGGCCAGTGTGGGGTGAGCACTGGCTGCAGCTGCACAGCTGCTCTGTGCAGCTCTCAGCAGCTGCTGGTGTTTGCCAAGCCCACGGACTCACACTGCTCTGTGAAAGCCAAAGTGGACACACACTTCACTGTTCCTCTGGCAAGGGACCAAAACTGGGCTGGCCAAAGGCCTGAGGCACAGAGGAGGCTGGCTCAGCAAGCTGTGTGCTATCCAGAGAGGCATTTTTTAAAGGAACTCGTATTTTATGTGTTGATTTGTTTTCTTCCCTTTTCTGCTTTGGTTCTGCTTTGGAGAGGGGAGTGAGAAAGCAAAAGGACATGGAGTGGGAGCCAGACCCTTCCCTGGGCACCCTTTGGGTGCAGGTGGAAGCAGCTCCAGCTGTGCTCTCCTTGAGATAACCCCCCAGCCCCTGCCAGCCCCTGCAGCCTGTCAGTGTATGTCTCATCATCCTGCATTTGTTCTTGGTGTGATGTTGCTCTTTTGGGGTAATATCCTGACACTCCAGAGGTCAAAACTGATATGGTCATCTGTGACTTGCTATATGAAGGCACAGACTATTGCAGCCAGTAATAGTGAAGGTCTAGAATGATCTCCTGCAACTTCAAACTGCATTTCACATAATTCTAATAGAGGAAACTACCTCATTAAAAAGATAAAGTATACTTTTGAATAGACTGAGGCTGCTGCCTTATGCAGTCAAAGTCTTGGAAATGTGTTGTGCACTGCTGGAAAGAGTTCAGTGCTGCTTTTGTCTTTAAGTGGAGAAAGATATGACATATCCACACTGAAAAATCCATACACTCATGTTTTATAGCCTCTTCCTCTTAACCTTAGCACAAGCACACTCTCACACAAACAAGCACACACTTCAATATGTCCTCTGCTCTCTTGAGAAAAGCTGCTCATCTGGCTCCTCGTAACTTTGATCTCCTTCTCACTGGTCCCTCAACATGGAACAGCCGTTCCCTGGCTCCAGCCACGAGCTTGCTTGGTGACAGTGTAGTTTCTGGGGACATGCAGAGCAGCTGGAGTGCCTCACTGGATGTGTCCTACTGGGAACTGCAGCTTTCGGCTGGTAGAAAGCATTAATCACCACGCTGGAGATGTACACAGATTATCAGCGCTAAAAATCATGGGGAATTGAAGTGGTGGGAGGGATTTGGGGTAAAAGCCAGTTATGAAAATGGCCTGATTTTTCAGGCATGAGTCATACCATTTATTAAAATAGGCTTTTGTACTTTCTAAAGCTTCCTTGGTCCTATGAAATTAGTGTAAAGCTAATATTTCTATCTCTGCTGTGCATCAGACTCCTTGAAAAAGTGGAAAAGAAAAGGCTGTTTGAGCTCCATGCGGATCCTGGGATTTTATGTCAGAATCAGAAGCTGAAAGAAGATTTGCATGGATGTTGCTATTTATATTTTATGTATCTGAACAGAAACTGTGAAGCAGCCAGGAACAAGAAGCATCAAAGCTTCAACATTAAGTGCTCCCAAACGGAGAAAATCCAAAATAAATATTCTGATTTTTCTCAACAGTAACATAAATAGTGAATGACCAGCTAAAACCCTTGCCAGTGAAATTTGCAAACTCTAGGGGTAGAGACAGTAAACAAATAATTGAACTCTATTAATTAAATGGTCATTACCCCAGAAGAGATGGGTTTTTTTGTATAGCTAATGGTATAACTACAAGGCAATGCACCTAGGAAATGAGAATACAGGCTCCACTTGTTGCTGTGGAGCAGTGCTGTGCAGGGAAAGAAGGATGTGCAGGGCATGAATTATTTCCATTTTATGCTATTTGTGCAGTACAGTGCAGTAGTAATGGTGGGCCTGAGATGTACAAAAAAAAAAAAACAACACCCAGTAAGAAAAGGGGAGTGAGGTTAGAATTGTGGGCATGCAGTTCTGATAAGTGGATTTTTAGGAAAGATAAAGAAGTTCCAAAGAGGACTCCAGGAGGTCTAAAAAAGGTCAGAATTTAGGGGGTAGTATTTATTCAGTTGATAAAAGGTACGTTCACAAATTTCTTTGCAAAGATTTTTGACCATATCGTACGTAACTTTCTAATGAAGGTGTGACAGAATCCAGGGAATAGCAGCTAAAGTTAAGCAAATTCAGCTTTGAGTTTAATCTTTATTTTCTGTCAGGGTAAGTGACTGGAGGCTTGAATAGCTTGTAAAAGGAAGAGTAAAGTGGTCAATAAATGCTTTAAAGTATGAGTAAACTAAATTTTTTGTAAGATTAAAAGATAATTGTTAAATTCTTTTTCTGGGAGAAATTTTGAGGCCTATGTATGTGGGAGATTAGACTAGTGGGTTATGACCCTACCTCCAAAGTTTGGCATTGGTGAGTATATGTTAGTACTGGTGCCTTTCCTTCCAGGACACTAAATGCTCTTGTGTACTTTTATGGTTTTGGAGGTTTCCAGTTGCCATATTTTTACTTTACTCTCTGTGGTGCATTTCTTTCTGTTGCATAAGGTGCACATTGTAACATGAACATGTTGCCACCTGAACAGCCGTGAATGAAATTGGAGCAAGAAACACGAAGTCATCCCACCTTGGTCTTTGCATCACCCTCATAATGTACAAATGCAGCTCCTGACACTCATCAGCCGTGGCTTGACTGTTAAAGACAAACTGAAATGGGTGCCAGTTTGCTTTTCTGTGCTGCACTATGAGGGGCAGTGAACTAATTCAGGAGTAGCAATGTTAATCTCTATCTAGAGCAGCAACTTCCATGAGAGGTACCTGGAGCAAGAGCCTTGTCAGCTGCCACAAGTTTATCTGCTACTGCCTCTGAGTCAACACCCAGAGCTGTTGACCAACCTTTAAATTACCTTTAAAGAAACTGTTCCTGGGCAAGTCTGTGCAACTCCCTCAGCATTCTGCCATCGGTTTGGAAAAGCTTTTCCCTCCCACTTTTCTCTGCTGCTTGCAGCAAAATGTAGGCTGCTAAAGAGGTTGAGCTGAGCACCCATGACTGCACCTGTACCTCTCACCAGCAGCCACCAGTAACAAAACCAACCTTCTGCATGTGCTCTGCATCCAGCATTCACAGAATTGTGATTTACCAAGCACAAGGGCATGTGTAGCTTCTCCTGGCTCTTGCTTAAAGTCAGCCACTGCACCCAAGGAGTGCTTTCAGAGGCAGTCAGCACCCACATCTGCCTCCTGCTCCTCAACCTCTTCCTTCTGATCTGTGGTGTGAAAATTCCTTTTTCCACACCTTTCCAGATACACTCATCCTTAGGGAGAGTCATAGCCTGGACATTTAATCACAAATCATCAATAACTCAGATGATAAAAAAAAAAAGAGCCCCATGAGGCACAGTAATAATTTTGGTGAGAGACTTTATTTGATGATGTCTATACAAGGAGACAGTCTGAGCTATATTGCTCCTATTTATATTTTTAGCTTATTTTTCAATATGTAAAAGATACATGATGTTACAAACACATGATATGTGAACTATCCTTAGAAACGAGGAGGTTAAAATATGAATGTCAAGGAGCATGCCAAATTCTATACTGATGTTACATGTCCTAAGCATTTTGGTTGCAAATCCTTTGTTGTGTAAATCATACACAAATATTCTCCAACACACAGTCACTGGACTTTGCTTTTCCACTTGCACTCATCCATTGTATAAAAATTTACCCTTCTATGGACTGAAATAGTTACAGCAGAGATTAATGACTTCAGTGGAAAGCCTAAGCCTTGCTGTTTTAAGTATATAAATATTACAATATTTAATTCAAAACAAGTATTGTTAGTCTAAAATATGTTCAATATCATGGCATAAAAATATTTACATTATCTAGTTTCATGGTCAGTAGTTCTTGAATGTCAGAGTGCTTGACAATTTCTGCAGCACGAGTGTGTGTTTATCTCTGATTATCATAATTTCTGAGTACTGTCAGAGCACTTCAGTTAATGACACAAACAACAGAATAATTTTCATTAAAAATGGTGGCATCATAATATTTAACTTGACTCAGAAACCTTACTGATACTTCTTACGTTGTGGATGGTTGGCCACAGCAGTTCTATTTCCAAGGAAGCATTTGTGGAGCCCTCTTTCATTTAAGATTATGAATCACAATAGTGCTGAATAAATAGTGCTTGACTTTTTAAGACTGAGTTTGAGATGGCCTCAATTTTTTTTTTGTCTTTAAATGTGGTAATGTCTTTAAATGTGGTAAGATATTGATAGATATTGCTACTTTTACTTATTATGTCAGTGATCTTAAAATTAAACTGGTAGCTGCAAACACCTACGTACTAACTCTGCCTCTGACAGCAAATCCTTTGGGGTATGTAGGCAGATTGCCAAATGTCTCCTCCTCTATTTCCTTCCTTCAAAAATAGTGATTGTTAGTAAGTGTTGTTTAATAGTATTGCATACGATATGTATCCAAAATGGGGAGCACAGCAGCAGTGTGTGCCTGCAATAATTAACATGTCAGAACACAGTAATGAGTTACTTGCGATGCTAAATTTGACTTAACAAAGCCATTTTGCATCCCTGAGGACACAACAGATTCAGCACTGAAAGCTGAATCTGTTGACAGACAGCCAAGTGGCACTGGCTCTTCCAAAGATCTTTGACAGAACCAGGCAATCTAAGGGATGCCTTACAGCCTATGCCATGTGACTCTGGGGCAGATGGCCTGTGTGGCAGCTTGGGCACCAGCATGTGCAGTTCAGAAAGTTCCTGTGTGCTGATTATTCCTAGTGTCCCAAAGGCAGAAGTCCATTTGTACAGACAATGGTCTCTCTGACAGTGACCCAGGCAGGCAAGGGACATGCTTCATCACAAGATGGTCTGACCTCATAAGGCAGTTTCTGTATCCACATAGAAGACAGTGCCCTGAGGATCATATCTAGGACTGGCATCTTCCTTATTGTCTGGGTGACTTGGCATCCCTGGAGGTGATTGGTCTGGGCGTTTTCCTCTTTGAGGTTATTTCTTCAGCTCACAAACATCAAATTACTTACTGGCAGTTTATGTGTAAATGCAGCCTATTTTGCAAGGGTGTCATGTGTGGTGTAGTTCTGTAGTTCCATGAAGAGTAACCTGAGACACAGGGAGTGTTCAAAAGGGATGACAGCAAGAAAGCCTGTGTTGGGGATGAGAATGAAAGGAAAGCAGCCAGCAGGGCTCCAGGCTCTGCTTCTTGTGTAGCACCTTGGACTCTGCTGGATTTTGGACCCCATGTATTGGGCAGAGCAAAGAGCAAGGCAAAAATTCTGTGTCTGCAGTAGGAGGCCAAGTGACTGAGACATGCAGTTGTAGACTTGACTGACCTCATTGCATGCCTGTGTTGTTCTTGACACTTTACACATAAATATCTATAGCCCACCTGTCTGTAGTTCTTACAACTCAGTATTGCAAGAAATGCAATTTATAAACTAGGGAAACCCAGAATCTGAATTCTTCATTGAAAAGGTCAACTGTGTGAAATTGTTTCTGTGGAATGTGATCACAGAAGCTGGGTGAAAATGGAGAAAAATGCTGCCGGACACCTACTGCAGCTATTTTAGATGCTGCAGTACTGATGCAGAGAGTACTCCAGAGAGCTTTCCTGCAGTCAGGACCTGCAGGAGTCAAAGCACTTTCAGGACCTGGCACAGAGCTCCATCCAACTACTGCATTTTTCATCACAGCATCAGTGGCAGTGAACATGTAGATGTTATAGTGAAGGCTTGGTGCTCCTGCCCTGACACCAGCAGCCTGGGGTTTGCTCTCAGTGTCAATACAGATTGCAATTAAGATTTTTGTTCATTATGTAAGAAATTATTTCTGGCCAGGTGCCTGTTCCCAAACCTTGTGTATCCGTGCGAAGGGGGGAAGTGGCCTGCAGGAAATGTCTGGGACACAGTGTCTGTGGTGAGCAAGACAGAGGAAATACACAGGTCTTGATTCTTTGCTGCCCTGTAGCTCTGAACCAAGATAGTTGGACAGAGCTCCTGGAGGCTGCCCTAGACTGATGAATTTACACAAAACTTGACGTAAGGAGCTAAGCCTGGTCTGTGGTGGCCAGCAGCAGCAAGGCGTATGGAGGACTCGTGCGTGGAGATGGACCATTATGCACCCTGTCACAGAGAGGTAAAGCACTTCTATTTCCACTGGGCAATAAAAAGTGCATGTCATTAATCAAAGTAATGTAAAAGATTCTTCTCAGCATTTGCCACTACAATTCCTAGTTTGTTACTGCTGCTATAAAGGGCAGCAATATTGAAGCCACCTGTGTGAAGCTGACCACCTTCCTTCTTTCTGAGGCTGCACAGGGGAAGAGGAGAGCTCTGAGCATTGCATCCTTACAGCAGGGTCTGCAGTGCACAAGTTGCACATGGGTAGGCTTGGATTTCTTTCTGTGCCTACCGGGCATAGACTTTGTATCCATTTCTTTTCCTAGTGTCCAACAAGCACCATTTTATGGACAGCAACTTGCTCTACCAGTGCAGAATGAATTTCCGCCGGCGGCGGCGATTAATGGAGCTCCTCACTGAGAAATCTCGCTTGATGCCGGAAAGCCATGACAGCCCGTTTTGCCTGCGCAAACAGAACCATGACAACAGGAAACACACCAGTTTTCTCTCAGGTGACTCATTAATTATACTGCTGTTTTTAGAGTGACCCTATGGAGTATTAAAAAATTGGTTTTGGACAAAGGGTTTCAGTGTTAGAAAAGAATGCAGGGCTGAGTATTGTATATCCCTGTTCATAGGGATTGTCCGTCACACATTTTATCAAACCTATAGCTCCCTGGGGGTACCTGTATCAACAGCCTTTCAGATGGTTATCAAAATCTGGGGTCCGTGTTCAAACTGAACTGGTTAAAGTCCCCCAAACTCCAAGCAATTTGTCATGCGTTCTATGAGGAGTTTTCAAGAAGATTAAAAGTGAGGGGAAGGGGCCCTGCAGCATTTCTGCACAGTAATATCTAGAAAGAACTGAAAGAAGGGAAAGGAAAACTGGAAAAATGTAGTTCTCTATATTGGAATGCCTCTTAGAAGACACTGCAATGGGAGCAGTTCAGCCATCCTGTTAGTTTCAGCATTACTCTCATGCAGTGACTCTTCTAACAATGCAGGACACACTAACCCCATTCCCAGTGTTGTCAGTGAAAGCATAGCTTGTTGCTTTTTTTTTAAAAAAAAAAACACAGGGAAATCACTTAATAACTGGTACCAGCTCCCTTTCTCTCTTTGTTTTCTCTCTGCTTGCAGTGAGTCCCACCAAGGAGATCAAGATCGTGTCGGCAGTGCGCAGGAGCAGCATGAGTAGCTGTGGCAGCAGCGGGTACTTCAGCAGTAGCCCCACACTCAGCAGCAGTCCCCCTGTGCTCTGCAACCCCAAATCTGGTGAGCACCAGCATGGCTTACGATGCACAGCAGCCAGGGTGCAGACATCTCTGTGGGGAGAAGGCGACGTGAAGAATGCCTGTCATCACGCCTAAGCCTCTGTTTCTAGGAATCCATTAAAAATTCACAGTGTCACAGGTTTTGTAGGCCAGAGGGAACTATTATCATCTTCTAGCCTGAAGTCCTGTTGAACACAAGCCAGACGTCTGCCTCCAGAAATCTCTGCGTCAAGTCCATAATTGTGGTTTGAGCTGCAGTTTATCTCTTAGGACGATGTGCAGTCAGAGGCCTAGATTTGTCTCTTCACTGCCAAGCTCTGAACCAATTCAAATCTCCTCCTAGAGACATTCCTTTGGTGCAAGTCAGAGGAGAGTTTAACTATGCAGTGGCTGCTTGAGCTGCTATGGAATAACACCCCTCAGAAAACAGCCTGCTCTAAAAAACCTGAGGCAGCATTGTTTCAGCCTGTCAGAGACCATCTGAACATTTTAATTTGTTTTAAGTCTTATACTGGTCTGTTTCAGAAGGTAAAAGTAAAGTAGTGTTGAAGCTTATTTTCCTTTTGAAAGGATTTCCTATCCCACGCCGGAAGGTTAAACACACCCATTCTTCCACAGTTCACTTAAAATTGTTTCTTACTGTACATCTGGGAAGGGAAAAACAGACCAAGATAGATATTGTTTCAGCCTCTCTGTTTCCCTCAGAAATAGTCCTGAATATCAAACAGGGCTCCTGCTGCCCTTTGAGTTCTTTATTATTTCAAATTTACCAAGTCCCTGCCAGTGGTGTGGGGAGTACTGTACCACAGGGTAAGGCTTCAGTGGATATGTGTAATCTCTGCTTTCAGAGGGATGCTGGCATTTGAAGTGATTACAAGAGAGTGCCTCAAGCACTAGGTGAATGCTGTTCAAAACATTGACCATTTACTCCGGAGATGAGTGAACCAAAGTGCGTTTCATTCCTGCTGTGCAGAGTGGCCATCAGAAAGGGAAGGATATTTTCCCTCTCTCTCCTTTTAGCACATTTCATTCCCTCTGCTTAAGCTCTGCTGGGAATTCAGTATGAAGCTCTGAACTAAAATAATTAGAAGGACTCAGTAGGATTATGTGCTCAGAAGCCATAACCCCTCCAGCAGACCTGCTGCCCAGCAGAGGAAATGCTGTCAGTTCTAGTGGCCATTGCATCCTCGGAGTGTGTTACTGTTGGGTGTTCAGCACCACCTTCCAGTATGCTCACCCCTTCCTGCAAGGGGCTTGCCCCTATGTAAAGGGTGCTAGAGTATCATGTTTTGGCAGAATATCTCTCAGGTATACTTTCAGGAAACACTCTGGTAGCTTTTGTACGGGGAGCTCTTTGTCCCCAGTACATTAATTGCATCCTGGAAAATTTTCTGGGACAGATAAAACAGCATTCATGTGCTGTCCATAAATGTGTGTGTTATCTGAAGTATGCCAACTATTGCATTCATTTATGGTTCTGATTTTATATGAAAGTGTCAGCCCATGTAGTGAGAACAAGTTTATTTTAATGCAGCTGATTACACAATACTGGAAGAAAAAGAATAGGCTGATGTTGCTCTTGCATAAATTTTTTAGAAGAAATTTTCCCTTAGGACTAGTTTTCAAACTCTGAATAGCTTTAACAGACTCATATTTGAAAGAAGACAGCAGAGGGCTTATAAACAGACTGATTTTTAAGAATTATACCATTACTGGCAATGTAGGGTTATTTCTCCCAGAGTACAAGATCCACGTCAGCTTGCATAGGTTAACATAGGGCTGTCAGATGTAAATGTTACAAGGAATTCTTAATCCTCTGCTGACTATAAGGAGACTTTGTTCACAAATAGCTTCCTGCTGTCCAGACCCACAGCATGTTGCTGAACTACGTGCTAGTAAACACAAGGCAGAGGTGTATTTGTTGTCAGATGAGCTCTCTTGCAGGCAAGCACTTAAAAAACACCCAGGTCATGACTTGACCAATCATGTAGAAAAACAATCATCAAACCGAAGCAAAAATTCTGGAGGTATAATGAAGGGAGGCACATAAGAGAGCCCTGTGTGGATGATTTACCTGATTCTGACTTGTCAAATGAGCACAATCATTCAATTTTTTCACATTGACCAGACATGCTCTGCAAAGTGTAACACTGGCTAAATGACAGTTCATCAAAATGCATGGGAAAGTGACAAAAAAAAAAAAGGTATTGGTTTTTCTGCTAGAATTTTCCCTGCTCCCATGAATGTCATTAAGAAACTCAAGAATGTCTTCAATACCATCTGTGAGAAATTTTGTCTCCCACTTGTGACTGAAAAGACAGACACCATCAAAATTATTTATCACTAAAAGAAAAACAGCCATAATATTAAGGGTGAAGCAGGCAAGTGGGGTGAACAGCGTATATCTTTATGTTGTCCTTTGTCTTTGAAGCATTTATGGACAGATAAAAAGTAGTATGCAGGATGATACTGATTTGATCTGGCAGAATTTCAAATTTAATTTGTTTGGAGGAAAATTATGCCATTACATGGGAAGGCAGTGGGGATGTGCAGAAACTTACTGGTATTTCCTTTCATTTAAAATCCCAGACACCTGTAGGTTACCTTGTCTGTCCCCGGATAAGGTGGGAGTTATAGGTCTCTGCCTACAGTTGCAGAAGTCTCTTGAGACAATTCCTCACCCAAGCAGGATTTTCTTGCTATTCAATTCTGTGATTCAAACCCATCTCAGACAAAATAGCAGAGAGCACCCAACAAGCACACCGTGAGCTGTGGAGGAAAGCTGCTCTGTGCCAGGAGGGCTGGTCATCTTTTTCAATGCTGGACACAGGAAAAGCCACTTCTGAGTTTTGTGATTGTGTTTAGGGGATTTTGATTGCAGACAACAAAGTCTGTTGTCTAAATGCCCCAGTTTTCCAAAGATCTCAGCATTTATACTCAGTGTTATTCTGCAGGCTTTTCCTTGGTTCTTTTACTGCTTTCAAGCAAGTCTGCAAGAATTGAAAGCACGTATGGGAAGTGGGGCCAAAAAGATGTATCCCAACACAGTATCTTACTTACTAGGAGAAACTCCAGAGGAATGTTTTTATTGAATATTCTTTTCTGTACCTCCACAGTATTAAAGAGACCTGTGACTGCTGATGAGCTTTTGATGCCTGGAGCCCCATATGTTAGAAAAACTTTTACGGTATGTCTCCAGTATTTTTCTTTATTTTCTGCATGTTATATGCAGAGAGCAATCCAAACAGACATTTTCTGGTGGGATAATTAGAGCTTATTTTTATTTGCTGAGGTTTGTACTTTAAAACCCCAAACTCCATTGTCAGTACTTCCACAAGTTTCAGGTTTGATTCAGCACTTGTTTATTCTGTCTTTATGCAGTGTGATACTTAAAAGGGGTGTACAATTACATAAAGCCAATAGCATTCATATTATACAAACTCCTCTGGACTTGGTGCTCCTTCTCTGCAGGAGTGGATCACCTACCCAAACTGAAGTTTTCTAGCAGGGCCTTTCTACGTGATGGGACAGAAAATTTGACTCACATACATTATTAGAGCCTTTCTTTAAAAACATTTTTGAACCTATTCATTGGAAGCATTGCTTTTACAGCTTCCTAGTTCAACAAAAAAACTTCATTAAAAGCAAGAGGAATTGTTTGGATAGAGCCTTTCCTATGAGTGCCATAGCAGCCTGTACTCTACTATGTGCTGGAAGTACAGAGATTTTGAAATTACGTCTTGGACCTTTTAGAAGTTGCCCCCTTGAATTTCATGGAGCTGTTTGAAAGTAATCATGTCCTTTCTTCTTTCCAGATCGTGGGCGATGCCGTGGGCTGGGGCTTTGTGGTGCGGGGGAGCAAACCCTGCCACATCCAGGCTGTGGACCCCAGTGGGCCAGCAGCCGCGGCTGGCATGAAGGTGGGTTCTCAAAATGGGATGACTTCCCAGGGAAATTTGTGCTGCTCAGTGAAGGTCTTAGGCTGCCTCTCTTTGGGGAGGGAGAGCTGCTTTTGTTTCCAGTGTTGAGTGCCTTTGTCTCAGTTTCAGGCATTTGTGCACGGCGAGTTCTGTTGTCTTTAAACCCCTTCCTGTTTCTTTTCTTCTGACCTTGAGACTCTTGAAGTCTGTTGTTCACATGAAACTCGATTATCCTTTCCAAGTTGCTCTCTTGAACTTCTCCCTTTTTGAGGTGGGTTTTTATTCATGTGGTTGGCTGGTTTTGGTGGTGGTGGTGTTCTTATTTTTTGATGGATTTTTTTTTTTTAATTTTAATGTTTTTTCCAGCTCTGCACAATTTTAGCTTCCCTCTTTACTTTCCAATTTCTGTGACTATTGGGATGCACCTTCTGGACTTTGTCTTTATAGGAACAGGCAAAGTCAGACATACCTAGTGAAAGTGAAGCTAGCATAGCCCATTTTTCAGTGTAAAGCAGTTAAGATTCAAGACAATTTGGAAAGAACAATGGATTATACTTTCATAAAGAGCTGAAATAGCTTCATAAGCGATTTAAGAATCGATAAGTACACATTCCACATTTAGCTTTTGCACTGCAATGCAGAGCCCATTGACTTACCTGTGGGCTTGGATCACATCCTGCATATATCTGTGAATTAATTTCTGCCTTGTACAAAGAGAAAAATAAAGGCAAAGTATTATGTTGAGTACAGATAAAAGCAAGAAAATTAAGTTAGCTGCTACACCTGCTCCAATGTCCAGAAAGATTAAACAACCCATTTATGCCATGCTTTATTGTATAGCAGCAACACAGATGAAGATTTCACAGATGAAGGTACATGTTTATACACACGTACCCCAGTTTGCCATTAATTTTGTCCAGCCTTCTAATTCATCTCTCCTTCCCATCACACTCATCCCAGTTGCCTCTCACCTGTCTATTCACACCCACCAAGCTGGAGGCCACAGCTCCAGGGATGCACATCCTGCACAGTGCCAGACCTGCCGTGGCACCCTCCTTAGCAAATGCAGACAGGGGCTTCTGCTCTCTAGCTGCTCATTCTTTTTTTAATGGAACTTTCAAGAACATACTGTCTTTGAAACTTTTTTTTAGTACAGGTAGGCAAAACCCCTGGGACAGGGAATGGCAGCTGCAGAGCTTGTTGGTGCATGCAGGACCCAGACACATCCTGCTGGCAAAGAAGCTTAAGTTCTGAGGGAGCTTGAAGTTTTTTAATATGTTTTATACAACACCTAAGTATAATACACAGTTACAATTTTTATATGAAGATTATAATTTTCAAATAATGATCCTGCCTAAAATTTAAAGGGCCTAAATTTAAAAGCAATTTACTAATTCATGTGTATATTCCAGACCCTGAACTTGGGAGTTTAGTATTTTACAGCACCTTTTATTCTCTGAATATAGAAGTTAGCAGTACAGTGGAACAATTCTGAAACCTGACTTGTAAAAACAACACTGTGGTGTCATATGTGTAGTCCCAAGGGGTTGCAGAGGTCTACCCGAGCCATTCAAAATTGAAGAACGCAGAATAGTTCACTGTCCTGAGAGGAACAAACAGTGTTGTAAAACTGGGATATATTGCCTTCATTTTACACAAGGACAGATCTGATTATTTTTGAAGCTGTTGTCTTTATATGAAATAGTTTTTCAGAGCAGAATTGCACATAAAAATTTATAGCTGTATATGAGATTAGCCCCTCTTTAGACACAAAAATTGTTGCCCCATTTTTGGAAATGCTGAATACCTTTCATTTGGACCTTCAGCATTTGGAAATGCTGAAGACATGGTGTTTTTCTTTGAAAATAAGGGCTTTTGTTGGATGTTCCCATGGCAATAAGTATGTAAATGATAGTGCAGTATTTGAAATTTTAAAAAAATCTATGTCACTTAATCCATCTGTTTACAGAACTCCTCAATCTGGCAAATTTAAAGAAATCAAATGACAGGCTTTAGATGACAGCTCCTTGAAATTAAACATTCCCCTGTGTGGAAGCTGCAGGAAGGGCACTTTGAAAACAGGCTGTTGGGCATGGTAACTTGTGGTGGGCTGGTGCAAGAGGCTTTTGTCTGCAAAAAGAGTGCTACACCAAAGAAGCGCTAACAAGGAAAGTTGGCTATGATGAAAAGGGCAAGAATTTGAAGAAGAGCCAAGCCTTGGCGTTGCAGTTTGTAGAAAAGTTCTTGGCAGTAGCAGCAGGGATTTTCCTCCTAAGGAGATGCATCCACTGTAATTGTTTTTAGAATGTCTTCATTGGTAAAGCTTGTGATTTTGCACTTGCCTGTTTTGGAGAGCACTATTTTCCTTTTGCATTATGCTGGACATACTGCTGAGAGGGGACTGCTGCCTACAATGTCATTGTAGGACCTTGGTTTGTGCATTTAAAATTCTACCATGTATCACAGGAAGCAGTAAGCATTGCAGGCTCAACCTACCTGCTGGGCTTAGTTGTGGTTTGCTTTCAGTTTGAGCTTGTCTGGGCTCTTGGCCTGCTCCTAAGTGCTGTGAATTGGGAGTCTGAGCAGAAAACTCAATGAGCTGGGGACAGAGCTCTGACCGCCTGCAGTGGCTGCGGCTGGGACACGTGGGCTTTGTCACACACGTGCACCTCAGTGTGGCAGCACTTCCATCTCCTTATGTGTGACATCCTCCTCTGGGGGAATTTTCAGACAATTTATTTCTGACAAAATCCTACTAGCATGATCTGCTGAAGATGTGTGAGAGGCTATAAGCCTTAGGATTTGATACCTCTTCTTGGGCTGGTAAATAGGATTACCACTCACAGTCTGAAGTTTCAGATGTGAAACTGAGAGAATAATTCAATAAATATGTAATCAATTAGCTTTGTTTAAGTATTTTTGGACCTGGTTTGCTGCAGTGTGTTTGCTTGTGACAGCATTGTGAGGAGAGTGGTTGCTGCAAGTGCATTAACAAGTGGGAGCTGGAGGCGGCGCGAGGCCATGAAAGGAGTCAGTGTTGCGATGTGTTCTTCTGAGTTATTTGCAGCTCTGTTTAGCTGTCTGCTGTCGTCAGCAGTGCAGACCAGAACAGCAGGATTTTGAAGTTCCCAGGTTGCTTTAATATTCAATATTGACTGGCTGAAAAATCTGGTTCTCTGCAGATGACACTGCTAAATATTGCCAGCTGTTGTCAGTAAAACTCTTTCTCTTTTTTCAGTGATTTATTCTGTAAGTTGATTTCTATTTTTAAGGTGCAAGTATTTTTTGAAAAGTTACAACTTGACTTCAAACTAGTGACTTAAATTATGCATCACATTGTTACTTAGTGTGACATATCTGCAACAGAGTGTGATGGAAGCAGACCTAGCTAAGCATGAGGCTTGTGAGAGAGACAAATTAATCACTCATTTTGCTGATCACCTGTTCTTCCCACTGGCTGGAGAAATCAGTGCCCTACTCAAACTGTTAAAAGAAAGCTATCTGATCCTTAAACTGATTTTTAGCAAATTAGTATTTATAGCTGTTACACCTAAGGTCTTGAAATCATACAGATTGCCAGTGGCTGTTTAAGCTTTTCCAGCCTAGTGCTTCATTTCAGCAGCAGGGAGTTCAAAGGACCACACGTTGTCACTGGTACCAACAGCTTCTGTTTGGAGCTCAGCTTGGGAACTCTAATGTGCAGCCAGGACCTTTTCAGCATGGTTCTGCTCTCCTGATCTCTAAAGCTGGCACAGGGAGGAGATCAGCTTTATACATTTTCTGCCTGTGCATTTGTCTTCTGCATTCACAAATTATTTCACGTCCAGTTTCTCAAATGATTTCACTAGCAGAGTAAGAACCAACTCCCCAGTGTAATTGAGTTGCCACTGTGTCAAGAAGCCAATGGATGTCACTTCATCAAGGTCATGAAGCCCATTTCATGCAATCAAAGGAACATCTGTACTATCTGATTAGTCCAAAGAATTCAAGTACTGCCACAATAACAACATATTACAGACTTGTAACATGGAAGACTAAAATGCACACATTGTAAGTGTCCAGCAGGGTGAAAACCAACCCAAAACCAGGTGATGTCAGAGGAATTGCCAATGCCTTATATTCCTGCTATTGGAAGAAATTTGAAAAGTGAGATTCTTGTGAAGTTGAACGTACCTCAAGCTACAGAGAAACACAAAACCCATTTGATGGTCCATGCCAAACTGACCTCAAACATGAGGATTGCATAGCTGTTTGGCAAGCAAGATAAATCAGTCTAAAAATCCTTAAAAAAACCCTTACCCCAGGAAAAAGTATCCCAAGTCTAATTTCCAGCCTTTTACAGGATAGTGGGAAAGGTAGAGAAGCATGGATATTGTAGGTGAGAAACTTCTCATTGTAGGTGAGTAACTCTTAAAGGCAGTCTAGTAGGAGCTTGAAAACTGGGATTTATATTGTATCAGTAAGGCACGAGGTACATGCCTCCATTTAACCCTCTCTGTGAAATTTAGGAAAAAGAAGATAGCTCAGTGTTTGATGCTGGGCCTCTAGCCCTTCAAAGCACTCCAGGGATGCTCCAGTGCTAATTGAAGGTATCTGAAGGGTACTTTCATTTTTTCATGGAATTGAGCTTTAAATGAGAAGATGGAGTAGGCTTGGATAAATATTTATGCTGTGCACTAGCATATGGTGTTGTTGAAGCAGATGCAATTCAGTCTTAGAATTCTTATCTTCTACCAACATGTTACTGATTGTAGAAAAGCATAAATTACACAAGTTGCCATCTGTTTTCAATTACAGCATGAAAACACTGAGGCAGGTTGGGATTTTCCTTTAGCTGTGTTATCAGCTCACTGCCGAATTTGATAATTACATTAGAGTGAGTTGAGAATGGATGTATTTGGTAATGTGAACACTCAGAAAAAGTTGCTGACAAACTGCTTTCATAGCTTGCCCATAAATAGAAAAGCAGCAGAGCTAAACATGCATAGCACTACCCACAATGAATGCCACTGCTGTAGGGCTTGAATATAAATGTATATATAAGTTTCAAACACATCTCTGTAAATGCTTCATTTTCTGATGGTATTTATTTATAAACTTTAATACAAAGGTCCATTCTCCTCCACAGAAATGTGGAAGCTGTATTAAGCATCTATGACTTAAGAAAAGCCTAATTTTAAGAAAATATAATTTTTTACCATAAAATCAGTCTGGTTTTGCAAAACCGAAGAAAATTCAAAGATGTTTTGACTCTGTCTTTCACTTTATGCAGCAGTAACCAGGACCTCAGATTTTATCTGCTATTATCCATCATGGAGATTGGAGAGTGAGCTGAGTAGGGTAGCATTAGCCTCAAACATCATTGAGATCATGCTTGAGAAGAGTGGTTGTTACATTACAGAATCAAAGAATGGGTCATGTTGGAAGGGACCACAGGGGGTCATCTGGTCCAACCTCCCAGTCAAGCAGGGTCATCCTAGGGCACACTGCACAGGACTGGGCCCATCCAGTGAGGGGGACTCCACAGCCTCCCTGCTCAACCTGGTCCTGTGTATGATCACTGCACAGTAAAGAAGTCCTTCCTTGTGTTCAGGTGGAGCTTCCTGTGCTTCAGTTTTTGCATGTTGCCTCTTGTCCTATTGCTTGGAACCACAGGCTTGGAGCCTGGCCCATCCTCTTGGTACCCTCCATTTAGCTAGACATTTATGAGGTTCTTTTTCAGTCATCTCTTCTGGAGGCTTAACAGGCCCAGCTCCCTCAGCATTGTATCTCTCTCTCTGGAGAGAGATTCTCCAGACCCTTGACTGACTTTGCAGTCTTCCACTGGACCCACTCAATTTTTTCCATGGCTCTCTTGTACTGAGGAGCCCAGAACTGGACACAGCACTCCAGATGTGCCTCACTAGGGTGGAGTAGAGAGGCAGGATCACCTCCTTTGACCTGCTCCCAATGCTTTTCCTAATTCACCCCAGGATACCATTGGCCTTCTTGGCCACAAGGACATGATGCTGGCTCATGGACAGTTTGTTGTCCACCAGGACCCCCAGGTCCTTCCCTGTGAGCTGCTTTCCAGCAGGTTGGCCCCCACCCTGTACTGCAAGGGGTTGTTCCTCCCCAGGTGCAGGACCAGGACATGAGGACATGTTAAGAGCATAGCAATAGTGAACATAATGTTGAACAGTTTGATGAACAGTTTGGATGGCTTTTTCATTATTATTTATTTAATCCTTATGGAAATATTTCTAAAAGACTCTAAAGAAAAAATCAGTAAGGCTTTGCTAGTCAGTAGCATAATGATTCAACAGAAGTTGGAAGAGATCAGATATTTGTGAATGTGAAAATACTCAGCTCTGCCATCACAAATGAGTTCTTGACTGGTTGTGCTTGACAACTATTTAACATGTATAGCACTCACCATGCTTTCCTGACCAGTGAATGAATCTGTGTCTGGTTGTTCCTGCTCTGTGTCTGCCTTCTCTTCTTGGTCTGTGGTCATCATTTGCTCAAGTAGTTTGCTGGTGAGCTGTGGTGATGCCTTCCTAACTGTCCCAAGTTTTCCACTTTCCCTGTGTGTATTTAATTAAACTCAGTGAGTAGTTCCCCAATTTTTAGAGTGAATCTTTTTACCACTTCTTCATAGGTTGGACCTACCCTAAAACCATGTTACTCTTACTGTACTGGGATTAATGTCATGAAAATTATCACAGTAATATGGTTCTGTGAGGACTGGGCAGAAAGCTGCATTGCACCCATCTCCTCTTGTCTGGGAGTTCTGTGAATTCAGCCCTCTCACCAAAGTAGAGGCTTCTCTAACTGAAGAAGAAGGTGGCTTTGAAAGCTGCATTGTGTGTCACTGCCAGAACTTTGTTTAGTTGCCAGGAGAAGACAAGGTTTGGCAAATTTCTCCTTTGCTTTCATTACAGGCTACTACAAGTGCAACAACAGAGTCTTTATGTCCTTGACATCCTTTGCATTAGCACAGTGTCTTTAGGTTGATTGAAATAATGAAAGTTTTTTCCTCAGTATTGGAATCCCAGTGCAGGATTGGATATCTCTCTTCTGCCCCTTCACTGCACCAGCTGCTCTGTCCATTTTATTCCTTCGCTCTGTTGGAAGCCCTGTCATTGTTGAACCTCTGTGCCAGGAGACTCTTAGAGACACTGTTCCACTGGGCTGCTGGTGAACCTGCCCCATGGTGGCCACGAGAAAGTCACAGTTTGGATTTGGACTCTCCTCTTTTTCCTGCCACAAACCATCTGTGCCTTACTGTCCCATTTCCCGCCAGAATTCTTGTAAAGTGGTTTGGGTTTAAATAGAGATGGAAAATGCCAGAAAATCCGACATATTCTCAAACATAACAAAAACATTTGATGAGTTGATCCATTTTGGCACCTGTACAGCTAAGTTTGCTGAAGTTCTTAGTTTCCTTGTGGGAGCTGTGGTTCACAGCATAAGGTTTAGGTTTTCCAGTCTCAGAGCAGAGAATTTGCAGACTGGGCCCAGTGACTCCCATGCAGCAATGTTACAGCTCCCCAGGTTTCAAACATCAGTTTGTACAGCTCTCCTCTTTCTAAGACATCCTTCTCCTCCTCCTGAAATTTGTGTTTGTATTAACTCCAGAGACTTTCTTTGTGACATCCCACCCTGCCACCCCATAACTACTATGCAGACAGATGCTTTCTATTTCCAATGCTATCATATTCCAGTCTCCTCTGATCTTTACTGAAATTCTCCTGTTTTGCTCCATTTTTCACTAATAAATCATTAGACTCTTAATTGTGAAATTTTAGTTCTTTTAAAGCCATAATAAAGCTCCTGTTATTTTCTGACATGTCAGAATTTCATCCCATATTCCTACTTTTTTGGTGGATCTCCATTTTTTTCTGCTTGTTTCTTTGGTTTGCCTTGCTTCTTTGTCCACAGAGTTGTATAAGGGTAAGTTTGTTTTGAAGAAATTTCTTCTGAGGCTGCAGAACTTCGGAAGCTGTTTTGGAAGGTTAAGTGAACCCCATCCTCGTGCACAAGCCTCAGAGTGCACAGCCACCCCAAGGTAGCTGGGTCTGGGACTGTGCTTGCTTCAGTGGATCATGAGCCTCTGTTCTTCTAAGCCAGCGGACATAAAATTGACTAAAAAATCAGCCACCTTTATCTTGTACTAGAGACCAGGTGCCTGCTGTGACTATCTGGAACTGTTCTATGATGAAGAAATCAAAACTTGGCGTGTGAGAAGTCACACGCTGAGGTATGAGGGGAAAGACCCCCTCCCGTGCAGTTGGGAACATTGACGCAAACGTCACGCCAGCAGGATGTGAGCTGCAAACTGCACACACAAAAGAAAACAGAGAAAAATTCTTTTTACAATTGTCAGACCTGGTTTTGAACAACAGAATCCATGTTGCTCACTATAGAGGAAGGAATTAAGACAGTGGGAGTTCCCAGGTGAAATATAAAAATAGTGAGTTCAAGTTTTTGAGTCTAAATTTCTCCTGTAACATCTTCCCCCCCCGCCTGTAAGTTAAAACTTACAGGACACAGGTTTAACAAGGTTTTACTTGCTTATCCCAGACCCAAACTTTGGCCTGCAGAGCAGTATTAGGTTTCCAATGCCTCTGTGTGATTTTTCCTAAAGACTCTTTTAACAGAGAGAGTTTTACTGGGCAATAAAATAACTTTTTTTCTCTTTACAACAACTGAAGCCTTATGTGCGTACAGCAAGTTTCATAATATCTCAGAGCTCTTTTTTCCACATTCACAGCAGTGTGGTTGACTTTAGAATTGAACTTGTTGGTAGGCCAGTCACCTGAAATGTTGTTGGGCAACAAGTGACCCACTGTACTTGTGTCTGTACGTCGGCTCCTTCTCTTCAATAGGAAATACAAATACAAAAAAAAATCTGCAGCTTCATTATTGGATTTTCTAAATTTAGTCACATTATTTTAATAAATGATATTTTTATCACTGATTACATAAAAATTCTTTCCAAGTAAGCAGTGTTTTGTGTCAGGATAACCCAGAGCACCCTGCCTTTTTGAAAGTGTTTTCTTGATTTTTTCTGGGGTCTTACAGCTGTAACCATTCAGAAAGAGAGGCAGCAGCACTGTAAAACAGGGCTGTGCTTGTGTTTTGATACAACTTCCAAGTTCCTGTGTGGTCTATAGGCCATTGAATAGTGAGATCTAGTGCCTGACGGAGCAGCTGGGATCTCCCCCATGCTCAAGCTGTCACAGGCTATTGCAGATCTCTCCCAGGTAGTCCAGGCTCTCTAAAGAGAGTACTGTCATCTGAAAAACTGATCTGCAGAATGCCTGAAATATTGAAAAGGTTGTGTCTGTAAAAAAGACACAGAATTAGAGGCCAGTTCAGCAAAAAGCTGTCATTTTGAACTACTTTTGCTCTCAACTGAGGATGGAAAGCATTTTGTATGACTTGGTTTAGTTGCAATACTCATTTCACTTGATTCGTTGGAGAGTTCCTCAGATGCTGTTGGTTTTACAAGTCCATGGCTATCTCAGCTCTCTGTCCTGAGCACTTCAAGGATGCTGCTGCTCCCCAGCTGCTGCTCTAAAGGCTCTTGCCTGCACTTCTCCCTCTGTCTCTTTTCTTGTTGCTGCTCAAGACACAAAGGGGCTTCCTTTCATGGTGTAAGTGAATGATTCGGGAAGCATGTTGCATTAAAGCCAAGGCTCTGTTTAGCTAGCCAAACACATGGAAAAACAATTGCACTTTTGTCTGTGCAAACAGAGAGCAGCTGTTTGTCTCAAACAGCGCAGACTGTTCTGCTCATGACACGCTGGATTACCAGAGGGTGCCTTGTATGAATCTGTCTGCCCCTGTAATTCCCTTGCTCGCACTTCATGACTGTTTTTAACCAATATGGGACTTAAATGAACTACAGTTCAGCATAATTATACTTGACCATGTCAATGAACTGATGCATGGTTTTAAAGTTCTTTATTCATTATATGCGGTTTTGTTTTAGCAAATATAGTTTAGTTACAGATATACCAGAAAAAAAAGACACCAAAAGGCCAACCCAAGCATTAAAAGACATTATTTCTAAGCTTAGACTCTGTGTTCTTCTGACACTGATGCAGTATTTTACCCAGAGCCATCTTTAGCCATTCGAGTTATTTAACATTTTCAGAACTGTTCTGTGGTAGGTATCAAATTGCACTATATTAAAAAAATGCTTATAAAGTTAGACATGCAGTCACTGGTTTGCTTTCCTGATGTGGCCCAGCCTGGTCCAGCTTTACCTGTGGGTATTTCTCACTGGGACTCACATTAAGTCAGTGATTTTACACACCAATTCCCAATTAGGGCCATGGAAAGCAGTGACCTATATTCCCCTACTCCATATTTATGGATGGTTTGTGTTTCAGGGTATTATGTTCTTATGTTATTACTCTCCAGATAGGTACAGATAGCTTTAATTTACCTTTGTGAGTAATTCCTGTTTGCTGTGTTGACGTTTGCCTGACCACTCAGTCGGTCTGTCAGCAAAACTCCACCGCTTGCAGAGCTGAGACTTGTGCAGCCCAAGAGACTCGTGCTCCAAAGCAAGAGTTGTTCTCATGGACTCTTAGGTCAGCTCTTTTCCTCCTCTTTGTTTGTGGAGTTTGCTCAGCAATGGTTTAATTCTCCTCCTGGTGAAGAAAAAAAGACTTGAATTCCCACAGATTCCCATCATTTGGAAAGGAGGAAGGGAGGGAGAGACTATCTGAACCAATGATGAAGCCCTTGAGAATCTATGACTTTTTATATTATGTGACTTACTGTATTATGTTATAAAATAGATATTTCATTATTATATGCATTTTTTGGTATTATGCAGTTTATAGATTATGTTGTTTAATTCCTGTTGGGTTTTTTTTTCAGTTGGAGACCAATTTGTTTGGAATACTATAAAAAATTCAGCCTCCTTTTTAAAAATGAAAGAAATGTGTAATATATATGTAATGAAAGTGTGTAATGAAGCCTTGCTCAGGCAAACCATGTACACCACTCTGCAGTCACAGATCAAGATGAAACACAAGAATTATGAACTTATATTTTAATTCAGTAAAAGGAGTTCATTTTCTCTGCTGTGAGTTGTACTGTGCTCTGCTGGTACCCAGTTTCTAGCCCCCTGATGGAACAGTGGGTCAGCTTCACACTGGTATAAAGAATGAACAAGAAACACATCTCTGGAGAGACAAAATCTTTCTTATGCAAAGCCTGGATACTTGCCTACTCCCACACCACCCACTCTACAGCCAATTGCACTTTCGCTAGAGATATTTACAGAACTGAGCACACATCTGCAATTTATTCTGTTCCATCCAGTAACCTCAGTTATGGAGGAAAGGCCATGGTATGATTTTTTAACCTTCTGGCAACGTGCAGTTGGTAGTGAATTGTGAGGTTCCAGCTTTACTTTACTAATCCTATCAAGATTGCATGAACTCTTTAAAAAAATACCAAAGATAAAAATCTAACTGGAAACACAACTTTTGGGACCTCTGATTTTCATCTCTTTTCCTCATTCCATTGTGACAGCGTAAAGCTTAGCAGAGTGAGAGCAAAAAATTCAGTGCTGCCTGTGTTTGCTTTTATGTAGAAGTTAGTCTTAGGTCTTAGGCTCTTCTGTGGTACCACATTCAGCATCTCTGTAGCCTGGGCTCTTTGCTGAGCCTGGGGTTCCTTTGCTTTATGCCTGTGGGCTTTATGGGTAAAATAGAAGAAATCCTGTATCAGCATAAATGCAGGCTGTGTAAGTGTGTAAAAGAAGCTGAGCTCTGCACTCTCTCTCCTCCACTGTTCTTCTGCCTCAGATTTCTCTGCACTTGTTCTTGGTACCATAACACCCATCTTGCCATTGATTTCACTTGGACTTTAAGTTATCTGAAAGCTTAAGGCTGCAGTTTACTGGTCTGTGTAGGCTCTGCCAGGAAGGTTGATCCTATCTTCGCTTCCTTTTCATCTCCCTCTTTCTCTTTGCCTTCAACCAGATATGTATCTATTGCCTCCTTCCTCCACCCCTGTCAGGCACATCAAGGAACTTACTTTGCCTGGAGACGTGTCCTTTCATTTATTTATTTTTGCTGGCACGGGATGAAAAGGATGAAAAGGGAGCGGTGCCTGGCTTTGGTGTGCTGCTTCCGGAGCCAGCACAAAGGGACAGGAGCATCTCTTGGGACTGCAGGCACCAAGTCCTGCTATGAACCTTCCTCCTCTTTGAAAGGGGTTTCATATCTCCTTGGCAACTCAGGTTGTGTGTATCCCTTTCTGCGAGCAGAAAGAGGTGTGAGGTCCCAAATCAGATTATTGATCCAGCTTTTAATAAGCAAACACTTTTTTCCACATTTCTTTTAAAAGTAAAACTATCTTTTTACATCCTAAAGAGAGGGAAACCTGATTGTCACTAAGGGTGTCGTCACTGAGGGTTTTGTATACAAACCCATGATGTGGTATGTGAGGTAGAAGGTGATGATGTGGTAATTGTGGTAATAATAAAAGCTGGGAAGATTTATTCAAGAGATCTAACAACTGGCAAGGCAAACTCGTGTGGTAATCCACTTGTAAATATCTCCTTTCTAGTTGGTAACAGCAATGAAAAGTACAAAAGGTGTAGTTTTCTGTTCCTTTGTGACAAAATAACAGCCTTAAATGGAAGTGTTTACTTTCACTCATTTCTCGACTCCTTCACATTTCATATTTAAATTGGATTTTAAAAAATGACACCTTGCTTTCCATCTGTTTGCTTGGAGGGCAGTCGTGCTTGGGAGGCAGGAGTGGGAGGAATGTTTCCAAGCATCTGCAGAGGAGCAAGGGGCGTGCAAGGGACAAAGGATCCCATTGGAAAGATACCTCTTCTTTTAAAATGTTGGAAGCTTGGATGTCCCCTTCCTCCTTGCAGAAAGCTGGAAAGCTGTGTTTCAGATGTTATGTTCTTGTAGCACCTAAGCCTTGCCCAAATTTTGCTGCAATCTGTCAGCAAGACAAGAAAAACCAAAGCAGCTGTATTGACTCTTGAAACAAGCAGTGGCAAAGGCTGTATTTTCTTTTTTTTTTTTGCTTTGCATTTTCCTTCTCAGTTTCAGGAGTTTAGTAACCTTCCCAGGTGAGAGCTGTGGCCATACCACAGGAATCAACCAGTAAGTTTTCAATTTTAGAGCTGGCCCTGAGCTTTCAAAAGGATCTAAAGTGTGAAATGTTTTGATTTGCTGGGTATCTTGCCGATGACATCTCCAGGTCACTGACAATTGCAAAATGTTAACCCTTCAGCCCTGATTTCATGGGTGCCCATAAGGAAGGGATTTTACTGAGAGCATGGCCTCATATTTAACAGAAATCAGGCTCTTGTGGGTCTCTCATGCACATAGAAAACAGATGGATTTGCAAACCGCGTAGGGAGGACTTTCCTCTGGAAGATCACAGTGAATTTCAGAATATCGTAATGAAGCAATTATTAGTTAGAGTTAGAGCTATTCAAACCTCCCAGCTGATCCTTGTCCCTGCCGGATTAGTAGGACATGAAAAAAGCATTTATTTATAATTATTGAGGGTATCTGTATAACAGAAATGTAAGCAGGCTGTCTCTGTAATGGATTTAATTTTAATTTTCATTAGCAAGAAGAAAAACAAAAATATTACCATTGGGAAATGCTTCTCTTTTTGAAATAGTTATATTGTCAATTCTGGTATGAATTCTACTCTATAAAATAGTCAAAATACACTTTTGTTTGAACAGCTCTGAAAGAAGTTATACTTAGAAGCTTTTATTTCTGTTCTTAGGAAAATTGCTGAAGAACTTTCCAAGGTTGAAAATAACTCCAACATTTGCCCTAATTCATCATTTTTACTTGATGCTAATAAGGTTTTTTTTTAAAAAAAAGAGGCTGAAAAGAAAACAATACATTTCTTAATGCATTTTGGGAATGGTTTGTCTTAAAGTAAAAATTATCTGTGTGACTTTGGCTTCACATCAGATGATAAGAAGAAATAGTAGTCAAGGAAGCACGTCCCAAACTATCCAAGTGTATGTAAATCACTGTGGATACAAATGATGAACAGAGCAAGGGGTCAAATCCAGTCTGTCTCATGCTGGATGACTGAGCCAGCTTTCCCAACAACGACTTGTTTCTGTGCAATGTGCTAACAACTTCTGAACTACCTTGGTCTCAAAAGGATGTGCTTTGCTGCAGAACGTGGGCCTGCTTTGTGCTGTCAGCTGCTAGAAATCTGTTTCAGATCCACACAGAGTTCAGGAGTGAAATCCTGGCTGCTCCAGAAGGAAAAGATTAGTGCAAGACTGGATTTCACACTGTCTCCAGCATTTTTAAATATTTTCCTTCATACAGTTGCCATGTGTACAGTAATATTCACACCTTCAGTGGAAATTAATTGGTGGCAGTGTTTTCAACATCTCTGTGCTGTTAATTGCTGATGCCAGAGCTGCTATCAGTACCAAACAGCCCATCAAACCTTTTTGTGTGGTTGACCTTGTTGCTGTTGAAGGAGAAAACTCGAGTGTACTGGCATAGACTTTGTGCTTTACAATTTTATTGAATATTCCCATTGCTGCCTAGATAATGGGGTAAAGTATCAGTACTGCTGAAAAGCAGTGTTTTTGCCACTGTCTTTACTGTGTCATTGCTTACTCTAGCTTTGAATTTGAGAATTTCAAGCCTGTATTATATTTGGTAACATTGATTGCTTTGGTACCTACTTATGTGCAATTTTAGTAGCATTTGTACTTTCCTAAAGAGTAGTTAATGAACAAACAAAACACCAAAAAACCACTAAAATTCCACAGCCAATCAATCAAACAAACAAACAAAAAAGCAGGGTGGATTCCAAACACTGATACTGGCACTGAAATGTAAATGATAAATCCTTTGAGAATTAGCACCTCACCCCCCACAGCTGCTCGAGTGGGGCACACGCGTTTGCTGCCGTGGAAAGGACAGTCCCTGCCATCCCCAGCCACACTGCCTCATGGCACTTGTATTCCTCTTAATCTGGATGGGTTTTTTAAAAATCTATCTCAAATTAAGATGGCCATGTAATCATCCTGTATCCTACTGTTTTGAGATATATTATCTGTTGACTGTGCTTGGCTGTTACTTGCTTTGTACCAGAGATGAACAGTTGGACTCACTGCATCTATAAATTTAAATGTCTTTTTAGGGCTGTCCCAAACAGCAATGATCACTTAAGTCAAAGTCTGTAACAGGAATTTCCAGCTCTCCATAAACTTTCACAACACCCTTCTAAAAAGTGTGCCTAGAAAAAGAAAGAACACTTTTAAAGGATTTTGAAATATATTACATTCAAAAAAGTTCAACAAGCAAGTCTTGGCTCCGCAGGGAAAGCTAACAGCATCTGAATATCCAAGGATCTAGGCTAGCTGCCTACCCTCTAAGAACATTCCTGTAGCATTTGTAAATATTAAGGTCATCCTGAGGCAGAACTAACAAAGAATTAGTGACAGGTATGCAATGTTTTTATTTAATGATTGGTTTTAAGGTAGTTGTGCAATTCCACACCCATGCCTGCAGCCAGTCTCTGACATCCCTTGGAAGGATCCTCATCTCAGGTCCTGATCAACACCAGCCCAGCTGTCCAGCCCTGGTGCAGGCAGCCCCCTGCAGGGAAGGGGCTTTGGTTTGGCCAGCAGGCAGTTGTCCCAGCAGGAAAATCAAGGGGTGTGGATGTACATCTGCAGGGCAGCTTGGCAAGACCGAGGAGGGGCAGGCAGCCAAAGATTGCCGTGGAGGAAAGAGCAATTACCAGTGAGGGGGAGGAAGGGTTGTGCAGTTCCAAGTACAGCACAATCCTGATTTTGGCCAGTAAATATTACGGTAATGAATTATTCTCGCCTCTTCTTGCCATCTTCAGTCCGATGATAAATGGCATGACAAATCTTTGCTAACTTCTTTAAACTACAGGTTCCTAGATCCTTTTTGTTCAAATGTAAGCCCAAACTTAAAGCTTATATTTTTATGGGGACACCTGGATTTGGTTAAACTCTCTGTATACATCATGGGAAACCCACAGAAAGATAGAGGTGCTTTTTCTGCTATCCCTGCTTCCATGAGCTGCTGTTTCCAATGGCGGGAAATTGAAATACTCAACAATAAATGCTTATTGCTGAAATACTTAAATATTTTATATCAGTTAAGGGAGGGTTTTTTTTTTTTTCATTTGAGTGTTGCTTTATTTAACTATTATTAGTTCTGTGGTTTTTAGATCACCACATCCTGACCAACAAAATGGTCGGAATTTATTCAGGGTTGTGTCAATTCTTGAAGTCTAAGGGATAAAAAGGGATGGTTATCTCTTGTCAAGCTCCTTGGAGAGCAATGAGGAAATGAGCAATAAAAGGTTCTTTGAGGCTCTTTTAACTGTAGTTTATCATCTGTTATAGTTACTGATGTGTGGAAACCAACAGAAATATTTTACATGTTTGTTGTTACAAAGCCCTTAACAGCTGCAGCTATGAGCTGAGCACTTCCAGCTTTTTGAAAAGTGTTTTTATAAATGTAACATTATATCATTGTGTTTTTGTAAACCAATCTCCTTAAGAAAATTCCTGAGATAAA
This sequence comes from Leptocoma aspasia, assembly GCA_013399835.1. NCBI lineage: Eukaryota > Metazoa > Chordata > Aves > Passeriformes > Nectariniidae > Leptocoma > Leptocoma aspasia. The sequence continues at coordinate 533,300 of VXAX01004657.1, forward strand.
ATAGATGGGTTGACATATTCAGTCAGGGCTGGTGAGTGGGTGCTCACTTGCTCTTGCTTGGTTTGTAACTTCAGTAGAGCAATGCACAATATGAGCATTTTTGGGGCAGGATTGATGATGACTAAAATGCACAAAGCAGCACTGCATTTTTTTTCCCTCCACTGGATGCAGTGCTGAATGGGAAATCAGGATGGGGAGAAGAAAACTGAGTGAGTTGAGGGCAGTCAGCATAACAAAGGGCTCAGGACTGTGCAAACCTCTTTCTCATCACTAGGACTGGAGAACACAGCAAATAGCTCCACATTTCTTCATCCCTGAGGGAGCCAGGTCTGGAATTTGCAGAGACTCAGCCCTCAGGAGCACTGGTCAAGCAATTACTATGGAGAGAGCTTTCTACCCCCAGGGTAGCTGGCTCTTTATTACCATGTCCTGTTCCTCATGGGTCTTCTCCTGGAGTTTTAGGATGGGACTGTGCTCTTCTGTGTATTGTCCTCCCCTCTGCATTTCTCTTATTTGGCCTGGGTGGACTTCTTGCATCTAATCCTCTCCACTGGGAATGATGAAACTAATAAGCCACGTGGATGCACAGCACGAAGGGGGCTGTTCTCAGCCCGTACGCATTGCTGGGTAATCGTACCGCCAAGGGCATATGATAAAACAAACACACTGAGAATGCAGACGCGTCAGCTCTTGCCTTCCACAAGAAATTCACTCTTTGGCATCCAGATTGCTGTTCGTGTTGTGCCTGTACCATCTGCATTTACACCCTTGCAGCCCTGGTGTGGGTGACAGGCTGGTCTGAAAGTCTGTTCCTCTGGCAGGGGCGTTCCCCAAAGGCCCCTGAATGCCGTGATCCAGCATGCACATTTATCCATTGCACGCTTGCATGTGTGAACCTGCCCAAACACAAGTCCCATGCATTGGGATTCCAGTAACTCAAGAAGTCTGAGAATATGCAACAGTAAAACAAAGATCAGCCATTCAACTTCCAAAAATTGCTTTAAGCCAGAAGAGATAATGTTGTTTCTGCTGGTCTGTTTTAAATCAACCCAAATATTATTTTAGAGCCAGAGCTATAATTCAGTAAAACTTGATACAATCTTGGAAAGCCATAGAAAGTATTAGGAAATACCACTGGAAGTTGAGACTTACAGATACTGCAATAATCTGCATTTTAAACTAAATAGACATGCCAGTTAAATACTAATTGGACACACTGTGGAGGATGATGGATTACCTTTTCAACAAAAATCCTTAAAATTTAGGAGGCTTTGTCTGCATGCAAAAACTGAACCATTTTCCCAATGTTGCTTGCAGCTGAAATATTCATATATAGGAAAGATTACTGCCATGGGAGTTTACTCAGTTGTGTCACTGATTGCCATGCTTTGGTGATCATTTAGGCTACCAGTAAGGCTACTTCCAGGATCTTCAGCTCTGCAGAGGAGTTCTGAGGGTAAGGAGTAAGGTGCAAGGGGCTACCATCCCTTCAGGAGCTGCTGCTGCCACTCTTCCTGTGCAGAGGCTCTAAGGAGCAGAGATTAAAGTCACTGGTGACATTTTTTATGAAATGTTACATTTTTGGATTGGGTTTGCTTCCTCTATAATTTTTCTTAAATTGATAGCTACATTCTGTCCATTTTGCAGAAATACAAATTGAGTTTCACTGCACATTTTACTTGAGGGGGAAGTTATTGGCACACAAAAGTTAAGTGACTTGGCATGTGAGAAAATCTGCTTTAGAGCTAGCATTGGAGAACACCAGAGCTGCTTCCCATCTCTCCCACATCCATTTCTGTCTTGTGCTTCTGCCTAAATAGAAAAAGTGAAAAATCATAGACTGATAGAATTGTTTCTGCTGGAAAAGACTGGTTGGTCTAATAGCATCAAGTCCAGCCATGTTCCCAGGTGCCACATCCACACGGGTTTTTTAACACTTGCAAGGATGGTGGTTCTATCATTTCCCTGGGCAGCCTGTTCCAGTGTTTGACCACCTGTTCTGTGAAGAGATTTTTTCTCATTTCACAGAATCAAATAGGTTGGAAAAGACCTCTGAGATCATCATGTCAAAGCTGTGACCAAACAGCATCCTGTCAACTAGACCTGGCACTAACCCTCCCTTGGTGCAACCTGAGGCTGTTTGCTCTTGCTCTGTCACTTGTTACCTGCCAGAAGAGACCGACCTCCACCTGGTTACAGCCTCCTTTCAGGGAGAGTGAAAGGAGTGTAGGAAAAGGGTAAAAGGAGCTGTGGAGAGTGACAAGGTCTCCCATGGGTCTCCTTTTCTCCAGGCTAAACACCCCCAGCTCCCTCAGCTCCTCCTCATCAGACTTGTGCTCCAGACCCTTCCCCAGCTCCATTGCCCTTCTCTGGATGTGCTCCAGCCCCTCAATGTCCTTCTTGTAGTGAGAGGCCCAGAACTGGACACAGCACTCGAGGTATGGCCTCACCAGTGCCGAGTACAGGGGGACAATCCCTGCTCTGGTCCTGCTGGCCACACTGTATCTGATCCAGGCCAGGATGCCATTGGCCTTCTTGGCCACCTGGGCACACACTGGCTCATGTTCAGTCCCTGTTGACCAGCACCCCCAGGTCCTTTTTCAAGGGCAGCTTTCCAGCCACTGTTCCCCAGCCTGCAGTGCTGCATGGGGTTGTTGTGACCCAAGTGCAGGACCCAGGACCTGGCCTTGTTGTATCTCATAAAATTTACCCCATCCCATTGATGGGGGGTCCAGTGTGTCCATATAAAATAAAGCATGAAAATTTCTGGTGATACTTGTTTCATAACTTCTTTCTTACAGATTCAAGGTGACTTATGGGTAAGACAGCCTTCTATTGTATTGTTTCCATTGAAACATCAGGACGTTATTATTCACTTCATATTTTTATCATTAAAAATACAGCTCGACACTACACACATTTTTTGACCTTTTTAGCAAACACTGTAATGTTATGATTAGATACAGAGAAGTCTTAATGCCTTTGAGAAATCAGTATTATCTTTCTTTTCCTGCATTTTTTTACAATGCTTTTGTGACTTTTTCTCTGTTTAAGTGTTTTAAGACGTACAGTGATAGTGGTCAGTGTATTTCTATCAAGAATATTTTGCTTGAAAATGTCCTATGATTGTACAAAACCTCCAATGTTTGTATTTGTTATAGCTTTTACAAACAAAATACTAGCATATTTGAAATTAATTAATAAACCATTAAATTAATTAATTGAAATTAATTAATAAACCATACTTGGTGAAGGAAATTAAAACCAATCACCAATCACCAATCACCATGGCATGACATTTTAATCTGTCCTGGTGCTGACTTCATCTTCCATTATATTATTTCTTAAAATTTGTATCCATTTGGTTCATGTTATACCATTGGAGTTTTTGGCACTGAGTCTAGTGAAGTCATCATCCAGACCTTGCCCTGAGCCTGGAAACATGGTGCATATTCTTACTGTGATTACCAAGAGCTGACTAAAATGGTTTCTAAGAAAGCGTTTAAGACAAACTAAGGATAACAGACTGCAATAGCCAGAGCTGTCTTCATAGAATCATAGAATGGTTTGGGTTGGAAGGGAACTTAAAGATCATCTTGTTCTCACCCCCCACTGCTGTCAACAGGGACACCTTTCACTAGGCCAGATTGCTCAAAGCTCCATCCAACCTGCCCTTAAACAGTTCCAGGGATGGAGCATCCACAGCTTCTCTGAGCAGCCTGTGCCAGAGCCTCACCACACTCTTAGTAAAGCATTTCTTCCTAATATCTAATCCAAACCAACTCTATTCCAGCTTAAAGCCTTTCCCCCTTGACTTGTTACTCCAGACCCTTGTGAAAATAGTCCCTTCTCCATCTTCCTTGTAGGCTCCTTTTGGGTACTGGAAGGCCACAATAAGGTCACCCAGAAATCTTCTCTTTTCCAGGCTGAACAAACCTAATTCCCTTAGCCTTAGTTCCTTACAGAAGAAGCACTCCATCCTTCTGATCATCTTTGTGGCCTCCTTTGGACTTGCTCCAACAGTTGTTGTCCTTCCTGTGCTGGGGACCCCTCTAGCTGGATGTCCCATATTGTTTGCAAAGCACCGTTGATACCATAAAATATCACTGATACAAGAAAAAAATAACATTGCTATAAGAAAAAATGACTTATATAGGACCTCAAAATTTCAAAGATTGGAAAGTTGAATTCCACCAATTTGAAAGTTGAAGTGATGTATCAAAAAAAAATTATGGAAAATTAACTTGCCAGATTAATTCTAAGAAATGTGGGGGGTTTTAAGAGTACCAAATGAGATGATGTGAAGAGTTCTGGAGGTTTTGTCTGCCCAGGAGTTGATAGTACATCTGTGTAATTAACCTAACAAAATAAAGTCTAATGCATAACTTGTTTTGCTGCTTGCTTTCTCCTCAGGTTTGCCAATTTGTCGTGTCTGTCAACGGCCTCAATGTTCTCCATGTGGATTACAGGACAGTAAGCAACCTCATCCTCACCGGCCCTCGAACAATTGTGATGGAAGTGATGGAAGAAATGGAGGCCTGAGAAGGCAAAAAACCCCTGTTACCGGACATTTTTGTGAGACAAATTGCAACAGCCATGGAGTGGCATGACACAAGGCAGCAGAATGTTGCTGTGTCTAAACAGATGATTTTGCTTTTAGGGGAGGGGGCTCTCTTTAACAATAATAGCACTGGTGATTATGCTAAGATGTGAGCAATAGATACCAGCTTGTTTTCACTACGGACTTCTCTGTGCCCAGCAGAGACAAGATCAGGGCCTTTAGGTGGTCTGTCCAGCCATGGCTGCGTCTGTCGGAATGGGTTCCAGCCTAAGGGGCCGTGCATTCCCTCACAGTCCACTACTGGAGCAAAGCACTTCGGGAGGTGAAAGAGCCAAGCACTGTGGGGTCGGGGTGTCACAGATGGTTTCAGTGAGATACTGACATTGATAAACATTGCCCTGGTGTCCAGCCTTGTCCCTGGAGCACGTGCAGTCGCAGTTGCTCTCTCTTTGGGCTGAGGGACAGCTGACTAAATCCTGGCTTGATTACAGTCAGACAGAAACGAACTGCAGATGCATGAGGAAAGGTGTCTGTGCTCTATAGAGGATAGTCTGGTATGAATGTTTGGGCCTGACTGATTGATTACATGGGTTAGTCTAGAAAGAAAATGGAAAAACGTGTGGTACTTCTACAAATATGGCCTTTGAAAAATGGTCTTTTGGTTTCAATGCTTGTGTGCTGTATTAGGTGCTTGAGTATAAAATACTGATTTTGAGGTTTTTTCCATACCTGTAAAGGAAAGGTGCCTCAGTCTTGCTGTTCATCCCTTTGAAGAAATTTTGGACAACTTAATTCCCAGAAGAAGAATATTTGGCAGGTTGTAGTGGGAAATTCACATAAGGAATGATACATCCAGATTCTCCAGTAGCAAAAGTGCACTTCAAATTGAAGCAATGTACTTGAATGTACATTACGCTTATCAGCACTTTCCAATCATCTGATGTTTTGCAAAGAACCAACTTCCCTCATGAGCTGCATTTGACACTGTTACAAATAAAACATTGTATTTAAGTGACTCTTATTGTTTCTGAAACAGTAGGATTTTTTTCATTGATGAATTCATGAAAGAAATATTTTTTTAACACATATATAAAAATTCCGTATTCTACAGCTAAGTGACTCTTTAACTCAATGTTAAGGGGACTGCATGGGTTTTCTTTGATCTTTGAACTGAATGACTATATCCCGCTCCACAAAACTATAAATACATTTTGCAGACTTTCTCTGCTGTCTGAATTTTACGATTAAAGCTTGACTTTCTATATGCACATACCACAAATCATCCAATTCTGGGGTGGGGAAGCTATTTTTCCTCAAATAATTCTGAAACATGTTTTGTATTAAAAGTTGTTCTCACTAAATAAATTGCTCTTTCAGAATGTTTTTCGTTCATTCAAACACTTTTACTTCAGAGATACAGCAAGTCTTCAAACTCTTATATTCCTGCAAGTTTGTAGGAAGAAGTCCTTGTGTTCTTTGTTTCTGGTTTTGTATATCTGTGGTTGTATTTTCACCAAGAAAACTTTTCATATTCCACTAATGTGCAGCAGTGCAGGGAGGTGTAAAACTGCAGCTTTTTACTTGATACTAACCAGGCACCAGAGTGTGTGGAGGGTTTGTTCCAGCTGTCATCTATGACAGCTCTTAATCCCGACTGTACTCCCCAATTGTACTAAATTTTGGTACACATGTATAAGCCGTAGCAAGTTACATTTTACAGGCCATCTGAAATAAATAGCTGGGCACATAATCTTATATTACATTGTAATAACTGTCCATGGTATCCACTCAGAACAGTTGGAAACAATCTTGTTGTTTCAGAAATGTTTCAGTATGCTGTAAGTATTTTGAGTTTGTGAATCCAGGAATGCTTCTCCAAATATTTCTATTTAATTTCTATTTTTTTTTAATTTTCTCTTTTTTTTCCTCTTTTCTTTTTTTTCCCCTGGGTTGTTTTGGCGTCTTAGCCCCTTTAAAATATAAATTCTGCATGCTAGGCTAAGTTAAATATTACAATTGAAGGATTTTCTTAGCAAAGTGCTAATGATTCTCTTTAATACCATTATGGGTTCATCTGTATTACATCTCTTGCCTTAGTTAATATTCTGCTAGAAGTTCTCTGTAGCTTACAGATAATTAAGAAACTGGGTCAGAATTTGGCTTAATAATGCATTACAGAGTGCACTTCAGACTGGAGCAAAAAGAGTGGGAATGGGGGCAGGGAGAAATCTGTGCATTTCATTATGTTACAGATTGGAGATGGCATCTTGATTCACAAGATACATTAGTCTCTATCACAATTTGAGCACAGCTACTTGCCTTCTGTTTAACAGGGATTTCCATATTGTGTTCTCAACTTGACTGATTTAATTAATTCTTTCCCTCTTCAGTGTGACAAAGGTATTCAAATTGTGTCTGCAATGAAATTTTGCATTTTGGAAAAAAGGATGGAAAGTAAACAATGAAGCTATGAAATGTATAATTTCCAATTAAATTGCAGTTTGTCTGCACACAGTGCTGCATATGCTCCGAGGCATCCTGCAGCAGTCAGTGTCAAACTCTCATGCACTTCAGAGGGCACAGAATTTTAAATATAACAGAGCACCTTGCTTCCTGCAAAGTGCCAGGAGAAATGTAGCATTATTCACAGAAGTGAGGCATTTCAAGAGATGCATGAATATCACAGTGTAGAATGAAGCAAGAAACCAGAAATTTAAAAACGAACCCTGGCATCAGCAGTAATAGCTTCATTAAAAAGACAGGCATTTTTGTAAGACTTACTCTTTTCTGTGATCTCATTTTTGGTTACTGTAGATCTTGCAAGATCCTCTAATAAATCTTTAAACCTTAATCACTCAAATTAGCCATTCCTCTGCACATGTACATTTGCAAATCATTTATGGACATCTTCAAGCAATGTAATATTTAATTAAATTCAAGTAGCAGTGAAGCTAATTGGAGCATTAAATCAGTGCAATATTTCTCAAATTTTTTTTCTGTTATAGTTCTCACAAGATAAATTATTTTCATTATCTTTTTCAAGATCAAATACCATGTGTATGGTATTGAACACAACTGGTTCCACAGCTAGTCCCATGGAAGGCATTTCATTCACACAATGATGCAATAATCCACTTCAGGTGTATCAGAACTTAATTTTATGCATTTTAGGTCTGCATAGAAGCTGAAAATAAAACTTTCAGAATTAAGAAGACATTGTGTCATAGCAGCATCTGAAATACGAGTGGGTGTGGGCTGCTGTACCTTCTTCTATGAGATTACATTTAGGAAGGGGTTTGGAATGAAAAGGTTTTTCAAAGTGCTTTTCTTAATTTTTTGTTCGTTTTCTGATCATACCCTCACTAATGACTAGAGTGCTAGGGATGTGTCAAATGCTGTCCCAGAATTACTGGTTTAATGGTCAGCTTGTTCCTTAGCATGGTCTGGATCTCTGAGAAAATTATCCCTGTGTAGTTCAGAGAATAACATGAGAACTGAATTTTGTGCCTCTTGGCCTTCAGACCAGAGACAGTCTCAGTACTGACTTGATGTACTAACATAGACATAAAGAAATGAGAATAGTCTGAGGATTAGGAAGAAGAAGCAATTGACTCCTTTCTTCTTCTGTGCTGACAGCTATAATGCACAGAGGTTTCCTTTTTCTTATTAAATTATAGAGTAACGCTCTAATAATGTCAGATAATTCTGGAAATTAAATACTAATTTTTAATGTTAATTTCTTTAGATAAGTATCACTGTAAGTTTAGAGACAGGAGAAACTGAAACAATATGTTTTGCAAAAGTGTTTGTCTAATGCAAGACAGACTGAGAAATCAATTGTTGCAATTATGAGTGTTTTCTTCCCAGTGTGTAATTGGAGCTAGAGCACTTGTGTAAGTGAAAAAGCATGTGTATGTCACATATACATGAGTACAGTTAGACCACACCACTCTTCAAATAAAGTGAGAAAACTACTAACTTTTTACAATAAAATTGTCATTAAAGGTTTTCAAAGATCACCCTTTTAAAATGTCTTTATCTGGTGAGTGATGTGGCTTTTATTTTTCACCTATATGTGTTACTTACAAAAACATAGAAATTGTACCTGCCAATTCAGTAATTCCCTTTTTATACTCAGAGTGCAGATAAAAATATCATTAATGTTCCAGAGAGGCTAAGTGATTTTAAACTATTCGATTTCTACAAACTTGTACATAAATAAATATTTATAGCTTAATTTTTAAAAGGAGCCACTAATGCAAGAGACAATTTAAGAATGTCAAAGGATGTCACAGGAATCAATGATAAAATTAATTTATACTATACAGTGTTTCATGTATAGCTACCTAATCTTTGTACTTGCAATTCCTCAGGAAAATTTTGAAATATTCAGAAGGGAGTAGCTATGACTGTCAAACTGAATGTCCTCTAGGAAAATGGCTGTTGTTTTGCAGTTAGGTGTCCACTCTCAAATTGGCCATGGGAGCTGTGAATTTCCAGCACTGTTGAAACTCGAGTTTTATAAGCACACACTTAAAATGCAACACTTAGCTTTAAGAGCAGGGGTTTGAAGCAGACACTGTACTGTAGGTAGCACAAATTGTTGCAATGCCTCTTCTACAAAGATGCTGCCATATACCCATAGGTTTCCCATCCTGTGTCACTATAACTCTCCTTGAACTTAGAGTGCAACAGTCTCCTACTGGCTTTTGTATGGCTTTGTCAAATAATAATAATAATAATTTCTTTCCAGAATTTGCAGGTGATTTGCAGAGGAAAACTCTTTTTATGTGCAACGTCTTGCTTCTGTTCCTAAGGTGCTTCTACATAGAGACATCTACAAACTGCTCCCTAGATTACAGGACATAGACAGCTAGTGGTATTCTGACCACTTCAAATAGTCATTTCCATCATGCCTGAGCAGCTGAACTCCTCCACTCCAGGGAAATGCTCCCATTGCTCTGCTGCTGCTGCTGCTGCCTGCACCCAAGCAGCCCAAGCTGGGGAACACTGGTCAAAAGGACAGCCCACACCCAACAGACTCTTTTGCCTTTACCAGTGATTTATGGATACATTTAATTTTCTTTCCTATTATACTTATTTTGCTGCATAGTTGACATTGGTCGTACTTTATTCTTCCAGCTCAAAAATGGTTTCTGGAAGATCTTCATGGTCCTGTTTTCTTAGTATTTTTACTGGTCTGTTTTTGCGTGCCTCTTTATCCTGATAACCATCGCTGGCTTTTCATAAATTAGCAGTCCTTATTTAGCAAGCCTAATATTTCAGGAAAATAGGTGAATTGCTTTACAATCAAATGTTAGCTCACATATAAACAAAGCCTCGAGGCAAGAGAACAAAGTAAGAAAAAGCTACCATAAATGATGGAATAAAATTCATTTTAACATAAAATGACACCACATCTACTCTTAACAAAGCAGTGTATGATTCATAACACAGATGGGCCACAGCTTTCATGGACTTTCTCAGGTTATGGAGATAAAAGAAGAGAGACCTTCAAAGAGCAGTGTTTTCTTCTGGGCCTCTGGGTGAGCTACCCATGACTTCCCTCCCTCCCAGCTGGAGCACAGCCTCCCAACCATAGCTGGGCTTGGAACCACATAAACTCTTACCTTCACTGCTAGCTGTAAATGACTGCAGATTTTTGTAATTAAATTTTGTTTTCCACTTCAGGTTTTAGAGTTTCTCTTATTAAACAGAAAAACAATTAATTTCTCCATCTGTCTGATAAAGAAGTGCTGAATTTTCCCCCGTTATGTTTGCATTGGGACGTGTGATGAACAGAAATACTTCTTGGTTTGTACTCAAGCCTGACTCAGGGAATACTTGTTCTTACCTGCCCTTCTCAAGGCAAACCTCCTCTGGGAAAATTTCATGAAAATTTCACAAAAACCCGAGCAAAACCCACAATATGATGCCTATTAGTAGCTCTTACCTGGAAAATGCAAAGTATGTTCAAATAATTATTAAAAAAAAAAAAGAAGAAGAAAAATGAAGACAAGTTAGCTTGTTTTAAAATTCTTGTTGACGATTTAAAAATATAAGCAAAATGAGTGTAGACCACAGAAGAGAATCCATCAGACAGGTGCAGTGAAGGGGTGTAGTATGGAAAGGTTCTGTCATAGAATGGTAGAGTGGTTTGGGTTGGAAGGGGCTGTAAAGATCATCTAGTTCCATTCCCCTGCCATGGGCAGGGACACCTTCCACTAGACCAGGTTGCTGAGAGCCCCATCAAACCCAGCCTTGAGGACTGCCAGGGATGAGACAGTCCCAAAATGTCCTATTAAGTTTCATAATAACATCACAGAGAGAAAAAGTGTTGTAATTTTATGGCTAAATTTGCAATTTATGTACTTAACCCTGCCTTTTCAATAAGACCGAAGTTGTAGTAAATGCTTTTACATTTACAAATCTTAATATGCAGTACATAAGAATATAGTAAAGATATGTTTGTTTGGGAAATATCTCCCTTTCAAATATAACAAACTACCCATATAAAAAACATATCCTTTAACAAAACAAGTTTCATTTACATTATGAAGTAATTTAAACTTTTTTTTGTATCTGCTATTTATTAAGTAGAATGCAAACACTGCATCTATCAACTAAAAATAAATACACATGCAGGCTTGACTGAACAACTGTTTTGTCAATGGAGTCCAGCAATAGGGCTAAACTGAGTGCTTCAGGTTTATTAGCAAAAGTTTAATTAAGCATGATGTTGAGCAAAGCCTGGGAAATATTAAATGATTACACTCAGAAGTGCTTAGTAGTTTGCAGGATCAGGAACCCATTTAATTTCTCCAAGTGCCCTAACAGCCTTGCTTTGCCTGCAAAATATTTCTAGTACCATGATAAGATTTTCTTAAAACTCATTTAAAAATTGTAGAGGAAATGTACTAGCTTTTTATGGCTTAACTTGGAAAGGAAGAAACATGAAAGTATTTAGGATCTTAATGTTATATTTTCCCAGAGTCTGTTTTGTTTTATAAGCATTTTCAGCTCAACTGCTTTCTGAAGATAATGTTATGCACCCTTTGTTTGTTACTGCAGCTGGGAAGTGTGTGTGTTTCATTTGTTTTGCCAGAATAAACAAGATTCTCTTGAATATTAAAATATTCACTATTTCATTTTCTGTTACACTCCATCAGGCAAATCGTCTATTAAATGCTTAAAAGATGCATTTACAAAAGAGTGCTGAGTTACCCTTTTAATGTTTGATTTTCGTGATAAAATGTGTGTTATTGTGTGTTACATTTTTGTTTCATTTCCCACTGTACATGATTGTATCATTGTTCATTCTCCTAAGAAATTATTTTCTGGGGGTTATTGATTTACATTCCGTATAGTATTCAGCATTCCATTTAAATATAAATCCCTCGGACCTTATCTACTATAGTTAGAGAAAGAAAAAATCACTTCTGGTTCAGAAATTTTAATTTGGAAGATGAAGGCACAAAAAACATTTACCTTAACTCTTGCTGATTACTGCTTCTTTCTCAAAAAACAGACAATGCTGTCTTAATGTGCAGAGCTCCAGGAAGTTGTGTAATACAGGAATAAAAACTTAATGATTATGATCAAATTGCCCACATTTTAAAGGCTCTTTGATGATACCCTCTTCCAGTAGTTATCATGATTAACTCCTAACAATGGGCTTGTGATTGCAAAGATGACCTTTGGCACACAGGTTAATGCAGTGCTCTTTTCCCAGCACTGCAGATGGTCTGAAAAAACATCACAGCAGGGTGATGGCATCTACTTCTACTTACCTAATTGGAATTGGAGCTCAGAAAAAAGGGGCTTGGTTCTGTTGCATACACATAAATGTCAAGTGCCATTGAAGATGCCTTAAGGGTATTTGAGGCATTCTTCTGTAGCAGAGAGCAGCTTCAGGGAAGTCTGTGACCCCCCGCAAAATCACATCTAGCGATCAAGTCCCAGAGGACATCTTAAATATTGTAGGATACTTCAAAATGCTTTAGACACCTATGTGTGAACAACTGAATGACATCCCTAATAATCACCACGTAACATCTGCTAATTCAATTGTCTCACTGCTGGTAATTTTTTTGGAGTTGCTCAGCTGTATATTCAATTAGCACTGTTGATGGAGAAGAACATCCTGGCTATCCAGCCAATTCTCAGAGAAGCTGCTGCACATTTGTATCATGCAGAACTGACTGTGATGATGTGCTGTTATTAAATGTCTCAAGAAACATGTCTCTTATTTTCCTCGTGCTTTTAGTCAAGATACAAAGTGGCCTCTCACCCAAAGATCCCTTTGCTTCTGAATCGTCTATTGCCAGTCAAGGGGCCCAGAGCCCTTTGTCAGCTGAGCTGTAATCTGTGTATATAAATGATCATGTACAATTACTTCCTGCATGTTTCAACAGATTCTCCTGCTTTTTGGATGTTACTGTTTTTAAGTTGTCCTGAAAAGTACTAATTTCACCCAGGGAGTCACAGCCAGGCAGCAACTGCTCCCATTAGAGAAATGGGATCATAAGAAGGAGTAGCAGCTACTGCAGACCCAGCAGACAAGAACAGATGCAGCAGCAGCTGAGTGTTTCCACATAAACCTGAGTTTTATTGCAGTGCTTACACTATGACAGGTATTGTAGCTCTTTGGAGCATTGAAGTGTTTATATACCACCCTACACTTCAGTGATGGCTCTCTCTCTGCTATGCCCCTTGCACCACAGTCAGTCACATCTGTGTTTGACATCTCAGCCTTTGCTACAAGGAGAGTTTCTCCTCACCCCTGTAGCAGAAGGGGGCACAGCGTCCAAACACAAGTGAGGAAATCAAAGTGAAATTTATAGAGAACTTCGGTGCTGACATTAAAAAAAAAATCAATTAAAAACCCCTGTTAACCCACACAGGTGTTTAAAAGGCTATTGGGACTGAAGATTTCCCCACTGGTTACCTAACATGTTGACTGTTGCATTACTAGCTGGCTTATACCTCTTCATCATGTTCATGTTCTTCATGGTTTTACAGGACATCCTCAGAGTCCCCCACTCCCACATCCTCTGCATTCTCTGCTCTGCAAGTGTTACCATATGAGCTCCTAGATCCAATGTACACAACGTAAAATCCATGTCCTGGATATCTAAGCCCATCAAGGAAGCCTGCAGAGGAGCAGAGCTGGAACTCAGTCTCTTAAAATCTTGGCCAGCGTGCAGCCTGCGGGACAGCCGTTCAGTGAGCGAGCAAGGCACACACCCCGTAATGCAAAGACAGCAGTGCCCCATATTGACTGCACCCCACAGGCTCCATGGCTGTGGAAAAATATTTCCCTTTATTTATTTTGAATCTTCTGTAGCCATAAATGTGTCATTTGCAACTCTGTATTTCAGTTTTGGCAGACTCTCATCACCAGTGTGCCAGGTACCCGTCACGTGCGGCCAACCTGCGACCTCCTCAGCTCCACAGTCGCCTTCCAGCTGCTCCCCAAGCTCCTCTTCCTCGCGGGCTGTCCTGGCGAGAGGCTCTGTCCGCAGCCAGCCCCAGTGCCAGAGCTGGCTGAGCTTGCTGGGGGCTGGCCCCGGCCCCGGCGCCCGCGGCCTCTGGTGCAGCGCGTGGGAGGACGCGGAGGCCACGCGCCCCTTGCGCAACCAAGGCCGTGTTTGCTGAGCGAGGCCACGAAAGCAGGCTGTGCTCTGCAGAGCCTGGGCCCAGCACCAAACACTCCGCAGCCTGTGCAGCTCAGGATGTGTCCGGCACGTTCCTGCCTGTCCCTAAAAGCGAGCATTGGGAAACCCACAGGCTTTTCAAAGGAATAACTTCCTAGGCAAATAATGAGCGTTGCTATGGTTCGCACGGTATTTTCAGTGCAATAACCTAAGAGGGAATTTGTAAGTAAATATGACAGGTTAACATCTTTTGAACTATGACAGCTGTAAAATGTGGGTTTCGTTCTTGCAAAAAGACGGAGAATTATGAAGAGTTCAGATGTTTAATTTTACCTCCATTAATAATTCTGATTTTGTTACTGACATTAATCACACACTGAAAGCCCTATAAATCTTACACATTCACTAACTAAGTGAAGAAAATTAATGCTAGTTTAACAAATAGTGTTGGAAATTCTTCAAGAATGAGGTTAGGCAAATGACAATAGTGATTATAAATATTTATGGTGACCTTCTGTTTTATTTACCTACTGGAAAATCAGAAATAATTCCATTAAGTGTACAAAAGTGCCACCTGACTGTAAGATTAGAAGAAAAATCACAGTGTGACTTACTGGCAGGCTGATTTTAACAGCAGAAAGGTAAGACAGCTCATATTTAGGAAGTTATTTTTAAAATTTGCACTGACTTGACCACCAAATGCAGCCTTGGTTTAAAAATAAATGCTACTCAACATGGAAGCACAGATTTGACTATGATGATTCTCTAAACCAACATCTTAAAAAAAAAAAAAAAAAGGCCAACAAAAAGGAGACTGGATGCTCCTTGTGCCAGTAAAGAATTAACCTGTTCCACTGATATTTAGGGTAGTGATTCAGCATCACTAAGGCACTGGCTGTCATTCAGGCCCTTGTTTTAATGGGCCACTTTCAGTGTGGCACACTAAGCTGTCACCTAATGCTGTGAAGCCAGAAACAAGCCACAGCACTGCACTCTTACTGTGTTCCTCTGCTGAGGAAACTTTACATGCTCTAAGTTTTATGACGAAAAGTTTGGAATATTAACAGAATATACACAGCAATCTGAACTTGTCTTATGATTGTACTTTCTGGACATGGCAAATGGCCATAAGTGGATATTGTAACAAAAAGATAACATCATAAGAATATACTACACTGGAGAAACAAAACTGTTCTTCACTTCTTTCCAGTTATTTCTCTTCTAATTAGTGTGCAGGCCATAAATACCCAAGTTTTAAAAAATATCAGCAGATATAATGCAAAGAAAATGAAGTTCAGACTGTAGAGAAGGGCAGACACATGATTTTAGAAGATCTTTATGCACTTAAAGTAGATGTCAGTAACAAAATGCCTCATTACTGCCTGCTCCTTTCTCTGATACAGTACAGAAGCAGCTAAAGGACAGACATTGGGATAGTTCTGCATCACCTGGTGGAGAGTTGCCCAAGGAGAGCTTCTGGGTGTGAGCTGAGCCTGAGGATTTCAAAGATGCTTATAGCTTGCTTTGAAATAAGCTGATCCTCTCCTCCCTCTTCCCTTTCCAGTGAGTTTTGCTCTTCATTGTAGTGGAACACAGTGAAATCCCAACCAAGCTGCTTTTATCAGTGGACAGATTCAATTCCCTACTGTAGACTCCTACAGTTTGCAAATTTTAGGTCCAGTGCAGAATTATTTTACTAAGGAGGTCTCATTGTCCAAACCCATTCTCCTGTTCAGCTTCCCAGACTTTCCAGGATGGCAGCCTAAACAGTGACAGAGCACAGGGAAGACAAGGCAAGTCCTCCAAAGGTTAATATCAGTCAAATAATGATCCGATTCCTCCCTGGAGAGCGACCTCTGCTACATGGAAAACAGGAAGGCAAGTTGTACCTTCAGCTGGGTTTGGGAAAAAATAATTGATCAAGATGAAATAGGGTTGTGGTGCATCTTGATGTAGTTGAACTGCTGTCTAATTGTCTGTATACTCCATCTCTTACACAGGCTAATATTAGCTCCAGCAAGCCAGCATATGCAAAAGCAATGTGAACGTAGAGTCTGTTATTACAAGGACTCACACACACTTCCCAGTGCAAAAGCATTCAGAGTTTTCAGATTTTAAGGACTAATTTGTTGGGTTAAACCTTGCTATTTGAAGGGACAAATTGGCTGATGGGTCAAACAGCAGTAACTCCTTTCCATGTGCTGGACAATAATAATAATAATAGATTTATGATTAACTACTATTTTTATTTCTACAAAAAACAACATTGTGAAATACCCAGTGGCCTAAAGTAGGTGTTTTGACTGTTCTTCCAAGACTGCAAACCTCAGGACAGAGATTTTGATTGAGTAAGACAGTGAAGAACCTCTACTATGCCACCATTATCTCTGAAGATTATGGTGTAAGAAACACTGTGTAAGAAACAAGACATTATTTTTATTAATTTTTGTAACCTGTCTGACCTCAAACACTGTGTTAAACAGGCCAGAGATGAACTTTCTTCTGTGCACTGTAAGACAAAGAACATTACTGTGGCCAGTGCCAATATTACAAGAACATTTAAACTATAATTTATGAAAGACACTACCAATAAATGAAAGATTACAAAAGGGTCCAAACAGTGCTAATGAAAAGGAAACAGCAAGAAATGGTGATATGGGGATCATGGTACTTCATCAAGAAGCGTGAGATGAGAAGTCAGTCACTATAGCTTAACAAAGAAATACTAGAAAACGATGTAGAGTCATGGATGGAGTGTTGTCAAAGATCCTATTTTTACCTATTTTTGTGGAAAACATGGATTGAGGTGATGTTCAGGGCAAGAATAATATACTGCAAAAAGTTTTTACAACAGCATAAAATACAGTCTCTAAGTGTTGAGAGTGAGTGAAGGAAAAAAAAAAAAAAGAAGGCTAACCCAAAATCTTCTGAGATGTTATCTGCTTTTTGTGGTTGTAGACTACTGCCTCTCCTTTTTTCCGCTTTCTCATTCTTTGTCACAATACCCTATAATTCTTTAAATCATCAGATCATTTTGGAGCACAGTTTCTGCCGGCTCTTTGTTTAAGGCTAGAGTATACACTTGCTTTCCTCCTGTGTAATTTCCTGTTATTTTTGACTTTATATTTTAGGTGCTTAATCATGTTCAGTGGGAAGTGTGTGCACTTCCTGGGTGCATACACAGCACAGAGCTGACTCTGCAACAGATGCAGAGCAGAAACAAAACAACCTCCTCTTTACCACAGCAATTCTTGGTAAACCAAGTGACCATCCCAGTCTCAGGGAGAGCTCAAAGAGCACAGGCACAGGAACACTTGCAGTGCAGGTGCCACTCTCTGACCTCAGCCGTCACCCCGAGCAGCACCACAGTGCATCCCATGGCAGCAGCTTTTCCTCCACGGAGGAGCTTCAGTGGGTTGGCTTTGGCTGAGTGGGATCTTTCTGCACAGAAGGGGAGTAATCCAGGTCTATACAACTGATAATTTCTTGACTCTTATACTGTACATCAAAGAGTTGTGTTTTAACAGACACAGTACTTGATTTTGGACCTGCAAAAGCACAAAAGATAGAAGTTTGTGAATACACAGAAGAGATGTTTATCCAAGGCTGCCCCCTTCTGTTATTGCTTCACAGCTAAAATATTTCAAACTGCTGCAAATTTTTCTCATACCTGATAAAGTGAGATTTCCAGTATACTGATTTTTAGTATCAGTATTTATTGGAAAAAATAAAACGCAAATAAAATAAAACATAAATAAAAAGTTGAATACTCCTGAAATATAAATATAGAAAGCATACTGAATTTCTTCAGTGAGTGTTTGAGTAGGGTTGATTTTATTGAGCTGTTTGCAGCAAATAAAAATTTTAATATTTCTCTTGGTTTTTCTCTGTTCACATTTTCGTATAAAATTACTCTAAAATACAGGCTAGGATTTTTTACAAAAAAATTTCACAAATTTTTTTTGCTCTTTTTTTGGCAAAGACAAATCTCAGGACCATTTCTCTTTCATAAAGCTTCAGCCAGGTCAATTCAGTATTTTATTCATGGAAAGATAACTTTATATGTTTAACATATGCTTAAATAAATATTGGAAAACTAAGTCTATTCCTGAAAATTCCAACTGTAATGCTTAAAAATGAGTAGGGGAAAAAAGTACTCACATCTGATTTTCATCATCCACTTCAAACCCCTTAAAACAAAAGCAACAAAGAGAACCAGGCTGTTGAAAACTGTACAAATGAAACAGTTTAATGAATAAAAATTTGGAGAAATATAAAGTACTGTTTTAAAGGTGAATTTGGTTTGTGTGTTTATTCAATGGCATAAAATATGCTATGTGATATTATTCTAGGAGACAACTATAATTATTTTGAGAGTCTAAAAAACAGATGCTTTTCTTAAAATTGCAAATTGGAAAAACTGAAAATTCAGTTTTTCAGTAATCTACAAAACGCAAAACCAGATCATCATGTATACAACATTTAATAAATCTTGTTCCTCATGTAAAACTTGTATTAAAAAAGTGCTTAGAGTGAGGCAGACCAGAGGTGCATAATTACAGTGTTCAAGAGTGTTCAGTGCAGGAACTCAGTGCAGAAGCTCAGTAGGAGAAAGACAAGAAGCTCTGTTTCTTTTAGGTAATAGCTTAAGATATGTGTTATTTGGAAAGGAATTCTTTCTTGTTCCATACATCCCTTACATTCATTACTTTTGGTATTTATTACAGAGACCACCACAATCTTGTTTCCAGCTCTTACTGGTATAAATATATATTTCAGCCAGGATTTCATTCCAAAGAAAATTATTTCTTGCACAGACAGCCAGAATCTGTAATGCTTATGCTTATTCAGTAAAATATGGAGGAATCCTTCCCTCACTGTTAAATTGTACCATTGGTGGGCTGCAAATTAATCTGCACTGCAGCTGAATCCAGTGAAACCTTTTGCCAGGCTAATGTATTTGTACCTACCCACTTCCAGCTGCTGGGTGATCCAACTTCACATAGTCTGGTTGTTCCTCTTTACTCAGGGCACCCTTCCTCCATGCTGGCAGTGTCCCAGGACCTACCCAGCAGTGCTCCCTTGGGAGCGTTGATGAAGTCTCAGCATGTAGCCTGGGAGCAAATGGGAGAAGTGCTCACATTATGACTGCAATGTATTTATCTTAACTGTAGTAATGCTTTCTCCCATAACTTCCTCATAGATACACTGCTGAGGAATGGACCAGATAAGTGGACAGTGAGATGAATTGAAAATTGGCTGAATTTCTGGGCTCAAGGGGTTCTGATTAGGAGTGTGAAGAGCAGCTGGAGCTCAGTCACCAGACATGTACCTCAGTGGTTGATACCAGAGCCAATACTGCTTTGACTGTTCATTACTGGACTGTCAGTGGTGGAAAGTGGATCTTGAACAAGTTTGTAGATAGCAAAGAAGCTGGGAGGAGTGACTGAACCATAAGATGGTTCTGCTACTATTGTCAGGGTCCGTGCGGTGAAACAAGACTCATTGACTCCAATATGAGAAGCTTAATATGATTTATTAAAAATTACTCCACAGTTCAGAAGGCTTGGGTTATTATCTGCCCAGTCCAGAGCATCGAAGCTGCTGCTTCGAGCTCCGTACAAGAAGTGCTAGAATAGCTTACAAACTCAGAGAAAACAGCTTTTCAACTCATAGGTTGAAAGGAAGAAAACCCCCCATCTCCCATTATCAGGAGACAGGCAGAGAAACATCTGTCCTTGAAAACACAGCTCAGAGATTTGTTTATAGAATCTTGTACAGAGGAAAATGCTTTCCCATGGGAGTAATTTTTTCTGCAGGCCTGCATGCAGGGAAACTCATAAAATGTCCATGACGACATGCTACCATCTATAGCATCCTCACCAGGCTGGAGAAGTGCAAAATAGGAACATTATGAAGTTCAGCAAAAGGATGTGCAAGCTCCTGCCCTTCAGGAGGAATAACCTCAGACACCAGTACACACTGGTGGCTGACTGACTTTGCAGAAAAGGCCCTAGAGTGGCAGGCACTAACCTGATTCCATCTGAACACAAGAAAACATTTGTGTTGTGGCAAGATTTTTTCCCTTCATTGTGAAGGTGGTCAAACACTGGAGTAGGTCACCCAGGGAGGATGTGGAATCTCCATTCTTGTAGACACTCATAGCTCAACTTGACATGGCCCTGGGAATCCACTCTAGGTGACCCTCCTTTAACAGTGTGGGGTTGGACTTGATGTTCTCCACAAACGCCTTCCAAAGGCTCTGTGATCCTGTATAATGCTGCTGAGTCCAGAACATTGCCAGCAGCAGATGAGGAAAGCCCTCCCTCTTGTTGCAGTCTGAGGGAGAAAGAGCACACACAGGCCCTCCCTGTCCAGTGAGGTAAGATGGGCTCCTGCTTGTGAGGATGTCAGAGAGGATAACATCACTTCTCTGATGTTCTGCCCTTTCACTGCAGCTATAAGGAGGCGGTGGGTGCAGGAATTTGCATCTTCAGTACTGCAGCAAGCTGAACTCAGCCTCCCTGCTGCTTATGGACTTTGGTAAGTGGCTGAGCTCCCTCCCTAAATGGATCTGGACAAGCCTCTGCACTTCTCAGAGGCTCAGAGGGATGAAAGTAGCTCCTGACCATGTTGCCAGGCTCATACAGCTATATTTATTCCTCAGAGCTGGCCAGAGAAATGCTCAGAAAGTAGCTGAGATGTGTAAACACTTAGTAGATAACCTCACCTCCGAAATATAAAGAGATCTAATTTGACTGCAGAATGAAAAGCCAACTTTATGAAACACTAACCTTGTCATTCTTGTCATTACCTTTTTCATACTGAGAAGAGAACAGAACATTACATGATTGAATAATATTTGGGGTTTTTTTTCCATTTCCCTATGGTCCTTTTGCCAAGTTTTGCTCTTTTTCCTGCATGTTTGGAGGAGCAGTACCAACTCTAAACATGAACTTTCACACTTTGATGGCCATGGCATCAATCTGGTTTCTTCTGCATCCCTCTCACTTACCTCATTATGTGTAATAAGCTTCAGATGAATGGACCTAGCAGCTCACTAAAGTGCTGACAGCACTGAAAGTATCAAGGAATAAAAGTATCAAGGAAATGATACTCAAAATGACTCATCAGACATGTCAACAAATAAAGAAGCAAAGCTGGACCACTTTGACAGCTCCTGCCTAAAAACAGAGATGTAGAAAGCCACATTTGTGGGGTTGATATCAGAGAGATAGTTATAGCACAAAGAAAGCCACTAGAAAAAATACTTCACAAAAGATAGCTATCCTTTTCAAAAGTTATTTCACTGTATATTCATATCACAAAACAATGGTCTTAACTAATTGTCTTAACTAATGAAGAGAAAAATTAAAAAGTAAGCATGCATGGCTAATATGTTAGAGAAAGTGCATCACAAAATATTTTTGCTCTAGTTTAATTTGGGCAGAATACAGTCCTAAGTCCTTCTCTACTCTCCCAGTGCATGACTTACTTCATAGATCACCTAATTACTGCAAGTGATGACAGACTGATCTTGGCAGACCACTTTTCAAAGAGTATTGTATGTTCCATTATATTTAACAAAATGTAAAGCAAAAGTCAGTTATACTTCACCTCAAGTATTATCTCTGTCTCTGTGTTATGGAGTTCTTTTAACAGCAAAAAAAGAAAAATCTATGAATTCTTGTTAGGCCTAGGAACTGGTTTGAGTCGTTCAAATAGATGTGCCATAGTCAAGATCTTTGAATGTGACTGGATCTTTTGGATGCTGGAGGAGAAAGGGCATTTAAAATTGTACATTTCTTTGTAAGGAAAGGAAAGGAAGGCATATTTTAGTTTAGAAGTCAAAAATGCTAGTTACCTTTAAAAACATCATTTAATAAAAGAATACAAGAATAACTTTAATAAGAGAATACAAGACCTGATTAGTGTTTGATTATTTGTCATTTGAAAATATCCCCAAAACCTGATATCCTTGTTTCTAAAATCTTGTGAAAAATTGTATACATTGCATTCATTAGTATATGAAAAAAGTCAGAGAAATTTTTTAAGTATATCCTAAAAAACAGGAGATATGGGGAAAAAAAGACAAGGATCGATAATTACACTGAAATTCTGGCCCACAATGACCAAAAACCATTATTTTGGTTTCTGTTCAGTTTGCACAAGTACTGCTCCTGGTAATCTATTGCTTGGTTTAATCATACCATAAGATATTCAGCCAGCTCACTCTGAGGTCGTGAGCCTGCACTAATTCTATTCTTGTGATGATTTAATGGAATTGTTTCCAGCTGTATTTCCAACATCATCGGCATGTAATCCTATTTATAGAAATTTTGTGGAATCTACATTAGCCAAGCAAAAGATGGCCCATATCTTGCTGATGTGAATACTTTTAAAATGTGGTGACTTTAAACAGCTGTTCTTTTGAAATCACCGAGGCTTGGCCAATTCAAAATAGTGGAAAGTAAATTTATGGGGAAAATTCACAATCAGTAAATTCATTCTTAAAATTCAAAGGTTTTTTGTTTGTTTGTTTGCTTGCTTTTAATGGAAGACAAGAAGGAAACATTGGTAAATAATTTGTACATTAATATTAAACATATTGTGCTCTTTTTCTATTTCCAGATGTGCACATTATACAAACTATTTCAAGGAACCTTACCTTTTAATTTTTACTTTGAACTTGTGAACAATAGTTCTTCCTTGGAATAAAGCAAAGAGATCTAGAAAGGCCTTTCTCTGCGCCTTCCAGGGAAAGCTGAGTAAACTCAATGGTAATAAGCATCATTAGCTCTAAAAGTGGTCAAATTATCTTAAAATAGAATTATAAATGAAGAAAAGAAAATGATAATAATAAAATCAACCAAGTTACACTTGAAAGCACACACTTTGCATAATCTTAAAATATTAATTTCAATTCTGATACAGACAGACAAATAAAAATTGAAGTATAAAGACATTTGAAGGCTACAAAGACTTACAGAGTCTATTTACCCATCAGTGGGATCCTCAAGACCGTTCTTGTTTGAAGCACAATAGGCCAACTAGCTGCAGCCACAGGATGGTGCTCATGGGCTTTGGATACTACATTACAAATCTGGGAGGAGGGGAAAAAAAAAGTGAAAGAGAGGGAGCCAGACTCTCCCCTTGGCAGGAGAGGGGAGTATTCTCCTCTCCTGCTCAAGAAACACATGAGCTGGCTCATGTATTTCTACTACCCTGAAATACATGAGCCAGCAAGCAATCGTGGATTGGGTTGTTTTACCTCTCTACATTTACTGAGTCTTCAGGGGCACTGCAAATAGACTGATCCATCAAGGGAAGTCACTAAATGTGATCTTTTTGGACTTCATCAAAGCTTTGATACAGTCTTTCACAGAATCCTTCTGGATTGTCCAGCACAGAGCTGGATAACTGAGTTACGTGATAGGCAAGCCACTGGCTCACAGGTCAGGCAAAAGGAGTTCTAGTGCATGGGGTGACATCAGACTGGTGACCTGTCACTAGTGGGGTTCCATGGGGTTCCATCCTTTACCCAGTTCTCTTCAATATCTTCATTGATGACCTGTATGCAGGTCTTGAGGGAATACTAAGTAAGTTTGCTGAAGACTCTGAATTGGGAGGAGCTGTCAACTCCCTCGAGGGTAGAGAGGCCCTGCAGAGAGACCTCAACAAATTAAAGGACTGGGCAGTCACCAGCTGTGAAGTTTAACAAGGGCAAGTGCTGGATTCTGCACCTGGGATGGGGCAGCCCTGGCTGTGTGTATAGACTGGGGAATGAGAGGCTGTAGAACAGTTCCATAGAAAAGGACCTGGGGGTCCTGGTCAGTGGAAAGATGAACATGAGCCTTGGCAGCCAGGAGGGCCATCCCTGTCCTGGGGCATCAGGCACAACATCACCAGCCAGGCAAGGGAGGGGATTGTCCTGCTCTGCTCTGCACTGGGGTGGCCTCACCTCGAGTCCTGTGTGCAGTTTTGGTCACCACAATATAAAAAAGATATTAAGGTGTTAGAGAGTGTAATAAAGGAAGGGTCATGAGGATGGTGAAGGGTCTGGGAAGGGGAAGCCATATGAAGAGCAGCTGAGTCACTTGGTTTGTTCTGTCTGAAGAAAAGGAGACTGAGGGGAGACCTCATTGCAATTACAACTTCCTTGTGAGGATAAGTGGAGAGTCAAGTAATGATGTTTTCACTCTCATGACCAGTGACAGGATGCAAGGGAATGGCCTGGAGTTGAGTCAGGAGAGGTTTAGGTTAGATATCAGGGAAAGGTTTTTTACCCAGAGGGTGGTTGGGCACTGGAACAGGTTCCCCAAGAAAGTCATCACAGCACCAACTCTGACAGAGTTCAAGAAGCATTTTGACAACACTCTTGGGCACATGGTGTGACTCTTGAGGAGTCCTGCACAGGCCAGGAGATAGACTTGATGATGCCCCTTCCAACTCAGCATATTCTATAAGTCTATGAGTAGTTTCTTGTTCTTCTGTGTATTACTGTTTAGCTAAATACATAAATTAGGGACTGGAAGAGGTACGAACTGTATCACATTTAACATCAATGAGCTGAACATCTTTTTGCTTCAGAGAAATTGTTATCTTGCAAGCTACTCTTCTTGACTGGTATGTGTGTTGGCTGCTGCACACAGCTGGCAGTGCAGTAGAATAACTGCAGGTGACAAGATCTAGGAATCTGGTAAAGGCTTTTTAGATCTACGAATGTTTTTGAACCTTTGCTATAGCAAACAACTGGACTTAAATAGTTCCTTCTGCAGTTTAACTGGAAAGACATCCATGCACTATGAATTTGGACAAGAATCTGCAGGACTGGGAATCCTACTCTGCAACAGCAGGTCCTGCTTTACACTTAGTCACAGCCATCTCCCTGTGACTCACTGCTTTCTCCTTCTCTAGAAGGGGCTCCTACTTACATTAAGAAAGTATGCACATCTCTATATCACCTATGACTGATTCTTAACTTTAGTCCTTCGGTGATTTCATTTGTAATTTTATACAGATGACCAGGCATGTTTCAATGAATATTTTCATTCACCTCTTAAATTCTCAGGACTTACAGACTTTGTGAATAGTAGCCTTAATTGTAAATTCAGTAGGATGTACTGCAGGGCAACTCATATTTCTGTGGAAATATAGAATATAGATTCTGCAATTCCATGTACCATTGCAGTGTTTATCCATATGGCAAAAAATGTAGGTATGCACTACAACACTTTTAATCAAGGTTTATACTAAGCCAGAAAAGTGTTGGAACACTTTTATATAAATATTTCCCCAATGAATCACTAATCCACACATCTCAATAGCTGGCGTGGGGAATACTTGCATTCCAAGCTGTACTGCAGAGTAGGCAGCTTCTAAATCATTTATAAACGAAGTGAACAAGGAACTTTGGAGAGACGAAAATGAGTTAACAGATAGCAAACCCAGAAGACGAGGACACTGGCAAGCCCAGCACCTGCCAGTGGAACTCTGCCCGCACCCCCGGCCCTGCCGCCCGCGCACCTGGCCGCGCCCCCGCCGCGGCGGTCGGGCTCGGGGGCGGAGGGTGGGATCTCAGGCATCGTTTATGCCTCTTCCCTCCCCCCCCATTGTTTCCACCTTCTGCTCTATAATTGCCCGCCTCCTTTCTCTACCCTTTCTCCTTATCAGATGCGGAGCGGCCAGCGGGGAGGGAGGCGGCTCTCCCGCAGCCGGCTCAGCACCCGCAGCCCCGCCTGAAAAGGAGCGGCCGCTCCCCGCCGGCCGCTCCCCGGCCGATGCCCGCACAGGTCGGTGTGCGCTGCGCTTCGTCCCCCTCGAGGGCAGGGGCGAGGCGGGCGGGAGTCGAGACGGGACCGGGGCGCTTCCCATCAACCTGCCCGGCCACCTCCGCGGCAGCAGGAGCGGAGCCCCGGCGGGAGAATGGGGCGAGGGAGGAGGAGATGGAGGAGTGGAAGGTGGCGAGCTCAGGCTAGGATGGGGAAACCCCTTTAGAAAACCTCCCGCAAAGGCCTTACTTTGCTAGCTGATAGTAATTAAAACGCAATCAGTCTCGCTGTCGGTGTGGCGGAGGCTCTGGCCCCTGCCCGCGTCCCGCCGCGGTGTCTCCTCCGTGCCGCGCTGTGTCGGGGCAGTCGCTCCGCCCCGGCCCCGCACGGCGCTTCCTTGCGGAGCTGCCCGGGCTGGCGAGCGCGTCCCGCTCCCTGCCGGCCGCCCCAGGCTCTCTCGGCGTCCATTCCCCGCCTCAGCTCGGCGGAGACAGCGAGCTCCCCGCTGTCCCTCCCTTAACCCGGGGCGGGGGGCACTCGGTTTCACACGGGTGGGTGCTGGTGGTGGGGAGCCCCCGAAGGGGTCAGGGGTCAGGAGCGGAGCCTGTGAGCCGCGGCCCCCTGGCCAGGCTGGGGACGCCTGCGGGGCTGTGGCGAGGCGAGCGGGAGAGCGCGGTCCCGGTCCCCTCCGCCGCCTCCCTCTGCGGGGCCGGGGCAGGTCGCGCTCCGGCTTTGCCCGGCGGGACGTCGAACGTGAGCGTGTTCCGGGCAGCGGGACACGGAGACAGGGCAAAAACCCCGGGACAGGGCTGACCTGCCCGTCCCGGGGACTGAGCCGGGGCAGTGCGGAGCTCGAAGGTGTGTGCCGCGTTCGGCCCGCTGGGAGCCCTCGAGGGCGCGTCCTTCCCTCAGGAGAAGGTGCCCTGTCGCCAGGCCCGTGCCGGAACTCCTGGAGCCCAGCTGGGAGAGATGCTGCGGGGAGCGGGGCTCACCTCATGGCAGGGTTTTTGGCCTGCTTGGTGTCTGCTCCTACAGCTAGTCTGGCAGATAACTCATTTACCATATACTTACTAAAAGGTGAAATATATAAAAAGCAGAAGGAATAGGATACTTGTTTTTAGTCCCAGGCGATGTCAGCCACAAGGTGGCTGCAGACGGGGGTTTCCTTTCCTGGTTAAGTGAACCCTGACGTGCGGATCGTTGCAGAGGTGAACTTGTGTGTAGTTGATCCAGCACCAGTTGTGTCTGTTCCAATAAATCTCATTTCTCTGGCTTTTCTCTAAAAGCAGCAGTAGAGAATGTTTCTAACACAGGATTACCAGTCAGTTAGTATTTATAGCTCTTGCTTTGGAGGAGGGTTTATATCAAATGTAGCAGATGGGGAATTCAGCCACCACTGTGAGTGAATATTTTAATGTCTGGGTTATTATGGGAGGCAATCCACACGTCATCAGTGGTAACTGCCTGGAAGAATGAGTTGTTTGCTGTTGTTTGAAGAGTATGTATTTACTTGATCCAGGTTTTATTCCTGAGTGAGGAGAGAAGCATCAGTACCCAACATGAGATACACAAGACGTGGATTTCAGCCTGTTCTGAGATATTCTCGGTTCTTCCTATTGCCTCTCACTAGGCAGCTGTTTGCTGACTGTGGTCCTTGGGATGCTTTGGTTCATGTAGTAGGAAAACTGGGAACTTTGCACAGGTTTCTGAATTCTATCTAGAGGATGGGTCTAAGAACCCATAGCAATATATAAGTTCCTGGTGCACATCTTTGATTTGGGATCTAGGTATTTTCCTCTGTCTTGAGAGATTTGTACTATGAGAGATGGATTCAAAATATATGTTTAAGTAATGTGAAATTTGTTGATAATTTAGTTAAAACTTTGATAACCTCCTGCGGAGATGGAATTTACAATGTATAATCTCCCTATATATTTCAGGAGTTGTATCAAGCATTCATGACTGGTATTTGTGACAGTAGACCTACCAAGTCCTGGGACAACTATAGCAGGTTGCAAATACTCAGAGAAGGAGATGTAGGTCTTATCCTCTTCTGTTTAATAATGATTGAGGTACTTCAGTCTGCTTTTTATATTAGATAGTGGGTGAACCACTTGCTATGTGCCTTCAAGACAAGGAAAATGTGGAAGGCAAATACAGTGATGGTATGCCAGGAATATTAGAGAAAATGACAGGAGGTAAATGTAAGAAACCTGCAAAACAGAAATACATAAACCAAAATTTACCCAAGTAAACCTTCAAATCCTCTTTGCTGACCGCAAGGAGTCTACTATTAATTATCTTAATTTGTTTCTCCTGTAGGATTTTAACAGGTGAGGACAGTAAAAAATCTTCATGGCCCAGAAAATTGACTAAGACTAGTACAGTGAAGTTGAGTGAAAGAGAATCTTTGTAAGTACGGTGCTAGGCACGTGTTGATGTTATCTTGAGATTGATACTGTTTTTAAGCTAACTTCTGTGGTCAGGTATATTACCCATTCTGGAACTTGCTGTTTGGCACCAGAATTGTTTCCTGTAACCCAGGTAGTTTACCTAGGACTACCTTTAGTGTTCATATACTGCTGCACTCTAAAGTGTTGATTTCCCCTGACTGGTTAAGTTAGTGTAAATGGTTTTGACCGTGATACTACCTACTGTAGGTGCAGACAGTACAACAGAGAGCACAGGATAAGCTGAATAAAGCACAAAAAGGGAAATGGAAAATGGGAAGAGGATGTGAGTTCCTTCAGAACAAAGTTCTGCCTTTTTACTTCAGAGTTCTTTGCTACACGTATCTTGATAAGGTTCTTACAAAACTGGGTTGTATAGACACACATTGTCCTTTGCTATTATCTATAGCTTACTCTATTTCAAATGCTTGTGTATGATTAGCAAAGAATATTCCTTTGGAATATTCCAAAAAGGTTCCTTTTTATGTGGGCCAAGTTTTCAAAGCTATTGAGTAGCCCAAGTGGGGTTCTTTGTCCCTTTCAGGTAAAATGTGCTTTGGTCATAAAACTGCTGCCAGAAAATTTGTCTCCACTGATGTGTGTGGTAAATTCCTTGTTTGTTTGTTTGTTTTGTTTGCTTGGGTTTTTTTGTTCATTTTAATCAAATCCAGATTTTCCCCAGAATTTTCATTAAAGTGGATGCCTTCTCTTTGCCTGTTCAGTAAGTCTTTTTGTTCCATGTGTTTTCAGACCTGCTGATACTGTGTGTATTGAGGGGAAGAAGATGCTGTGTCAATACAAGATACAGAGCTGTTGTCTCTTGGCTTTTCTATCTGTCACAGCTTTTTTCATCAGTGATGTCCAGGGTCAAGGTAAGTCATAAGTAAGAAGATGAAGTTTTTCACTCTGATGTGCAGAAATAGACTTTTTATTCCAAATGCAAGAGTTACATCCTCCTTAGTAGGATGTGGATCCAGTAATACTGAAATGAAGGAGGAATTTTGCTGCTGAGCTCAGGGAGCAGGTGGGAGTAGAATTATATCTTCATGTGTGCTCTTTGAACCCAGTATCTCAAATAGCCTAAATATTTGTGCAAAAATTACATGTGTCTCAAAATGAGTTATACGCAACGTCTTTTTACTCCTATTTACATGAAAGTACTTATCAGAAATTGCTCTTACTGTCCTCTACATAATCAAGTAAGTTTGAAGGATCAGCTATAATGTCAAGCTTGTATGGAATATGTATGTCTTTTCTCTTTTGGAACAGTAGCTGTTGTAGTGCTTATGTCATTCCATATTGCACAGATCTGTTAAATATCACAGACTACTTCTGCAGCTTTTAAAATGAAAATCTCCTTTGTGAGTGTTAAAGGATACTGCTGGGATTGTTAGGCTTACATAGTTGTTGGATTGTATTGACAGTGGCTTGACTGCTAGAGAAAATTTATCCTATTGCTTGGGGAAGGAGGGAGGAAGAATACCAATGAGTTTTTATGATTTCTAAAGAAAGGCATTTCTCTCAACTTTAGATTTATGTAATCCCTTTGATATGAGATTGCATGGGCATAACCAGGGGCAGAATTGGATCCTGGGGTCTTTTCAGTGTTTTGTATAATGTATTATTCATGAGCACATTTGGAAACTATTGGCAACGTGAGGCTTTCAAAATCCTGATAATGCAAGTAGCAGTGTTGTCCAGTCTGCGTGGCACTCGAGTGCTGGGGAAGCATACCATCTTGGATGTTTGGAAATCTGTGAGCATTTTACAAGCCTCTCCCAGAACTTAGGGACACATGTAAGCTGTAATATTTGATGTTGGCAATGTGAGGTGAATAAGAAATGTATGTTCCCAATGTTCAGTGCATCTTTCAGAAATTAGGTCCAGAATGTTTGTGACTTGATGAGCCAATAA
Organism: Leptocoma aspasia; assembly: GCA_013399835.1. Classification (NCBI taxonomy): domain Eukaryota; kingdom Metazoa; phylum Chordata; class Aves; order Passeriformes; family Nectariniidae; genus Leptocoma; species Leptocoma aspasia. The sequence goes on from VXAX01004657.1 coordinate 563,652, forward strand.
AGCAAAGCATATGGTTAGTCTCTTCTCTGTATTTCAGTCCTAATACATATGGTTAAGATTTGCAAAACAGGTGTGGGGATTGAGATCCAACTCCAGAAAGTTTTGTGAAATTCCTTGATCTTGGAAAACTATATTCTTCTCTGCTTTTTTTAAACTACGATTCAATCAGTTGTAGTTGGAGAGTGTTCTCCCTTTAATACCAATACAATGAATGAAGGTCAGAGACGCGGTTTTTTTTCACAGTAATCACACTAGCAGAAGCTAGAGTTGGTGTACTTGATGAATAAAGAACAATACTTCCCTTGTTCTTAGACTCTTTCAGCAAGCATCAGCTATGGAATGCTGTCAGCAGTGTGGTATTAAGCTAAGTGGACCATTGCCTTAGCCCAACATGATTGTTATTCTATTCAATTAGGTGATATGAAGTCTCTATTTCATGTTCACAGAAAAAAAAATCTCTTGGTACACTGAAAGTAATAAGATGTTTCTCAAATTCTTTCTTTTCTCAAGGTTGCCACCTCTTGAAGTAAGCTCTTCATGCAGCTGGCTAACTATTTACAATTTAATACCATTTATTTGTCTGTTTTAATCAACTCCACACTCTGCCAAAGTGTAGGAAGAGCTGGCATTAGTTCCAGCTTGTGTCTCCTTCCTTTGGCAAAGATGCTCAGGTAAAGGTGTGAGATATGACTTCTTGGAAAGGGGAATATGTTTGTGAGACTCAAACCAACATGCCTGAAGCTACAAATTATCCCTTCAGAGGAGCTATGTGGTTCTATCTCACTTTTTGCCTTATTGCCTTATAAACCATACAGTGCTGTTTGGTTTTTACTCAACAACAATTATTTTTTCAGCACTGCTGTTTCTTCCCTATTCAATATAATGTATAAATAACAGCTTTTGTCTACTTAGGTTCTTATATAGTACATGAAAATAGTGCTGGGCGAGAAAAACAGTTGAGAATTTTTCATTTATTCATAAAGTAACTTGCTTTGAGAGTTTTTCTGTATTTAAAGATGGAAACTTCTTTGTGTAGCAGTAATTTTCATGTGTTACTACTGTAATTGCTAAGTAATTGCAGTGCATATTAACTTATTCAATTCTTATGACAACAGTAAATTGAAAACCACAATATTTAGTTGGTATCCAAACTTAGACTATTGGATATCTTGGAGAATTGTCCATAAGCAATTTATTGTGTTTTTCCTTTCCAGTAAGATTTGAAAACTTTCTTTCCCTAGTTGTCTGTAAGAGTTATATGTTTGGAGTGCTAATTTACCTCGTGGCATAAACCAAAGCCTTGAACTTGTCAGTTTTCTTTTGGGTGACTGCTCTAATGTTGCTGACAGCCATTCTCTTTTGCATTCCTGTAAAAACACTTAAGGAGATCTAGCTACTGATTTTTATCAGTTAACTGACTCAGCTTGGATTGATTTTTTTTCCCTTTCTGCAAGAAGTGAGATTTTGTTCCACAGACAATAAAGGTCCAAAGAAATAAAGATACCCTCTTCAGGTTGGTGAATGCGTAGTAATTCCCATCAATATTTTGTTGTCTGTTCGAGTGCTAGATTTTTAACTTCCTTAGCTATATGTACTTTTCTATGCCAGAACATTAGTCTTTGCACAACTAAGACATGGTTGATTATCTGCCTAGTGAATAATTATTTTCTTTCTTATGGTTTATTGCTGTGTGGGAATGTCCCTTCTGCTGCACTGCTGCCTTTGATACAAAAAGAACCCAGTGAAAATTGACCAGTTATGTAAAGACTATTCTGGCGCAACTTTTCTAGTCTTTCACATTGTAACTCTGTAGTATACAAAAAAACTTCTGGTGATTGTGTCCTTCTTTGCTTGTAAGGTCTGTGATTGTTTTTTAGGGGCTCATATATTTACCTGTTTTGGTGATGGCTAATAGCAGTTAGGCCAGAACTATGCTTCTTTGTTAGAAGGTGCTTTCATAAACTGCCAAGTTGAAAGTAGGATGGAAAGAAATTATGGGAAAGGAAGAAGATGGCATAGAAAGTGAACTCTGAAATTCTAAGACATGATTGGGTTTTTTTTTGTCAATTCTTGATGTTACTTTGCTGCTCTCTGCTCTGCTTCTTAATCCCCATACAAATTTACCTCTTAATCCCAGTAAAATCTGCAGCATTTTCACACTTGCATGCAGCCATTATTTAAAAAATTATTTTCTATTCCTGAGGCAAAATAATAAAAGGAATTGTATTTTTGTGAAGTTCTAGGCATGATTTGTCACTCTTGTTCATTCAGCCTCAACTTAGTGTGATTTATGTGCAGCTCAAAGATACAATGAATCTTGAGAATGAATTAAAAGCTGTAATCCATAATTACAGTCTGCTTGGCTTTACAAACTTTTTGCCATAGTCTCTGTCATGTTTTTACAATTACAGCATACTGAATGTTCTTGCAGAAACCTGCCTAGCAAAACGTTTTGCAGTATGAGGGCCAAATTTTCAAAGAACTGGTGTGGTATTTGCAGTGATTCCTGCACACAATCTTGCTCGCAGCCTCTTTCCTTCTAAACTTCAGGGAGGTGACATGCAGACTGAAGATGAGGTCTGAAAAGATTGTGCCCAGCAACTAAGGAAATGCCTGGGTTGGGTGTGAGCCCAGTGCTGTGAATCAGAACAGCTTTGAGTGTGTGGAGTTCATGTGCTGCCTGCTGTTTCTGTCCCCTTGCCTCTCCTCTTGAGCTTGTTCTCTGAGGTCTTTGAGAATGCAGAGGTGTTACTAAGCATGTTCTTGGTACTTATGTACTCTCTTTTCTGTGTTCTGGTGTTAAGTCCCTCAAGGAAGAGAACTGCAGAACCTGCCCTTGGTCTGACAAAACTGCCACTTAGGGAATGAGACTGGATGCAAAGGAGTATATCTCTTGTATTAAACCTCCAGATTATTACTTCTAAGATCCAAAATGTATTTAATAGTAGATGACATGAAAAAACATGCACCCCAAATCTCAAAAAACTACAGCCTGCCTTTTTTCTTCTTTCTTCTCCCAAGCTGCTGGAAAAAGTTACTGGTTCAGGACAGGTCTTTGGCTGCTGCTGGTGCCAGAGCTGCATTGGCTGTAGCAGGTCAAATGGAGAGGCCAGAGATTGTTGGCCAGCACATTCTGCCTCTTGACTCAGATGCTCCATGTGCTGTAATCCCCAAATCTCAGAAATATCATGAGACTGTTGGTTTATTATATCTAAAGGACCAACAAACTGTGGGCATGAGTTTAGTCAATTAAGAGCAATCTTAGCCCTGGGGAAAAGAAATTGCAATTTGCCTGCTTCAGATTAATTTCCCTGATTTTTTCCCAGATTAATTTCCTTAGACTTAATAACAGAAAGCTTAAGGAGGTAGTGGTGAAGGCACCAAGGGTTTGGAAAATGAAGGAGACTGTTCAGGGAGCTGTGGAGACAATGGGAAGAGGAGAAGGAGACAATGGGAAGAGGGAGTGTTAAAAGTTTTCTAGCCCTTCGGCCGTTCAGCCTCTGAGTAGCTTCCCTGGCTGCCTTTCCCTGTAGATTAGTTTGTTCTCTGTGAGCCAAATTCTGTTCAAACGTATGAAGGTTTCCCCTTGTTGGCAGCCTTGGATACCCCAGGCTGCACTGCCAGGTGCTCTGCTGCAGTTTTCAGTGAAGAAGGGATGTGCCTCCCTGAAGCAGAGTGGAAAGGTTTTGTAGAATGTAGAGTGTTCAGTGGAGTTTGACTGAGCAGTGGGATGCAAAACTGTGAAAAGCTAGTTTATGTGCAGAGACACAAAGTTGTTGATATTATGGTAACAACATGGGGCAGTTTTTCCATTTGTTCTTGTGTGGGCTGCTTCACTGATATATTGCCTCTTTTTCAATCATTTCATGCTTTTATTCGTTTCACCTGCTGCTTCAGTTTGAAACCTAGGTGATGGCACAATATAAATTGAAGCCAAATTTTACTTACCATGCAGATTGCCCCTAAGTCTTGACTTGCCTGTGCATGCCTGCTAGTCTTGATGAGACTGAAGCAGTGTTTGCAGCTGCAAAGCTTTGTGCTGCTTTACCCAGGTTTGCAAATTGGGCAGCTGATGTTCCCTTTGCCTTGTGCATGCCTGTCTTTTCTCTTGGTTATTCTCTCCTCACAAGGATTTGAAAATTTGGCCCTGAGTGACATTAATTGTGGGGAAAGAAGTGTAGGTCATGCATATTGTCAGTGTAAGCAAGAGAGCATTTTTAATTCCTATATATTAACAAAGAGCATTTTTATTACCAGCTTTGCCTGCTAAACTAGTGTCTTAACATCTAACATTGTTTGTCTTTCTGTCCTCTACTGTTAGGTTGTTTAGTTTGTTTTGTAAAGAGATAAATAAAAAGTCTGTCTGAGGGAAGTAGTGCATTTGGGGGTGTCACTTTACAAACTAATAAACTGATGTATGTGACATTTTAAATAACTTGCATCCTTTACCATTAAAATTTTGTGTTGTCTTCTTCTATGTGTTTATTTTTGTTTGTTTAAAATTGGTTAGTCTTTATTTGAATTTAAAATGTTGTTTTCTTTCCGAACTTGCAGTGTCCCCACCAACAAGACTAAGATATAATGTAGTGAGTCCTGACAGTGTACAGATCTCTTGGAAAGCCCCCAAAGGGCAATTCACTGGATATAAACTTCTTGTCACTCCAAGTTCAGGTAAAAGTCTCTACGTGCTCTTTTAAGGTGAAAGAACTGTCTTCCTAAGGCATAAAAGCTTTTCAGAGTTTAGTGTCATCCTCCACAATGAAGAAATTGTGAGCAAGCCTTGGATAATGAAGTACTGGCTGGACAACAGAAGAGAGGTGGATTTCACTAGAGGGTGGTCAGGCACAGGAAATGGAATCGAATGCTTAAGGTAGCAGAAGTGGGTCAATGCTAGTTATGCTTCATGTGTAGTCCTTGGGAATTGTCATTGATCATCTGTCTTTACCTTTCTTCCAGTGGGATGTAAGGAAGTCTAGGAAGTGTTCAAGGGAAAGCATTGGAATCCTAATTCAGTCAACCTTTAAGGTGGATCTCCTTGTCCCTTATCCCTTAGTGAGCTCTCTGGAAGAGAATTAAAAAAACCAAGCAATCTTTAAAAGGTTCTTGAATGAAAACTTGAAAAGGTAGACAATGAAGTGACTGTATAGAGCTACAAAGGTCCTACTTCTGTACACTTAAAATTTAATTTAGATACAGAAACGGTTTTAACATACAGCTAAAATACATCTTTGTACATATTGGCATACAATCTTTATATGTAAATTGACACAGAAATGTTCGGTATTTGTATTTATACATGAGAATTTCCTAGCCCAAAGAAAGTTGGCGAAGTGAGTGTTCAGAGGTGATGTGGGTACGATAGGGTCAGAACTGGCAGCCAGTCACAGAGTGAAAGCCTGTCAGTGTGATGTTACCACACTTGCTTCTTTTTTTCTTATTGATTTTGCTGGACACCATGGCCGTTTCATGAGGCCCAGATACAAATGTTGATCTTAAGAGTGTTTCTGTTTAAGAAAACTGGTTAGACTGCCTATCTTGTTGCTTTTCTGGGATGTTCTCTGGCCTGGCTCTATGGGTAGTCCCAAAAGTGGGAAAAGTGGAAATGCTTAGGTCATGGTAGAGCTTGAGGTATTTTTAAGTAATTACATTTACTGTGCTATAAGAAAAGCAAACAAAGTTATGTATTTGTTGGATTTTTTTTTTGTCTTTTCTCCTATAGGTGGAAAAACAAATCAATTAATTCTTCAAAATACTGCAACCAAAGCAATTGTTCAAGGTCTCATTCCAGATCAAAATTATGCCCTTCAGATCATTGCATTCAGTGAAGACAAGGAGAGTAAGCCAGCACAAGGCCAGTTCAGAAGTACGTGTCTCTTTATGGCTGACATACAGAATGTATCAGATATTTGATGTAACTTCTGAAACGGTAACAAGTCTTACACAAAAGGGAATGATGGCAAAACAGTTCTTTTGGTGGTGGAAGGAAAATCAAAGCCATGTGTTTTAACTGGTGTAACTATAGGTGGAGGCCTGAATTGATTGCACAGTATATTCTTGCATTGGGCTCTCTTTGTTTCCATTGGATTGGCATCCCTTTCTTCCTCATTTCATTAGGAAATTAGCTGGGATTTAATGGAAAGAATCTTCAGTGAGTAGAAAGAAAGTGCTATATTCTGATACTTAAAAAAATTCATTTTTATTAAAACAGTGTTATAGCTGTGCCAACTGGCAACTAGGTGCTAGTTCAGTAGTATGAAAGGCTGATTTCTTAGTGGTCTTCAGTGGTCAAATATGTTTACAAATTTAATTTTTATATGATCAAGACATGCTCTTAATCTCTATATCATAGTGATATATACACGTCTGATTTATCTTAATCTTCATGTTAAACATGTTAAATATGATTTGGTTAATAATGTGGCAGTATAGGAGTACAGCTGAAAGCCTAACGAATTCTCTGACACTAAATTTTTCTCACTGTCTTTTCTAAACTACCTTTCTCTTAAAACCAGCACAAGATAAAATATGCTGAATACTTGATGTGGTGTGTATCCAAGTCCTTTTAGCTTTTCACCACTACAAACTGTGTTTACGACCTTAAGTTCTGTCCTGGTTAGGAAACCCACAAAACCACAGATTACTTTAGCGTTAAAGAGAAGCCCACAGAAGGCTACAGCAAATTCTATAATATTAGGTGTAGCTGTTTTTGAAATGGCATTTTGGAAAAGTAGAGCTGGCAACTCAATTTAAGAATATGGGGATTATGTTCTATTTAGTATACTCTCTTTGCTGCACTTAAGGCTGGAGTTTCATTTAAAAGCATGATGCCTTTCATGAGTAAAACTAGATACAGCATATATAAAAATACTTTTTTTGCTCTCCTGTATTATAGGTTTTTTTCCCCTGTTCTCTGACATGTGGCCACTAATTCTTGAGATGAAAAAAGGTCAAATATATAAAGAGCTTTGAGAATATCATCTGGTTTAGTGCATTGGAAGTATGATTTTAATGCTGTGGAGTTGTAACTGATGTACTAAGAATTCTCAAGCTTACAATAAAATTTTATTGTCAAAAGAATATTTTTCTTTATATAGCGAGGTATACATTCTTATTTAATACATAGCACTTAATGAGCTAAGATCAATGGAGATTTTTTTCCTTTGGAAATGCAGATATAAAAACATGCTAGATAAAATCTTTGTGTAAATATTTGAGTAAAACTGCTGTCTTGGCTCTTCCTATGTGGCTAGAATTTTGACAGTTCTCAAATCCAGAAATCTCTGTCAGGATGTGACCAACTTGTCTCCTTTGAGCATTTTCAGACTTTTGTACTATTTTCTCTGGAGACTTGCCCCTCAATAGCACTAGCATTAGAGGAGGCCAGCTAATTGGCCTTGCTCTTGGCCTTTTTTCAAAGGAATGCTCCTAGAAGGATAAGCAGCAGCATCCTTTTTGGCCAATATTATTCTGGTATTTCACCTCTCGTTTTAGTCAGTCTTGTTCAGTTAAGGATTAAACTCAGACTTATGACTAAGACCTGGTGGTGTTGTGGCATTATCTGTAACCTAGCTAATAACCAAGAGCTGCCTTGGTAAAAGCTGGCTCCTCAGCAAGATCGTGGACTTGAATTTGCTCCCAAATCAGTTTCACAATTGTTTGCTAAAGGCAGAGGTGATAGACAGTCACACATGCTGTCTTAGTAAGAAAAGGAGTCAAAATTTCAGGTTTTTTGTTCTCACCTGGAGTGTGAGCACTGTAGGTTCTGCAAAGCATTGTCATACTGAGAAAATCACATTCAGATGTTTGACAGTGGCTTGTTGTCTTTCTTAGAACTTAGTCTTGTGATTATGTTTTGGATTGGAACTTGGAACACTCCTGGTTAATTCAGATATTTCACATACTATTGGGTAAATTAGTGAAGTCCATTTGACTTTGGTTCCGCTAATGTGCAACAGAATATTTGCACTGTCTCTCTTACATAGTCAGGAGAAAGATAACCTCCTTTCATGCCCTCACAGTGTTCTTTTGAATGATGTAGCACAGAGAGACACTGGTCCTGGCTGAGGATCAATGCCTGCATGGGTGAATGTCAGTCATAATCCAATTTTACATAAACTAAGAAGTGTAATTGGAGTAGAATTTTATTTTCTGTTGAAGATATTCTCAGCTTCGTTGTTTTAAGCTTCTCCTGGCTGTTGCAGACAGCTGGAGTGTGGATACCAATTAGCATTCCAAGAAAATTCTGGAAGGGTTTTTTCTTCCCAATACGTGACTTTAGCAATGACTTTGTCAGAACCTTTTAGACTGTTAGTAGGGCAATACTGGCTACTAATGTAATATTAGGAATTGCTAACCAAATTGGGTTCTGCTTGGCTGTTTTGAGTGATTTGGGACATTGTAAGGGAGGTATCCCACCCACTTGTGGAACAGGAAACTATCAAAGTCTCAGCTCTGGAGCAGCCTTGCACTCCTGGGAGTATTTGATGCCCTGAGTACAGATTTGGGCATGGGATCTAAGCTGATTCTGTAACCAGGACAGTGTAACAGCTGGCTTATGTGCTTTTGTGCTGACTGACTTGGAGTGGAACTTTGCAATGCTGGACCTTCCCCAGCTAGCCTTGCCAATTTTCTGGACTATATTTCCAGTGTGGGATCTTGTCTGCATGAGCTTAGGTGCTGATGTCACTATTTGGACTCTCCTGTGTGAAGAGAGTCAGTTTTGAGAGCTTTAATGATGATAGAATGGGGAAAGATCCATAAAAATAATAAATGCAAAGGAAGGGAGGGAGGGAAAAATACAGAAACAGTAACTCATTACCTAAGCATATCTTTAGATGCCCTGTGCAACTACTTTACCAGGAAGAAGAAAATTGCATGCTTCTAACTGCATTGTTTCTAGATTAATTGATTTTTCCCCTTACTTTACAGTTAAAGACATAGAGAGAAGAAAAGACACAAGTAAATCCAAGGTGAAGGATCCAGAAAAAACAAATGCGAGTAAACCAGCTCCAGAAGGTCAGATCATAACACATACGACTTACGTGATATTCTGAAAATAATCAGCTCTTTATTTAACTTGGCCACTGTAGAGATTTTCTGTAAGTCAGTACTTTAAATCTCATTCCCAGGGTTAAATTAAATAGAGGGGAAAAAACAGTATTTTCAGAAATATTGGAGAGTTGCTACAGAGGTATTGCTTTTAGTTCTGTGTTTTACTTTGCTTTTTTTATAAAGTCCTAAATGCCGTCATGAATAGATGAAAATTATTAAAAAATAATTTTAGGTAATATTAATATTATTAAAAGCTGCTTGTACTTCCCCACTGGGTGCACTTTGAGTAGTGGAAGAAACATGCAGGTGTGTGGGTATGTAATAACTTCTTCTTATCTTGGCTGTAAGACAGACTGGCAGTGTTAATTCCCACCTAAAGTCAAATTAATACTATTGTATAATTAGCCACATAATAACTTGATAAGTCTGTCCCAGTGTAGGTTGTATATATGAAAACATTTGAAACATCTTGGGGGAGGGGAAAGAAAAAGGAATTAATTTTGTCCTGTTGCAAGGAGCCAATCTTCTGGTGAAATGTGACATTTGTCTAGTATGGATGAAAATCTATTTCAAGCTTAATATACAGCTTTATTTCCTGTTATTTTAAAATTCAAATAGCATCTTCTTTATGAAGTAACCCCAACAGTAATTATTTCCTTCAGTGGTTATTTATGGTCTATAGAACAAGAAGAGCTTGGTATGACCTTAAATTGTCTCTCTGTGAATAAACTGGAAAATTTCAAGGATCCCACTTTCCCCTTCCATATAAATCTGTCTCCAGTAATGCAGGTATCAAAGACCTCACCCAAAGATCCTTGAAGCCCATGCAAATTTTTCTTCAGTGGGTTTTTATTCTTACCACGCATTTTTGTGTCATGTTGTATTCATTAGCGCTATGCAAGTTTGTTTCCGTACAGCATTTCTCAAACCAAAGCACCCTTAAATTCCATTGGATTCATTGGAAGAAGGTTAGCTAGTGTTTGCAACACTAAAGAGACAAGTTGTACCTGCTAGTGCATGACAGGGTAGTGGGTAGGTGATCGTTCCTACATCATGTCTAGAGGAAGGCTGAGTTGGAAGAAATGATGGAACTGAGAAGGAAAATGTGATTTGCTTTCTTAATGAAGGACAAGTGATAAAAGTTGAAGGAGGGAAAACTGGGCCTGTACTTGGAAAATGTTGATTAAATACAGACAGAGGAAAGTGTCTGCCAGACTGCGGGAGAGAATCTATGCTTTTTTTCATGGAGTAAGGGCAAAAATACAATTGGCAGGAGGAGCTTGGGTCTGCAGTGTCTCCCTTTTTACGATTCATGTTTACTGTTGAAGTCTTTAGTTTAGTCACTTCCCTCATTCCTACACCACTTTTTACTCATCTGAACTTATTCAGTTGTATCAGGGCTGTTTGTAACAGAACAAAATACATCTCCATCCAGCACTTGTGAAAAGATATTGCCTTATACTTACTGTAGCAGGTTTTACTAGAAAACTGGGGTATGCATTTAAAACTAAGGGAAAACTTGCAAACTTCTCAATCAGCAAACCTGATCATAAAGAAAAAATATGCTAATTTTTATGAATTCTTGAATTTGTTTAGCCCTATTTCCAACTCAGCTATATATTATTGTAAAGTAACAGACCTTTTTCCTCTAGTTTAACTATTGCATATTTCTCTGCTTTGTGCAGTATAAAGATTATTCAAAGTGGTGGAGATTAAAACTAAATTACTTCAGTGGGAGTAGGGTGAGATTCCAAGTGAAAACATTAGGCAAAAATAACAGCATCAGCAAAAAATGTGTGGCTGGGGTAGAAGTGAATTCAGAACTGATACACAGACAGTAATGGTATCAAAACTTTCCTAGTTTAATGTATAAAGACTGTTCCACCTCAAATTGAAGTAGAATCAAAGAAATAGGAAAAGTCTGAAAGAAGTGGATTAAAGAAATAAGTGCAAAATTTTATGGCGAAACCATGAATAATAACTTGATCCTGTGCAGATGTTTGACAGGAAATTATTTGAGTATGACCAAATGAATTCAGGCCAGAAGTTAATTAGTTTCATCACCATTTAGTGTATGGCTAAATTTGATGGATTTAATGGCAACTCTGATACATTCTGTGTCTGTGTTAATACCTTTGGTCAAGTTGGTTAGACCTTGGGAGTTAACACTACAAAAGAAATTATTAGAATTGTAAAATCATGAAGATTGGAAAAAACCTGCCAGATCATAAAGTCCAATCTTTGACCTAATACCACCATGTCCACAAGAACATCTCATGAAGTGCCACATCCATTCAGTTGTTGAAGGCTTCCATTGAGGGTGACTGCATCAATTCCCTGGGCAGCCTGTTCCAATGTTTACCCTCTCTCGTTGGGAAGAAAATTTTTCATAATATCCAATCTGAATCTCCCCTGGTTCAACCTGAGGCCATTTCTCCTTGTCCTGTCCCTTGGTACCTGCCAGAAGGAATTTACCCCCACCTGGCTGCAGCCTCCTTTCAGGGAGCTGTAGAGAGTGACAAGGTCTCCCCTGGGCCTCCTTTTCCCCGGCTAAACACCCCCAGCTCCCTCAGCTGCTCCTCATCAGACTTGTGCTCCAGACCCTTCCCCAGCTCCATTGCCCTTCTCTGGATGTGCTCCAGCCCCTCAATGTCCTTCTTGTAGTGAGAGGCCCAGAACTGGACACAGGACTTGAGGTGCAGCCTCACCAGTGCTGAGTACAGGGGGACAATCCCTGCCCTGGCCCTGCTGGCCACACTGTATGTGATCCAGGCCAGGATGCCACTGGCCTTCTTGGCCGTCTGGGCACACCCTGGCTCGTGTTCAGTCCCTGTTGACCAGCACCCCCAGGTCCTTTTCCAAGGGCAGCTTTCCAGCTGCTGTTCCCCAGCCTGCAGGACTGCATGGGGTTGTTGTGACCCAGGTGCAGGACCCAGCACTTCACCTTGTTGAACCTCACACCATTGGCCTTGGGCCACCGATCCAGCCCTTCCAGATCCCTCTGCAGAGCCCTCCTGCCCTCCAGCAGATCAACAATCATGCCCAGCTTGGTGTTGTCTGTGAACTTATTGAGGATGTTATTAATCTGTTTGTATAAAATTTTAAAAATCTTTTATGATGTTAGCCAGGTTGAGTTAGGTAGAATAATATCTTACCTGAGAACAAGAGCAATCTTTGCCCATAAGACAAACTGAAAACAACCATTGTCCAGGCTACTATTGCCGTGGTTGTGGCTTCTGCTCTTGTCTTGAGTGAAGGAGGAGCATAATTCCCCAGTTATTAGTGTCAAGTTTTGATATAAAGAGGTGCCTTCTGTGAACATCTGCACCACTTGTTACAGAATGATGCTTACTGGCATTAGTGAACCAGAAAATCTAAAACTATTGTTTTGGGGCAAAACTAATAAAGCACATCAATGTACTTGCCAGTGAATATGAAAAAAGAGTTTGAACTCTTTCAATATTACAGGCTCCAGTTTGTGCATTCTGATAAGTCATGTATCCTGCTGATTTTCCTGAAAGGCACTACAGGCACATAATCATTTAAACTTGTTGTTTATAAATACTTAGCTACTATACCTTCTTCAGAGTCACACAATAAACCCCAGAAATTCCTCTTTCAATTTCAATGGGACAAAGATTTCACCATAACCCTTCTGCTCCTAGAAACCAGCTCTTTGCTGAGAAATGCAACATGTAAATACCTGTACTCATGATTCTAGGTTGTTTCAGAGCATTTCACTCTTATTTTCATCTGTGGTTTGGAGGACTGTTTATGTAGTACTGTCTGCTATTTAATTACCAACTGTCTAAGGCTCTGAGCAGTGCTGGGAGTTCTAAATGCCTTCTCCTGAACTCCCAAATCTTTCTTCTTCTGTCCTTAAATTAAATTGTTATGAGGGTCTTCCTCTGTCTTTATGGAAGTCTGTCAACAGCTTGTATGGCTTGCTAGTAAAGCAGCTTCAGCAACCTAGATTAAAATTTTCCATCTATTCTGTCCTATTCATTCAAGTAGTTTAAAAAGATTTACTCCTTTTCTGCTGTAAGTATTGTGCTCTTATCACAAGCAAACCTCCAGTGTATATCCAGTAATGTCATGGTGCCAAATTAATTCAGGCTTAATGTCTGGCACTCTTCCATCAAATGTTCACTTTATGTTTGATTCCCAGAAACTTTCTGTAATTCTTTTGCATGACCACTTTCAAGTCTTGAATCTCCTTTCTATATTTTTGAGAACCTGTCATTTTTCAGCTTAGTGGTTTATCACTGCTGTGCACACTCATATTAATAATGTCAGAAGCCTTTTTCTGTCTGTTGAGAAAAAGCTCACAGATGCAGCTTCTTTCAGCACTCACTGATATTTGAGTGCTTGTACCCTGGCTTCGCTCCAGCTCCCTCATGTACAAAGATCTTTTCTGTACAGTGACAGGGGTTAATACATTCTGTGCCTTCTCAGATGTTTTACAGTTTCTCAGAGAGCTTCTATGACTTATTCTCTAATCAAATCCCTTTGGGGAAGGGAGAATCAGTGCTTTGACTATATCCTCTGGCAAATATATGACTATATCTTTTTCTGCAGAATATTTCTCCGTGTATCTGAACTGGGTTTAACTACCCATTTCAACATAAACAACAAAACACTGAGGCCAGTTTTATCTGGATGTCTGTTGACTAGATTGGGGGGGTTTTAGTTCAGAGGTGTGGTGGCTTAGTGTAGGCTAGCAGCCAAACTCCCACCTAGCTGCTTGCTCATTCCTCTCCCCTGCAGGATAGGAGAGAAAAGAGGAAGAACAGGAATGAAAGAGCTCATAGACTGAGATAAAGACAGGGATACTGCTTACCAGTTACCATGGCAGGCAAACAGAGTCAAGTGGGGGAAGATTTACTTAATTTATTGCCGGTTAAAAAAATTGTTAATGTGGGTAGTGGGAAACAAAAGAGACAAACATTAAAACAACAGCTTTCCTTTCCATTTTCCCAGGCTCAGCTTGACCTCCTCCCAGACTCCTCTCCTCCTCCCTTGTTATCACTGCAAGTTACACTCAGTCCAAGTCCCTTCAGAGAGGAAGCCAGTGGTGCAAAAGGGGTGTTGAGATATTGTCATCAGGGTGTAGTGGTTTTTTTCTTTCATTCCCTTCTCTCATACCTTTCTCCTCCATGTACTTCATCCGCAGGCTGCAGAGAATATCTGCTCTGCCATGGAGCACCCTCTTCTCTGACCTTGGGGATCTCTCTACTGTTTCTCACTCTTTCTAACTTCCCTTCACTCTTTGCTGGGTATTTTTTTTCCTTTCTTAAATGTGTTTTCCCGGAAGTGCCACCACCAGTCCATGGACACTTGGCCTCTTTTCGAAAAGGCCACCCCTGCAGCCTCCCTCCTGCCAAACCTGGCCACAAACACCCCATACCAAAGGTGCTCCATCAGTGCTTTACTAAAGAATTTACACAATCTTTAACCTGTCGTGTTTGGAAATTCCCTTACGCAGATCTCAAATCAAGATGATTTAGGGCAGCATAGAGCATGTATGGGTCAGATTTCTCTTCTGAATCAGGTGTTGCAGGATAAGCCTTACACAGTCTGTAGACATTCAAACAAGGAGAAATAAGCTCCCATAGAAGACTGTGATTTGTGTATCACAATGTTAGTTACTTTCTCATTGTAAAGTGCATGTAATAGGGTCATACAGTGAGTATGGGAAGTCAGGGATCTTCACTGAGCAGCACACAGCATGGTGGTTTGTTCAGCCTTCCAGAATCAAAACTGTGTTTCACCCCGAGCAAGTCCACTAGGGGCAAGTGTGGATTTTTTTCACCCATTTCTATGAAAATCCAGTGATGTGGTGCTGAGTTAAAATACCTGGGGGAACTGCAGCTTTTTCAATCCCTTAGGTGCCTCTTTCAGATGGGAGTCACCTTTACCATGTGCTAGGAGTGAAACTGGTAGAACATTAGCTGGGCTCTCTGGGCTGGTGGGGAGCCAGCTGAAAGCTCTGAGAAAATGGGTGATGCCACCTAGTTTCCTGCTCAAACAAAACATAGAGGAAGCTCTAGGAGAAATTGATTGACAATAAAAGCTAGATCTGAGTTTCACATTGTGGAAGACTAGGACAAGCAGGTAGAAATTTAGGACAGAGAATTTATGGCTAATCTATTGTCAATGAGTATAGAATGGACCACTTGGCAATGGAAAATTTAGGTAGTGGATGAGTGAAAAACAGCATAGAAATCATAGTGGGCTTTAGAGACAGAAAAGCAGAAGGTCTATATAACGAGCTGTGTAATGCTATACCTGGGCATTAGGTGCAGATGTCAGGTTACATTATCTGTATGTAAGTAATATAACCTGAACTGATGTTAGAAACAGCAAATAGTGATTTCATGTGCCTTGATCAATAGTTCTGCACTGTATATTAATTTAAATTAAAAAGTTTTTGAGGAAGAGGTAAAAATTAGCTGTAAGGAGAAACAGAGGTTTCCTTTGAAAGAATTTAATATTATTAGTGACCTTTAATGAATTTAACATTGTTACTGATTACTATTATGATTGTGATTATAAACACCAATATGTACATACACAAGTTATGAATACAAGGAAGAATAGCTGCTCATTTAGTCACAGCTACCTCTGACACGTGCTGTTTCCATTCTCTTTTTTTTTTCTTCACTACTCAGTGATGCACAGAGAAGAGATTGTGGTTATACTGTACTAAATTTTGAGTTTTTAGCACTTCCAGGATTTAGTATCATAAAGTGTTCTGGAAAGAGGCCTGAAGCCATCTGTCATGTGATACCTACCTGCTAAGTAGTAATAAGTATGCCTGCAGTTTCTTTTGATAGGTGGGTGTGATCTGCCAGTGCTCAGTTGCCTATGAAAACTGTGTAGACATATCCAGAGTTATTGTGTTTTGTGGTGGGATAGTTTTTTGATAATTTTTTTTAGCTTCCTGATGTGTTGTATATTATTAGTGATGTTATTATTTACATTACTTCTACAATCTTTCAATGTAAATGTTACTGAATGATTTTTTTTTTCATAATGTGTTTTTCATTTAGTGCTATGCACCTATTAGACAATCCAGAAGGCATATCCTTCCTCAAAATGCTATGGTATACTTCTCTGAGGTTTCTATTTTAGTAGCTCTTGGAGTGAGGTGGAATCAGTCTTCTGATAGTGATAGAAATGAGAGGTGTGGTAAGCTTAAAAAATATACTGATTTGCATTCTTCTTTCAGCATTCCTACTACATTTGATGCAAATGAGCTTTGACATTTGTAGTTTATAGCTGTTGAATAGCACTGTTTAAGTAGGGTAGGAAAAATCCACAAAGAGGTATATTAAGGTAATATTCAGCAGAAGACACTAATTATCTAATTTATTAACTTGTCTGTTTAGTTAATGTCAGATGCTTCAGTAAGTATTACTAGACAGTGTGAAATGAGTGCTGTGAGATATTTGACTAAGCCACAGGAATGAATACCTTCTGAACTTCTGCTTCATTGGCAGTGTTTCATAGTTTTACTCACTTCATCCTGGCTAATGTAACTGCAAATGTTGGTTTTAGTCATGATTTTTTTATTACTTGCTGAACTCCTGGGCTATGGAACTCGTTAACTATGTCTTTACACAAACAATAATTTGATTTACTAGCACTGTTTCCTTGAGCTTTCTGGAGGACACTTTAGGTCTTGATTATGAGCAGCAGAAGAAAGAAATGATAACTATGATGTGTGGGCATTTTCCCCCAGTGCTGTTATGTTCTTCCTAAACAGTCTTTGTCTTTTCTCAGCTCTTGCACATTTTTCTGCTTCTGCAATCTGAGGGTAAAAGCAAAGTTTCTTGGAAAGCATTTAGCTTTTCCACTTTAAATACTATTTTTTTTTATCTTGCTTTGGGGACAACTGAACTCTTTAGCCCAGTGCTCCAGCTCCAGCCAGTAGCACGACTGAGCACGTAGTCCCAATAGGTCTGGGGTGATCAAACCCAGGGCTTGGCCAAGCAAGTACTGATCAGCCATTTGTGCAGATGGAACTGCATCCTTGATGCCTTTATTGTTCTATTTTCCATACATGTTCTTCCCCAAACTACCTTTCAATGCTTTTGGTTCCTCTCTTAAACATATCCTATTAGACTTCGCACAATCCCCAGGCACTCGTTGCTGTATTCCCTGTCTCATTGCCCCCTAAGCTGTGACCCACCAGTCTGAGCCATACACACCATGTTATGAAGTAAGAACAAGTTATCCAAATGTGTTGCTGAAGATGCAAGCAGGATGAAACCTGTGCACTTATTGTTTAGTTTCTGGGTCTATGTTGGAATTACACAAGATGCAAACACGAAGTTTCTGCACACTTTTTGTTTTCTTTTGTTCCAGTGCAGTGCAATATAATATTGAAGGGTTGCTTGATCTAGATGCAGCCAAGTTTACTCCAAAGCTAATAGCAGTGCAGCAATCCTGTTCAGTACAGCACACTCCCTGGTGAATGCACTTCCCTGCTCAGAACTAGCTAGCTCAACATCTTCTACCTTATCCTGCATTCCAAAGTGTAGAGATAACCCTGGCCATTAGTCTTTAGCATCAGTTTCTTGATGCTGCAAAATGGGAACATTGCCTGCTTTGGAGATATGTTAGGTTATTTAAACATTGTGGAATACTTCTATATGATAGGTTTCATTTTTGGACATTTGTGAATGAAAGTCTGCATCAGAAAATGCAGTGGAGTTCAGAACTATTGATTGCATTTGTCTAAATTCTAGGCTACTGCTTACATTTCCCTAAAAGATGTCTATGCATAATACTGAGGCTAATATTTCATCTTTGCAGTGTCTGTAGGGAGTATGAGGATGCATTACCTTGTCATGGATGAAACAGGATGCACATGTACTGTCATTAGCAACCTCACTCCTGAGGACACGTGCTCTGTGTAGGCTGTTACTTCAGGATTTTTTTTTTGTTTACTTTTCAGTTCTGTGCTTACCATCTTGACAAACATGTTTGTAGTCTTTAGCAAAAGCTGCCTTTTGGCACTGAGTGGCATTTGCAGTGACATTTGCAGTGACATGCAGTCCTTTGACCTGGTTGTCAATAGCTCTTGTGTGTGTGGTGTATACCTGCTTGTCCTAGCATTTACTAATCAACTAAAAGTAATATGAACATAGAAATGAATCTATTTTCTATGCTTCTTCAAGGGGAGTGGCCCCACATCCCTGTGCCTCCCTTGAGAAGTCTGGGTAATGCTTGGACCATGCTTCAGCGTTATTAGAACATTTTGGACCACCACAAAGCTTTGGCAAGCATTTATTATTATGTTCCCCTCACCATGCTCTTCTGATCACTCTGAGGTTGCTTAGCCCAGACATTAATTTGTAGACCTGATTTTTCAGAGACTGTCGCTTTGGCTTTGGACTCAGTTGGCTTTGTTCTGCCCAACCTTAGCCCAAACAGAGAATCCATGATGTCTCCTATCTCAGCTTTCTCTCTAGGAAGCAGCAGCTGGCCATCTGAACTTTGCCAGTAGGACTCTCATTTAAATGCCTAGAGCCAGTGGTCTCAGTGGTGGTTAGATCACCATCCTGATGTGTGCTAAAAGATGTCTGCACTGGACCCCATGTAGAACCTGCCCAGCCATTCCATCCCCATCCATGTTAGGTCATCAGAGCATGTTTTTTTTTGACAGTGTTTGTTTTTTAATTTGTACCAAATGTCATGACTTTCCATTCTTCTCTGCAACTCCTCATTTTCTCCCTCAACTTTAGGAAATTTTTATGAAAATATTTGTTATAATAAGATGAAGTAGACTGGTCAGAATATACCATTGCTCTTTTTGATATGTGAACTTTAGATGCTGCACCCAGGCCCTCTTGGTTTCTGTACTTTTCAGAAGGTAGAATTTGATGAGAGGCATCCATTAGGTTTCCGAGTTAGACTGTAAACCTGTGAGCTGCCATGCAGAGCTTTGTATATTAGAAATTCCTTGTTAAACACTAGAGGACTTACAGGAGAACTCTGACAGAAGAAACTCTTGGATAAACTCCTCTTTACTGTCCAGAAAGTTTAGCTCATGGTGCTGTGGATGATCAATGCTTATTCCAGGAATTCATCATAAGGATTTCTCTGGAGGAAATAGCTTTTGTGTCCTTTGAGTATTACTTGCAACTTGGATTTCATTCTGCAATGGCAGTACTTCTATGGACCTGGCTAGGGTAATTTGGAAGACTCCTACCTGGCTCTCATGACTGAAAAACGTGGTGGGAAGTATCAGCAGTGACATGGACAGAATTCTTAAGTGCTTTTCCTTTGCCATCATTTCGTAGTTGCTTTGGAGAAAATGAAACAACTACAAGCTACAATGAAGCAAGCTACATTTAGAGATTGCAGCCTTCGCATCTGCCATCTGGCTGTATTAAATAGCACACAAGTGTGTTCACATAACCTGAATAAGAGAAAATATACTTTTGAGAGATAGCAAACTTGAAACTGAACACCTGGAAATTACTGTGAAGCCTGGAACTGGGAAAAGGTTCATGTCGAGTTGTACACTTTTATCCTGATAGAAGAAATCCCAGGGAAGAGAGAGAAAGAGAGATTGGGAACAATGGGTTGATTTTAACATAAAGAAGTCTCTCTTTTGTGTTTGTAACTGCCTTGTCTGTTCTGGATAGGTGTAAAATTTTATTTGTTTGCATTAGCCTAGGTTGAGAGTGAGTATTAATTTGGAGGTTGCTGGATGTCTTCTTCAATTTGTATATTCCTGATGACAAACCCTTGCTTTATTCTGAAGATAGAAAGTTTGGCATTAGGAATGATGAACAGTCTCCATTCTTACCCAGGGGTTCCACTTACTTATCTCCTGGCTCTGCTTTTCTGTTGGAGGGATGCATTTCTTCCTGCCAATATATTAATATCTGGTTAAGGTTGTGTATTACCTCTCATAAGTGTTCCTGGCCAAGTAGAAGCTGGAGATTGGAGAGATTGCCTTTCTGTCATCCAAAATGTCCTTCCTTAGGAACTCTCCTTGAATGCATCTGGTTCATTGAAGTGTAGACACAGTGTTGACATCGATATCTAGAGAATCTGCAGTTTGGAAAAAGAACAACTTTCTAGCTCTCTTTCTATTCTCTGAGTAGAAAAAGAGGCTTATCCTATCTTGGACCTAAATGGAAGTTTCATTTTTTTCATAAAGTGATCCAGCTTGTGATATCAGAACCACTCAGACTGACAACCTGAGTTAAAAGATGCTTATCCTCATATTCATAACACTTGAGTTATGTTTCTCCTCATATCTCTGCACAGTAAATATGTATAATGCTTCATAAATCTGAACTATTACCAGCTGAAAACTTGTTTGGCCTCTTTTTTTCCTTTGGTAGCTTTCCCTAAGGCATTGACCTTTTTTTGTGCAATTTATTCTTAGTTGAAGTGGGAGGCTGCTATTCACATTCTTGAATGATGGATTAATAGAAGCTCAGCTGAATGAATGGTCTTTCATTATCTTCAGACTAATTTTCATCTCTTCAAGTCATTAGCTCTTGAGTATCCATCCAATCAACAGTGCACTGGCATGGCTGGATTCTGCTGGCAGCAAGAGATGTTCCCATAAAAGTCAGATTCGGGGTCCGTGTTGACAAGTTTCATAATTGAAACACTTCAATTACTACCCTGCTGAGACATTCCTTACCAGTTCTTCATCATCTGGCAGCATGAGTTTGCACAGTCTGAAGTCTGTAGGCCTGCTCAGGACTATGTATATTCTATATTATAGGTAAACATCTTGGAATGTCATGAGTGGTGCTTGTCTTTGATTTAACATGGAAGCCACATATTAACAAGCTGAAACTCTGGACCACTTTTTTGAACTTGTATGGCAACCTTGAAAGAAAAACAAAAAAAAAAAGCTTTGTGGAGGTGGTAGCATACAGATATATTATTAAAGACTGAAGTGCAAGACCAAGAATCTCTTGTAGGAATGTGTAATCATAAAGGACTGATGCATTCATCAGCAAACTCATCATGGATTTGCATACCCTGGATGAAAAATCTTTGCTTTATGCGATGGTCAGCAAAATGGGAGAGAAAGGTTAAAGTTTTGGCATCTGTTTTCAGGCACTGTGAGATGGCCTTGTCTTGAATACAACTATAAGATACCCAGTTTTTGGGTTTTGGTTGTCTGCTGTACAAGTTCTGTTTCAAGGCTGTTCTTTACTGTTCCCTGATTGAGAGGAGGAGAGTCTTGTTTCACAGTCTGTCTCATTCATCTGTTGTTAAACAGCAAGCATGAGCTTGTACAGAACAGAGATGATTTCAGGGTAATTTCCACCCTCATTGCATGATCTGAGGTCTTTGTGTCCATTCTGGGTCTGTTGATGCAGGACTCTGGTTCTGGGCTGTCTCATGGTCAGTGCCCTTTTCCTGGTGCCCTGTATGCTGAGTAAGCCCTGGTGTTACAGCTGAGATATCTTCCTTGGTTAAAAGGTGCCAGGTCATGGCTAAAATGGAACTTACCTGGCTGTGGGGACCACATTTTCTGCCTCAGAGGTGCTCTCACCTGTCTGGTTGGCTGTACTGATCATACTACTCTGCATGTAATGAGGGAGTCCTGTTTCCTTATCTGACTGCTGAGTTTGGTATCTTTGGCTCATTACTCTCCAGAGCTGTGGTATTCTTGTATTCTGCCCTTCTGGAATACTCAAAGGAGCTTCTGTGGAACACCAGCACCAGCTTGGTGCCTAGGTATATTTGGTTTCCATTTATGCAGGAAAGTTAGCAGAATTAGAGCTGCATAGTGGTGCAGACAGCTATTTCAGAAATAAAGCTCGTGTCAGCAGGGTCTTTCCTTGGTTTTGATTTGTTTATGTGGTTAAAAATGTGGGCTAAAATTTCTGGTCTTTTGCATTGAACTTTCTAGTATGATAAAGGAAGGGAAAACTGTAAATTTTGAGCACAGGGATGGTGGCTTCTGTGGCTTGTGAAATACCTCTCATATCTCATATCTCTTCTCTCCGTACCCTCAAGAGCTTTCAAACTCAACATCCAAATTTCACTCAGTGCATAGGCAGGGTGGTGGTGTCAAACAGTGCCAGATCAGCAAGGGAAGCAGAGAGTCCTTCCCCAGGCAGGAATAACTCCAGGCACCAGCACGTGCTGGTGGCCAACTGGCTGGCGTGGAGCTTGGCAGAAAAAGCCTTGGGAGTCAGGTGACCCTGAGCCAGCCTAGACACATGTCACAAAGGAGACAAACAGCCTCCTGGGCTACACTGGGAAGGAAGTTGTTAGCAGACTGATGGAGGTGTTTTTTCCCTTCAGCCCAGCCTTGCTGAAGCCACATGTAGAATTCTGTGTCTGCTGCTGGGCTGGCACCAGTAGAATAAAAAAAAGAGTAGAATAAAAAAAGAGTCTGAAAAGAGTCCATTGAAAGGCCATGGAGACGATTGAAGGTTTGGAGCATCTTTTGTGAATGGAGAGGCTGAGACAGTTGGAGTGTTGAGCATGGAGGACAGCAGGTTTGAGAGATATCTTTCCACTATGTAAAAATACACTCTGGAATGAGTAAAGAAGGCATAGATTCTCAGTGGTGTCCAGTCAAAGAACAAGAGGCAGTGGACACAAACTAAAGTAACTGTAAATTATATTTAATTAAAGAAAACACTTATTTTGCTATAAGGATGGTAAAACACCAGAGTGGCTTACTCAGGTTTTGGAGTCTTTATCTTGGAGACTCTTTAATCTGACTAGACATGGACCAGAGCAATCTGCTGTTGTTGCCCCTGCTTTGGTTAGGGCAGTTTGACTACTCAAGTGGTCCCTTCCCACCTCCAGTACCCTGTGATTCTGGGAGTCTCTCAGAGTTTGGTATTTACTCAGACATCTCTGCTAGTTAAAGAATGGAAGAATTGCTACATCCAAGAGGACACAAATTTTGTCCTGAGTCTTTCTAGATTGACACATGAGATTCTAAATTAGCAATGCTTCTGAAGATCACTGCATATTTGTGTTTGTACAAGCATATACACTGGTTACATTATGAAATATTATTTCAAGAACTGCATGAAGTTAATACAGGACCTTGAATTTGGAAGCCTTTTGCACTGCAATTGTATTGCAACATCCTTTTTGTTTCTAGACACACTGTCCATAATATCGTATGTACTTAGATCCGTAATGCTGAGCTG
The DNA here is from genome assembly GCA_013399835.1 of Leptocoma aspasia. NCBI lineage: Eukaryota > Metazoa > Chordata > Aves > Passeriformes > Nectariniidae > Leptocoma > Leptocoma aspasia. The sequence continues at coordinate 586,868 of VXAX01004657.1, forward strand.
TAATTTACCTGTGCTGTAGCAGTTTGTTTCAACTGGTTTTTAATTATTTCTGTGTTAACTACCTTAGTAAGTATGCAGACTGTTCTCTCAGCAGGCTCTTTTCCATTACTTTACCTGTTGTGTTACAAGCTCAGGCACAGAGCAGTTCTCTATCATGGTTTAGAGGGATTTAGGCATACACCTTAATTAATGTTGAGGATTTCTGAGTACCACTTTTGTCTGAAGTGCCCTGATTAACTGTCTTCTAGACAACCAAAGAAAACTGTCAGGGTTTTCATACCTTACTAAAGAAATAAGAGAAATAAGCCTTTTAAATCCTGACATATTTGTTACATAGGAATGGTGGATAAGTATGACCATATTAGTAAAATACACAGTTTTTTGTCTTGAAAAGTAATTTAGACCTTGAGACAGCTGCTTCATTTAAAACATTCATCCACTCAGATGCAGAACTGAGAGGAAAGAGAGGTAGAGAGTTATCACTATAATCTGCAGAAGATTTTCTTAGGTTTCATGTACTTTACAGGAGGATTACAGATTATCTTCAGTGTAAATTGTGGCTAAATAGGTGCAATATATTGCCAGGCTGGGCTTCAGGTTCAGGAAAGACTTCAGCAGCATGCTTTGTTCTGTGTTGACATGTTGTCTGTTGGAAGAGAAATGATAACAAATGTTTTCAACTCTCAATTTAAATTCAGGTGGATTTAAAACCATATTTTTCTATCTAGGTACACAGACAGGTGTGTTTGGTATTGCTGTTTGGTAAGCTGCTGCAGACATTGTGCTCTTCAGTGCTATCAATCAACAATGGTCTGTAAGGAGACATCAGTGATTTCTTTCACAGTTACCTTTTTTTTGTCTCTCAAAATAAAAAGTTCATATTTAGAAAGAAAGTTCTAGAAGTTTTTATAAACCAGTCACTACTTACTGCAGAACAACAACTGTCATTGCGTGTGTATGGAAAAGTGCATAGAAAATGGCTCTATGCTTCCTTCTCTCACACTTTAGAATTATCACCAGTATATATAGGCTATTAATGTGCTATCAACTAGTGTTTTGATTAGTTTTGTGGCCTTAAATTCAAAAGGTATGCTATAAATAGTATTTAGTAACTGCTGTGTACTTTTTGGAAGCAGAAAATTTTTAAACTACAGTATTCACAATCAAATGTGATGTGATTAGACACAACACATTCAGTAAATCTTAATATTCCAACTCCACCAAATAACAAATTTGTAGGCTTGCCAGTTGGGCTCTATTAGTTTCCTGGAGAGGAGTAAGGCACATGGAAAAGGGCTGGCTGCTTTTTCTTTTTTTTCCTAGGGACCAGGGACAAACTTCTAACCTTGTTGGGCTGCTCTTTAAACCTAATGTTCCAACATTTGAGTTCTTCAAATTCAAGCTGTGCTTGGATCTAGTTTAAAGAACAGCAATTATGTTATATGCATTTGTCTGATCCATAGGCCTGACATATGGGATGTGTTAAACTGAGATCCAAGTGCAAGGATGATATCATCAGCATGGAACAATAATATCCATGTCAGAAGCCTGGACTAGTGAGTTGCTGAATTTTGGAGCTGGACACTGCCTCACGTCCCTTAATTTTTTAACCCTTTTTAAAAAAAAAAAGTGACATTTTGCTAATGTAGATGTACAGTGCCCTTGTCCTCAGTGGTGCTGGTGCTCAGTGTGGTGCTGTCAATTGCAGTGCGGGACTGGCTGCTCTCTGTCATTCATGCTTCATTCACAAGGTATTTTTCACTCCCTGCTGTCATCAAACTTCTTGCCTTTTGTGCTTTGTTATCCCATAAATGAGTCTTCTATTCATACTGTATTATTGTTATTCACCTCTACTTGAACTTTCTTCCTCTCCTTCCACATATATTATTCGACTTTCCACTGTGATAGGGAATAAGAAAGGAAACGACATATTGCAGACTCAGAAAGAATTATAGTCTTAACTTCTAGCAGAAGAAGTGTGTGTTTTGGCTCTTGAAAATGAGAACAGAGTTTCATACCAAGGGAGGGGGCAAAATATCAAATATGTTTCTGTGAAACATGTCATAACTGCATGCAAATTGAACTGGTTTGTCTAAAGTATTGAGTCCTCCCATGTGACAGTGCCTGTATTTGCTGCTTCTCCCTTTGCCTTTCAAGGAACTTTCAAAGAGTAGTAGTATTAACTCCAGGAGTCAAAATACCCTACTCTAGATTAAAAATTATAGTTTTGTATTTCTGTGTGAGTAAGGCTTGCGGGATTTTTTGGTTGAATGTCTGTTTTTACCATTGCTCACTTGCTCACAACACGTGTGTGGAAGAATAGCCACAGGTAGGGAATTCAGCCATGGAGAAGTGGTCAGTGCTTCCAGGAGCTTGCCAAACCTGCTGTGCTCTGTGCAGCCCCCACGCTGTCAGAGCTTCTCTCAGGTCTCTCTCTATGCTCCATTCCCTTCAGGGATGACTCAAGGGTCCTGTTTTGCAGGCTCCCTTTATCCCAGAAAATTCTATCTGGATCTTTCTTTCAGCATTGCCATCACTGGCTTCACTCTCAGCCAGTTTTGACACGGTTTTGAGAGTAGTGTCACACTTGCATATTGGAAGTGCCAGCAAATCACCTTCAGTGTCTGGGGGCTTGAGCAATCAAAACCAGGAAACTTCCTTTGGCAGATGCAAAGCTCTTTCAATGCTGGTTGTTTGAAAAATTTCCCTGAAACAAAGGAACCAAAATTCTTCATGGTGATTTGGTTTTTGGTGGTACTGAAGCAGGTTTTGTGCAAATACCTCACCCTAAAACATTGGTGGTAGCCCCTCGCTGTACGTTGGTGCCTTTGAAGGTGAAATTTTGAGCCTGTGCCTTCTTCTGTGTAAAGCAGAAATGAGCAGACAGAGTCCTTTCCTCTTCAGCTTTCTGGCAGAGTGGCAAGTTCCTTCTGCCAAGTAGTGCTAGGAAGATTATAAATTTGTTACAGAAAGTGCATTAATATTTTACTTTCTCCCCATAAAAATTCTCCTCCAATTGTAAGTGAAGCGACCAAAGACAGTTGCTGGTGCAAAATATACAGGTTGTTATTCTGACTTTACAATTTGTGCAATTCTGTTATTTTTGCTTACCTAAAGATCACGGGCTCTGTTATTGTTTGTTTTGGAATGCAGCACTTGAATCAGAATTATGGTTTCTATATAACACTAGGAAACATGACACAAAATTTGGTAACTGGTCTCTTCCCTACTGTCCTACTTTTGAAATTGGTGAGTATTGTATAATTCAGAGGGAAGTGGGACCTTCTCTCTCATTACTCTTTTCTTGATGACCAAATAAAATGGAAATAAGCACACTATTGAACCTGATCACACTATTGAGCCTTGTAGTAGACTAAAACACTGAGTGTTGAAAACTTTATTCTATGGAATGATGTGCTGTCATCCTCCTTTAAGAAGGTTGTTGGGAAAATTGCCTTTTAAAGTTGTGTATATACTGGAAATGTTCAAAATTACCCTCAAACCCTACAGGAATTCATGATCATGTGTGATTGCATGGAAAGATTATTGAAAAATACATTTGCAAGAACTGGAAATGGAAACTGGCTAAGCACAGTGGGGTGCAGAAATTATTTGCTACACGCTCTGTCTTTTAGACTAACTTTATTAACTAGGATGTCATGGTGTTTGTGTTCCTATCAGGTTTTTAAGATTCTATCACTGTGTTATTCTGTTTAATATCTCACTGTTGTTTATTCCCTTTTAGGGAACTTTCTACAATTCTATTAAGTACAACAAGGAGAAACATAAGCAAAATAGTGGGTGTACAGAAGTAACAAAACCTAAATGTTTTATGCAGAAAAGATGCAACAAGTATCTCCTACCTACGAAGAACGAAACAAATTTTCACACTGTGACCTTGCAGTACAGTCTTGGATCAAACCACACGTTTCTTTAACAAAAAATAATTGAATTATACTATTTGCATTGATCTGATGATGTGGAAATAAAACATTGAAAGGAATGTCGTTATTGTTTTCTTTATTCTTTGGATTTTGCTTCACTGAATGGATTTACTATAACTGATAAAATCTTTCAACAAAGATTGAAAAAATCTTTCTACAAAGCTATCACTACAGGATTAAAGAAGCCTTATAGGCAAAACTTGTTGATATGAAATAATATGAAGTATTACCAAGGGTAATAACTGGGTTTCATACTCAGTACAAGATTTTACAAGTAGAGAAGGAAAATACAACCTCACAAATCCTGATATCCTCATTGGGCTGTATGATTAAACTGCTGGGATGACACTGAAAGGTACATCTGTGCTATTGTACAGCTGCTTGGATGTGAGTCAGGAGTCCTGTGCTTTCATTCTTACTGGTGTTGAGTAGCATTTCACTTTGCCAGTAGTTCTTTTGAAGCTTGCAATGCTAGTCATGGCCAGTGTGAGAATGGGACAATTGAACTGCATGTTAATGGAAGACAGATACTGCAAGCAATGCAGACTGATGAACAGGAAGTTTATTTGGCAAAGATATTTAAAACATTAATTTTGCCATGACTAGTAGATTCCTATTAAATCACAAAACAGATTCCAGTCCCACTGAAATCAAGGGAAGTTTTTCTGTTGACTTCAGTGACATAAAGATTTGGACCTCTTTTGGATTTATGTTCCAATTTAAGATCATTTTTCTGATGCTTACTAAATGTCCCCCAGTGTCAATACATTAAAATGTGTTGCCAATTCAAATAGTGTTGTCTTGTACTGTAAAAGTTAAAATAAAATATTTGCTTTGGCATCTTTGTAAGTGGAATTTTTGCCATGTGTTTAGAACTTATTTTGCACTGCTAGCTGCACGTAGGAAATGTTCCCTGTTCTTCTAAAAACATTTGTAGTACACGTTTAAGACATTAGCTGTTACTTTATGGTTTGGGTTTAATGCTCAGTGGATTTACACTACATTATGAATCTAACTCTTATTTATTACCAATTGAACTCCTGCACATCAGATTGGTTTTGCCTGTGAGATTATAATTTTGTATTTAATGAAAAGATCGTCATTAATATGTTGTGAAAGTTTAGTGTTGCTAACCATGTGTTTTATTTTCTCTGTGTATCAGGAGAATTTCTTGGGAGCTAATGCAAACACCTTTTAGATAATTTCTCACTGACTTACTTTTATTTGCTGAACATCTTTGCTCAAATCAGTTTATTTCTGACAGTTTACTTGGTGATTCTTGTTAGCACCATGTTGAACTGTTAGTGTTGTTTGTGAATTAACTTATACAGTGGATCCTGACAAAAATGATGATACAAGCTGGGCTGCAGCTTAATTCACTATCTGTGTTCGTTTTTTACTGTATTGAGGGACATGATTTTCATCCCTAAATGGTTTGTGATCATACCTACTCTACTAAACCTGCTTTGCTTTGTCTTTCCTACTTCCCTCCTTATTCTATAGCTAATCTGGTGGGGAGTTCATATTTTTGTACTTCAAACATAAGCTCTCATTTCTTATACCTGTGTAATATCATTGCTTTGTTTCCCTCCCCACAGTATGAGTCCATTGTTTCAGCAACCTTAATTTTACAGTCACACATCCACTTCTGTGGAATATGGCAATTCTGTCAGAGGTTCTGGAAACCTTTTCCATTCCCTTACTTTTCTTCCTGGCATTTTCTCAAACTGAATGTGGCACTTTTGTTTAGGCTTCTCAGTTGGCTTATAGTCCAATTTGTATCTAATCTCTACTTCCCTTCCTTTGATTTTCCCACTGGTTAGTTAAACCTTAGAGACCATTAATATGTACTTCTGTTAATTATCATCAGATCTTTTCTGTTGTTTAGTTTGGGTTTTTTTTAATGCTCTTGTATTTTTCCGTTTTCCATATATCTGTAAGACAAAAGCTTCCTTCTCATGCCCATTCTCATGGAGACTGTGAATTTGAATCTGAGGTCTTTGCATTTTACCTCTGCTGTATTGAGTGCCTCCTACTTAAGTTTAATACAGCATATTCAATTGGCCTTCAGTTTTGCTCAACTCCCAGGAGTAGGAGTGAGATTCACTTCTGGATTTGCAAGTCTACAGTGGTGCCTAGTGGTTTTCTGCAGGGCTTTTGAGATGTATGGAAACACCTGGTTTTCTCTATTGACTGTGAAAGGGGCCTTGATAATTGTTTTATATGTCTGCATCTCTAGATAGCTCTCTCTGCATTGTCTGTGCCTAAGGCTACGTGTCATGCGCTGTGTATGGGGACTGAAACTGTCTGTGCATTGGGAATGAAAATGAACTCTTGGTTTGGTTGTGCTATGTGGCAGTTAATTTTTTCTTTCTCAAGTATTTTTAGAAGAAGCATTTCTTTTCATAGGCCTCACAAAAGTGTAATTTTGAACACTTTAATGAAAGAACTGAAGTAGAAAATGGCCAGACTATTCTATAACTGAAGCTAGAACAGCCACGTTCGGTCGTTTTGCTTTTTTCTCACTGACTGTGGAAGAAAGCTTTAATTACCAAGCTTGGTGGGAGGAGGAAGGCATATATTTATTATATTAAAATTTTATTGTTGAATTAATAATATTGATTTAATTTTAATGATTTACAGGAAGCCTGTTTACCTGTAAAACTCCAGCAATTGCAGATATTGTGATACTAGTAGATGGTTCTTGGAGTATTGGCAGATTCAATTTCAGGCTCGTTCGACTGTTCCTGGAAAACCTGGTTTCTGCTTTCAATGTGGGATCTGAGAAAACAAGAGTAGGTAAGGTGCCACACTTTTTTTGTAATATTTCTCTAGCAATGTAAAGATGTTATTATTTCAGGATAGTTAGCAGCTTAAGGCTACTATTTTTGTGCAAGATTCATCCTCATCTAGCACTAGCACTTCTGTCATCAGAGTAATGCTGCTGGAATGTTTGTAGTATTAATTCTTCATAGTTAACGGTGATCCTCAACTTAGTTAACTCTAATGCAATGTCAGTGGAAAAATTAAAACAGTGGAAACAGTCTTACTGGCTTCAGTCAGCATTAGCCTCAAACACTTGCAGTTTAATTTTTGCAGGCAGAATGTGCCAGTGGATGGCTTTTCTTGTGCTTTAAACTGGCTGAAATGTTATATTTCTGATCTGCTACTGTTCAAAAGTACATGAAGTAAAATCGTTCTTTAAAAAAATTCTTGCAATGTTAATAACTCTGAAGAAGTTTTGTATTTCTTTGCTTTTCATTTAATCAGTGCTTGAGTAAAAGGCTTGGAAAGTTAACTGAGGAGTTGTCACCCAGAGCAACTTCATACTACTTTTTGTTGTCAACCAGTGCAGTTTTTCTAGTATGGTAGCAAAGCTACTTGCAGTAAGCTAATTGGTAAGGTACTGGAAACCAAGTACATAAAAAATCCGCTTTATTGTCTGATGGATTACCTTAATTTCTGGTTCTTTAGGTCTTGCACAGTACAGCGGTGACCCCCGAATCGAATGGCACTTGAATGCCTATGGCACAAAGGATGCTGTTCTGGATGCCGTCCGTAATCTACCGTATAAGGGAGGGAATACATTAACAGGTACTGTGTATGTTTTGGCTTTTGCCTTTTATTAAAAAACATATTCTGCTGCACGGCCCAAGAAGTGTCAGTGGTTATTATGAAGGATAAAAAAGATAAGGGTTTTGCAGCTTGCCAGTAGCTTTATCCAGTGTCAGTTAAGTTTTTCTGAAGTGCTTGTCCATTGACTTCACTGGGAATCAGGACAGGGTCTCATAAAACAAAGTTACCTAAATCTCTGTGCTGGAAGTAAAATCTTTTACCTGCTGGGAAGAAAATGCAAAATCCATTTATAATGTTCATGCACAGACCTTTATTCTGGAGAAGGAAAGAATGTTGTTTCAATATTTGACAACTGGTAACACTAACTTTACAAATGACCACCCAGGGCTTTTAGATTTCCATTGACCTTTTAGTAGTTAAAGCGCTGCAGCCCCAGAGACATTTCATGATGGATGAGGGGGGGATGCCTGGCAATCTGGGAAAAATACAGTCTCTGAATACAATTCCAGTGTCATCAAAGCAGCAGTTAGTAATGTTGGAATGATACACCCAAAGACCCAGACATGGCTTTCAGTAAATTGCTGCCTTTTTTTTTTTTTTTTTCTGGCAGGTAAGGAACAGGAGAAACAATAAGCAACAGTCTTTATTTTGGTAGAAGGAGTGATTGTAGTGGGACAAAGGACAGAAGACTCTAGTATGATTCTAGGAGTGAGATTACTGGGTGGTAGGAAGTAGTAAAGTATCATGATTATTTTATATGAAGAAGAAAATTAGTTATAAATGTTTGCTGTGGTAGATCTAAAAGAGTTTCTAGATAAGATCTCATTATGATGTGTAAGTTTGTCCTGGCGCTATTGTTCTTCTTTCCTTTTAAATAAGTAGCATTTATAAAAATCAGAGTCTCCCTAAGCATAAATAAAGCTTTTTTTCAGCTTGTAAATTGGAAAAAATAAAAAACCAAACGAAAGTAAGATTATCTGTAGCATGAGGATTTACTAAGCTATCCACAGCATATGCTTTCATATAAGCAATATAGGTAGAAGGAGAGCGAACTTCCTGTTCTAACTTGGTAGAACTTGGTAGAGTAAGAAAAAAGAAAAAGATGTATTTGTAGGAGTATCAATTTAGGTTTTCATAGCCAGTTTAAAATACATTGATTGATCAAAGGGCTGCTAAAAATAAATTGCAGCTTCTCTGTAGTTTAGGCTGCTTGTTGGAATTTAATTTTTCAGTAAATCTTCTTTTATGCTTATTCTTCATCAGAATTTTTAAACTGAGTAGAAAAACAAACACTGTGATATTGGCAAAACTAATGGAAGTTTTCGTCTGTAAAAGTCTTTTAAAATGCTTTCTTTTTCAGGTCTTGCCTTAACTTACATTTTGGAAAACAGCTTTAAGCCTGAAGCAGGTGCAAGACCTGGAGTATCTAAAATCGGGATACTGATTACTGATGGGAAGTCCCAGGATGATGTTATCCCTCCTGCTAAAAACCTACGAGATGCTGGCATTGAGCTGTTTGCTATTGGTGTGTATTCTGCCATATCCATGTACACATCCCACTGTACTCTGGTGTATTTATATCTGTTGCTGGCTGTACTAAGGAAGCGTTCTTTTCTGCCTGTATGCAATAAGTATCGCAATTACTTTGTATCTTTTATAATCATTGCTTATAACATTGATATTATAACTGGAATTTAGCAGTATACATGGATGCTACATTTTCATGAGACAGCTGAAAAGATGCCACTTACAGTGGCAGAAATTAACATCTTGAATTGAAGTGGCAGAATTAACATCTTAAAAACAGAGCAATTTGTAGTTGATCATTAAAACAAATGGAATTTTATATTAGCAATTTTTTATCAATCTCTGTGTATACAAGATTTTTTCTTTTTCATTACAAACATTTTCTTTGTTCTCTTTTCCAATGAAAGGTGTAAAGAATGCAGATATAAATGAACTCAAAGAGATTGCCTCTGAGCCTGACAGCACACACGTCTACAACGTGGCTGACTTTAACTTCATGAATACCATTGTTGAAGGGCTTACCAGAACAGTGTGCTCACGAGTAGAGGAGCAGGAAAAGGAAATCAAAGGTGAACAGAAACAAAATTTAATGTAACTTCTGATGAACTTAGAGCTACAAATCAAATACCTGCACTTCTAGGCTGGCTTCTGGCACTAGACTCATGCTATATATTCTTTTGCTTGCCAGAAAGTACACTGTCAGGGAAGTCATCTTCCTAGCTATGTTTTATTCTTGCTTAGATATCTCTGATCTTTTGCTCTCTGTTTTTAGTAGAGGTAAATATTATGGTAATTTGGTAGTACAAAAAAAAAAGTACATTCATTCATTCTGCTGTAACTATTTCCAAGTGGTGGGTAAAGAAATCTTTTTGTAATACAGAGTTTTGGAGATGAATTAGTTTAACAGCTGCACATGGAATTGTTACGTTCGCGCTGTGCTTTCCATCTCCTAACTTAATGTTTTTATTGTCTCATAAGTGCTCAAGAGTTTCAACTATTTAGATTACTTTGTCCCTCCTCGTGATGGATTTTTTTTCTCTTTTTATTTAATACACAAAGAATATATTTTGGTTCACAAGAAAAGATGGCAGCAAAGAAAATTGTTCTTATATGAAAAAGCCTCCTCTGACTACAATTATTTTAGCTTTTCTGAATAAAAGAAATGGCTATGAAAAAATGTTGCAATTTGCCAGAAATACAATTCTACCTGAGGCCTTTCTTTCTGAAAGGTTTCAGTGGATTTCGTTTCTACTTATTGGTTTGTGATTCCTTAATATTTCAGAATTGCTGAGTTATTATCTCTCTCTCTCTCATAATATATATGGTTATATGGAATATAATAGATATATACATTGAATATAATATATAGATTTATGTAATATATATCAATAAGGAAGGCTCTCTTGAGCAGAAGAAAATGGAAAAACCATGGATAGATGAGACATCTTTATGGAAAAGAATGATTGCCAGAGAAGATCACTGTTCACTGTGTCTCTTCAGCAGGCTGACAGTCTGTATCAGTTTCCAGCCTGCTGAGGAGCACAGGAGATCACAGCTGTATATGTATTTGTATGGTTTTCATAACTGGGAAGAAAGCAACCTGAAAAAAAACCCCAGCAGAATGGTCTGGAAACAGTGATGGGAAGAAGGTCAGGAAGGCTTAGTGTTGTATTTTTGTGTTTTTCATATAAAGGTTTATGAAAGACCAGGGAAGTTTAGTCCCAGAAAATCTCCTTGTGCAGTACTCATTATTACTTCTTTGTTTCCATTGAAAATGACCTATATAAGTGTGCAGTAACCAATAATTAGATTTTCTCATGAGGAACAATATTTAGAACTTCAGCAAATATAACAAACCAAGAAATTATTATGCAAAAGGGAATAAAAATTTGTGTTGTCTCCAACCTAGGAACAATTGCTTCTCTTGGAACTCCTTCAGATTTGGTCACATCAGAGGTCACAGCTAGAGGCTTCCGGGTTAGCTGGACCCATGCACCAGGCAAAGTGGAAAAATACAGAGTGGTGTACTACCCCACTCGAGGAGGACAGCCAGAAGAGGTAATAAGAGGAAAAGCTACCCAGAAGTTTTTACTGCAGCAGGGGCAACTAACCAGACAGGAAATCTGTGGTCCTCTTTTAAATGCACCCTGAATTCCCTATAAGGGCTCCAGAAAGGAGATTGGTCACACCAGATGGTGACAAAGGTTAGGTAGTAGCCAGGCTACATATCTGCCATACTATTTAAAGTAAATTAACTGCTATAATAATAATACTAATCACTTTCAGGGGGTGGGGTGAAGTGCCTGCATTTTTCCTCACACATATGGTTACTTGAAACAATTCTGTCAAATACCGACACCCCGTGCACCACTCTGTTTACAAAAACAGAAGAGGTAGGAGGTGATGGTGAGCCACATTTTTAGCTCTAAGAAAAGAAGTATTTGTAAAAGCAGGATTGTACATTTTGGGACATCTACAATCAGTCATTGAAAATTTGGAGAGAATTGTTTATTTGGATGGGACTTCAACATATTGGAGATGGAGAAATGAAGTGGAACAAGCTTTTAACTCCAACTGACAACTTAGCAAATTGAATGGAAACGTAGAAGAGCAAGAGGATTTAACTAAGGTTATATTTTGTTTCCTTTTGCACTAGAAACTAGTTTAGGATGGATATGTATTGATGGAATTTTGAAGTACTCTGTGTGTGTGCATCTATGTAGTACTAAAGGAATATTTATGATATTATATCAAAAAGTGCCACGTATACATCCTTAAACTGTATCCCATACACTTTATTCAGCTAAGCTCTTCCTTTGTTCTGAATGGCTATTTATCTCAGATAAACATTTTGACTATGTATATGGTTGCTGTTCTTTTCAGACACTTTACAGTAAATAAATGCAGCATGAACTGAACTTCAGTACAGTGTAAAAATGGCGTAAAAGAGGGACTGAGTGATTTGATGGTAATATACTTTGTTTGCTTTATGCATATTTAGTTAAATTTTCTTTTAAACAGGTTGTGGTAGATGGAAGTGAATCAACAGCAGTTCTGAAAAACCTGATGTCCTTAACAGAGTACCAGATAGCTGTATTTGCTATCTACCCCAATGCTGCGAGTGAGGGCCTCCGTGGAACGGAAACCACACGTGAGTATCCTTAGGGTGTTTGATGCAGATTTGACTGTCTGCATTTAATCAGACTGTGTAGACATTAGTCTTTGTGAGAAATAAACACAGAAGGGAATAGTTTTCAATTTACCTTATTTTAGTGCATTTGCCTTAAATTAAATTTTGTTTTAATAATTCTGGGCTAAGCTCCTAAGTCTGAATGCTCTGTGGATATTTAAACACTGGGGAAGGTTTTATCTCTGGGCTGAACTTTGAAGTCAGTTGTATTGAGCCCTAAATTAGAGCATTCCTATGTTTTGGGTGTGGAGCCAAGTTTTACAAACTAGATTTGTAGCTGGAGATGATCTGATGAGTGGAGATTTAGGTGGGACCTGAAATACCTGCATGTGATTCCTGCCAGTGCCAAGATTGCATGGTAACTCTCTAAGTTTCTTTCTCAATGATTTTATTGTTTTCTGTCTGTAAAATGATGCCTTGGGATATTGTAAGACTTAATACATTTACAGTTTTATGTATTTGTGTACATATTTTGTATACAAAGTGCAGGGTTTTTTTAGTAAATATGAAAATATTAGGAATGGAAGTAAAGAGTAACTTTATAATTCAGACTAGGAGACAAGAAGTCCATATGTGGTACATCAATAGCTGATATCTGTTGAAAGAGCAGAGCAGCAGGGTTCAAGAAATCTATAGTATTTCTACAATGCTTTACCAACTTTCTGACTTAAGTGATCAAGGAGCCAGCAAGAGAGGGTGCTCTGCTGTAGCTCATACATGGAACAAGGAAGAACTGATGTTGGAGGAGGAGATCACATCCTAGAAGCTCAGGCAAGCTCCCTACTGACCAGCTGGTAACCAGCTGACTGGAAGCTTGCATGGATAATCGAGAAGCTTGTAACAGAACTCAGACATCAAAAAGAAATGTGTAAGAGATGTATAAGGAGAGGCAAGTAAGCCAGGAGAAGTATAAAGCTGCTGTCTGGTCTTGCAGGGATAAGTTTAGAAAAGCCAAGACCAACCTGGAGCTGAATCTGGCAAGCGATGTGAAGAGGAAAACAAGTTTAACCTTATGCATTTCAAAAGAGGAAAGTGCAAAGTCCTGACCCTTGTGAGTGACAATCCTGTGTGTCACTACACACTGAGGGGTGACCAGCTGGGAGGCAGCTCTGCAGGGAAGGACCTGGGGGTCATGGTAAACGAACTGACTGTGAACCAGCAGAGCACCCTTGTCACAAAGAAGGCCAAGAGCCTTCTGGATTGCATTAGAAAATGATTGCCAGCAGATTTAGGGAGCTGATGATTCTTGCCCTCTGCTCAGCACTGGATGCCTGGTCTTGTGCTGGGTTCCCCCAGCATGAGAGAGATGTGGACTTACTGTATTGACTTCAGTGAAGGGCTGTAAAGAAGATTAAGGGCTTGGCACATCTTTCATAAGAGTCTGAGACCCCTGGTTCAGCCTGGGGAAGAGAAGGCTCAGGTGATCTTGTCAATGTGTCAAAATCCCTGATGTGAGGAAATGAAGAAGAGGAGTGAGCTAGACTTTTCTCAGTGGTGCTTATTAGCCAGACAAGAGCCAATGGGCACATATTAAAAGCCCATGAAATTAAATTTGAACAGAAGAAGAGACAGTTTTATTGTAATGGTGGTTGAACACTGGAATAAGTTGTCCAGAGAGGTTGTGAAGTCAACATCTCTGGAGATATTTCAAGCCCAACTGGACAAGGTTCTGAGCAACCTGCTTTATCTGAACCTGACTGAACAGGGAGGTTAATTAGACCAGATGACCTCAAGAGGTGCCATTCATCTTCAGTGGTTCTTTGATTTTGTGATGGTGCTAATCTCTCAATCTGAATCCAAAATAGAATCATATAAAATTATTTTAGGCTTTTCTTTTAGACTCAGTCCCCCAAAATGTCATCTCCAGCCAGGTTATACCCCATGAGGCAGTGTTAGGACCTGTTTAATTTATTGAAGCTTAGGGAACAGTCACATACTGAGCCAACAGGATTGCTTTGTATTGCAACTGGTATTCCTTTGAAGTCACCCAGTCAAGTTCTGACGGAGCCCAGACCTGCTGGCTTTCAGAGATTTGATCAGATCACACCCCAAGGTCATGCAGCATCAAGTATTTTATACAGCTGTCTTTGATAGTGTGCTGGAAGTAACAGCCCGACATGTACAAGTGTTAATCACTCCACGTGCTAAAAATACCCGCAATTTTAAAGCATTTTTTTACTATTCTAGTGGAGAATTAGGGAAAATTGTAGTTTACATTCCTGCCTGTGTGTGAGATACTAACAGATTAAAATAGTCCCCAATTGCGTTTGTTTATATAGAATATGGAAAATAGTTTTCAGGTATGTGAAATCTAAACAGATATATGCATAATGTACAGAGAAGTAGAAAGTTTTGTGATTTCATAGTCACTTCTAAATTGGAATAAATACGAAATTCATTCCCATATTAATTTGCTAAAAATATGTTTTTATCTGGTTTAGTTTATTCCAGCTGGTTTTAGTTGCTTTAATTTATCCCTATGTTGCCTGAATATTAGGATAGTCTGGTAACTGGCCAAGATACAAACCAGCATTATCTACTAGATATTTATTTTTGAGGTTCTGAGCTCTTTGGCTGAAAATTCCAGTAGAAAACACCACATTTTGCCAGTCAGCTCTTTGTCAGGTTTTATATATATTGTCAGAGTATCTACCAGTTCTTGTTGAGAGTTAAAATGCAAGTCATGTGTTACAGTTGGAGGACACTTTTCCTATGGATGTTTTAGACTCAAAAAGGGGAAGAAGAGGTGATGGATGCTCTCACTGTGACCCTGGGGCAGTTTGAATAGGAATGAAACAATGTGGTGCAAAGTGGCTTCAGGATATCTCAACATGTAATTTCTTGCTGTAGGTATCAGAAGTGTGAGTGGAGCTCTGAGCAAGGAGACTGAAGTACATTTGAAAATGGTCATGGGTAGTTTCTCCTTGCAATTAGAGAAATTGTGAGAATTCATGGGAGTATAAATCAATACAAGAACAAGGGTTTAAATAGGATGGAGGTAGATTGTAAAAGGTTTGGAGGGGTAGGTGGGGTAACCTGGAAGTGGAAACCTCAAGAGAAGCCTGGGTTGAAGTTTTGCCACCATTTACAGACATGAATGACAAACTGAGTGAACAGCCTCAATGAACAAGAAAGGACAAGGCTGCCATGGTTCTGTTAGAGCTCTGTTAGAGCTTGTTGAACATAATACTTGTTGAACAGATATACTTGGAGATACCAACTTGACAGGGTGCAGCTTTTGCTTGGACGAGGCATCCAGAGAAGCTCTGTGAGTGAAATTAGAATTGTTCCTGAATATTTGTGTGCAGGTCAGATTCTTCAGAATTTCAAATAGGGAAGGTTTTCTATCAGTTAGAATTGCCTTCTGTTTTTTCAGACCATTCCAGTCATTTTAGGGACTATTCTCAATGTATAAATTCCAAAGGAGAAGTCAAAGTTCCTTCATATCTCTCCATAGTCATGCCTGAATATTTTGATGGTATTCTTCAGTGGTGTGCTAGCAGTGGAGAGGCCATGGGATGCTATTCTGTGAGAGGAATAAAGTGAGGACTTTTATTTAACCAGGAAAGTGCAAAATATTACTCTAAAGAGTTACAGAAATGCAAAGAAACATTTGGAAACTGAGATTGGTGCTGTATTCTGGTATCAGTGCCTTAAATTAACGTAAATCTCCTAATATTGCTTGAATTTCACTCAACTTGCTCTCCCTCACCAGGATAGCATTGCCATGATTTGCAATGGATGACCTTACCCTTATTTGCATAATCCCACTGATACAGGCCTTGGTGCCAGTTTGGAGAATCCAGGCCTTAAACAGGCAACAGTTTACAGCCAAAATATTTTGGTATGTGCAGTGTGCTCATCCAGGGTTTTTCCAGGGTGGTGTACTGTCGTTGTGGTCTATGCATTGAAGAAAAGACTATTGAGGACAATATCAGAAGGCTAATATGATTTATTAAAATGACTCCATAATTCTAGTATTTTTCTGTATCTGTTTAGCAGAGAGCATTCTCCATGCTCCTGCTGCTGCTTTGTCCAGGGAATGTGTTGAATGTTTACAATATCAGAAAGATTACAGTCTTTTAGCTCCTTCTCCCACTCTCCAGGAGGAGAGCTGAGGAATCTTAAAATGTCTTTGAAGAATACTAGATATCTTGTTTACAGAAAGCTTATACAGAGTAAAAGAACAGCAAAAGGATGTTCTCCCATGGGAAAATAGATCAGAGGCTTACACACAGAGAAACTTTTAATATGTTCATAGCAACAGTGTACCTCATGCCTGTCACAGCCACACTCTGGTTTGGGAACTACTCCTTGAAAGAGCCACCCCTTAAAACTGCTACTGGTTCCTAATAGCAGTAATGTGCTATTCTTACTGTGCTGAAATGCTTTGTGAGGCATAAATCTGCCCTGGCATTGGAATTGGTTTGGGTTAGCATTTCCTTGTTCCTCTGATTCTGAGTTCTTTCATGCACCAATTAGATCTTATTGGTAGGATACAGACAGCATTTCCATGCCTGGAGACAGCTATATTCATTTGTGTTTCCTGGGGTAAAACAAACTGTTTGAATAACAGCTGGCTGTTCAAGTGAGAGAACTGAAGTTTCTGTCTCTTGTTCCACTGCAGTTGCCTTGCCGATGGCGTCGGATCTGCAGCTGTATGATGTGTCCCACAGCAGCATGAGGGTCAGGTGGAATGGGGTCCAGGGTGCCACAGGGTACATGATCCTCTATGCTCCCCTCACAGAAGGATTGGCAGCAGATGAGAAGGAGGTGATGTATTTTGCTTTCATTTGAATAGCAGTTAATAAAAAAAAAAAAATCAATCTTTTAAAGAGCAAACTACTACATGTTCTTTAATCACCACTGTGATCAGCAAATACTTGGAGTTTTTTCCATGACTTGATTAAGTACTATATGTGTCACAGGCTATGAATAAAGTGCAAGTGCCAGTTGGTTATTTCTATGTCATTGACATAAAAATGCAACAAATTTAACTGAATTTAAATGACTCTTTGGAAATTTTATATAAACTGATATTGTATCATCATATAGAACTAACACACAAAGAAAAAATCAAGTAAAACTAAGATATCTCCTAAGTGTGCTGTCAGAAGAATAGAAGTTTAGCCTTCTATTTAGCCTTCTAGTTCTTATCAGGGCTTTTACATTTAAGTAAAATTTGTAGATCTGAAAGAAAACCGTCATTGGTTTTCTTGTAGTTCTTTGTTCTGTTCAATTTTATTTTTAAATTTAAAGATAACATCTTTCATCAAAAGTGATTTTAGAAGACATGCTTTCAAAGGAAAAAAGGGGGGGACAAGGTAAAGTCTAGTCTTCTGTCACTAACATAGTAAAAACAATGGAACTTCTGGTCTAGGATTTAAAAATTTCTACACTCACATTTATATATGTATAGTTAAAGTTATGTACAATATCTGTGTTCAGGCAAGAGCTCTATAAAGCATGCAGGGGCATGTGAACTTGTGAAGGGGGCATGAAGCTGCTGAAAGCCAGCACAGACTTGTGCTCACTGCTAAAGCAGTGGCTGTGAGCACCTAATTCTGTTAAAAGTGGGGCCTCCCTGAGAAGTGGCTGCTTCAGGAGGACAGAGCTTTACCCCAAAGAAATAAGTACAGTCCATGTTAATGTGGGTTCCACGAATAGGTGGAAAAGGAAAATGATACAAATAGCAACAAATCTGAGACTCAGTGTGCATAGAAATCAACTCTTCCAATGAGTTAATGTGATTTTCAGATCTGTGACTGAAGATGAACCAAGGTGTACATGGGAGTGGGAATAACAAAATGTAGACAGGAGAAGGTCTTAGTAGGTGCTCATTCTGGAAAAGCATATTTTATCATTGCTAATGTGATTAGTCACTTTTAAAGTCCTTTTACCTATGTGTTGGCTTTTGGCTTTTTGAAAGTTTCAATCTTTAATTATTGTGCAAAATCCCAAAATCTTGGGCAAAGCACTGCAGGCAGTGTCAGACAAATGTTCAGCAGAAATATCTAATTTCAAGTGTTTAACTGGTATTATTCTTCATGATAAGATAATTCAAAAATAATGTATCTTTTTTGATTCATGGTGTTTTTAGATAAAAATTGGGGAGACCTCAACAGATCTTGAACTGGATGGACTATTGCCAAATACAGAATATACAGTCACAGTTTATGCCATGTTTGGAGAAGAAGCTAGTGATCCCCTCACAGGACAAGAAACTACATGTAGGTAGCACAAATCTATATTCACTTCAGTGTTAATAAAACTTCAGAATGGTCTTTGCACATATTAGAGCAAGCATCTGATTATCTGATTTGAGCAATTGGGTAAGCTCTTTATGTAAGTTTCTCACTGTGGATACTCAATTTACAGAGACTGAAGATTTCTACAAAACACCTTGTTTTTGCAAAAGGATTATGAACTTGTCTCTCTCATTGGTAATGGTGCTATGGATGCCCCTATTGATCTTGGTTAAATTCCTGGCAGTTTTCTGAACTTGCTGAAGGTGAATAAAGGTCACCACGTAGACCTTCATGGTTTAAACAGAAACATGCTCTGTTTAGCCTCCTCTAGCTAGAAAACCAGTTGTGTGTGTGAGCCTGCTCAGATGGAGAAAGTCATTCCTCTGGCTCAGTAGTAGTACAGACAGAAAAGAAGCAAGAGAAGATTTCTGTCCAGCCCCTGCTGCCTAACATCTGGTAAATGGAGGGTTGGAAAGTGCCTGTGCACTCATGATAGATGATGTGTTTTTAATAAGCAGCAAGAATTTTGCCAGCTAAATTCTGTCCTCTGCAAACTGTACACAGACTGTATGTCAGATCTCTAAATAGCTCCAGCCTTTGGAAGACAAAGGAATTGAAAATAAGCAATTGTGCTTCTGGGACATTTCTGGGGCTGCATTCAGTGACATCTCTATTGCTCCCAGCAGGGGAGTGAGTGAATCCTCTTCTTTTGTGCTCTTGGCATGAGTAACCTGGTCAGGGTGAAAGTGACTTACATTTAATAAGTGAGAGAAGTTCAGGCATGCGAATGCTAGGAAAAATGAACCCCAGAGCAATTCCTTGTAAGGTCAGCAAATAATAGTGGAAGAAGCTCTAGGAATGGTGTTTGCTGGGTCTTCTCTAGGAGGACAGTTGTGGACAGACAAGTTCCAATAGCAAACTACTGTAACTTGGGCATGTTTGCCAACTTGAAATGAGTGTAGAAGATTCCCAACAAAGAGAATCAAATCTTTGGCTCCTTATCCCTCCCTACCTTTCTCTGTCTCTTTATACCTCACTCCTCATCTTGCACAGTGCCCTCTGCTCATTTCTCCCATGCTGGCCTTTGGTCAGTATCTACCCAATATCAGATTTTCATTTCTCCTAAACAATAGTTTATGTGGTTTTTGTCTGTGCCAGCTTCAGTTCTCTTCATACCATATGATCTTGGAGAATGCAGAGCTCTAAACCTGGCTAACACATTGGATGGAAGATCACATACAAATTCCAGATACATTGGCACAAGCTGATCTTTCATGACCACTGTCTGATCACACAAACTTGTAACATGTGTTAGTCAGCCCATCACCACTACTGCTGCTACTAGACCAGAATAAAAAAGAAAGCCTCACTTCTCTGCAACCTTCATTTCTTTTTAGGATGACACAATGCAGCCATCTCTGGTCTATAGGACTGAAAGAAGATGGATTCTGTCATATGCAGCTATTCAAATAAGCCCTCTGCTTTGCAGGCTTTGATGAATCAGGCAGTGGGGCAGTCTGGGAGGGAGAAAGCTCCTGGTAATCATGCCTGTCCCACATTTTTGGTGTTTAATAGTAATGTCTTATCTGTCCAGAATCTGATTTAAACTTTTTCTTCCTTTTTCTTTCTTCTTTTGTTCAGTGTAATTATTTCTGGTTTACAATTAATGAATAGGCTGCCTGGTATTTTCTTCCTGGAGCATATATCTGTCTGAAGAGTGATCTGCCAAATTTGCTGTAGTATTAGGTGTATTATCTAATAATCTGTGTTTAGTAAATAATATTCTGCTCATTGTATCATCTTGGTTACTGTAGCAAAACCTTCCCTATGCCAAACAGAGACATGCTCAGCAAGCTCATTCTAGAGTGTAGTTTCATTTTGGGGCCGGGATTCATCCAAGACTCACTGTAAATATCACGTAAGTCTGGCACCAGGACTGCCTGTCTGGTTGAGAGCAATGTTGTCAGGAGGTTGGTTCCAAGAGGAAAGAGCTGAGACTGACACATTTTGTTGTATGACCTGGATGGTGGAATGAAGTGCATTTCACGACTGACAGAAAGTGGGAAGGAAAGCCAGCACGTGATACTCTGTGCACTAGACCCAGAGGAATACTGAATGCCAGAATGTGTGGCAAACCCATCTACTGCAGTTCCAGTGTGTTCCCGTCTTCTCTTTTCTCAGAGCCAAGTTGACTTCACTGTTCCTAAGCTGGTTGCAGATTCTGGATTGATAAATGGCCTGGCTAAAGATTTCACAGAATATATGAGGCCTTTAAAATCTTTGCTTTTTCCCAGGTGCTATTCTGTGAGGGAAGCAGCTTCTGAAGTGCTGATATTTATCTGTCCACGTGGACTGGTGAGGAGTGTGTGTGTGAAGGCAGGATGGATAGAGAAAGGTTTTATAATTCAGAGGAAAGTAGCAGATGTTGGACTAATACAGAACCTACTGCTGAGAGTAACAGACAGCACAAATTGCTTTCTGTGGTGTGACAGAGAAGTGGATGTAATATGAGACTGTCTCTTGCATGACCTCATTTTCCTTTAGCTTGTGACAGTCAAGGAATATATAGTATTAAAGGTAAGGCTTTAACTGGGATTGTTGTTGGGAAACAGCTAAGGTTTCTTAACAGAAAGGGTAGGCAGAGGTAAAAAGTAGTATTTTTGGAGCTCTTCTCAGCTGGTTATGCTTTTTGGACAAACTTACCCTTATGTCAGGGTCTTTTAGGATTCAGAAAAGTTTTTTGCCCAAATTCTACTGCCATGAAGTATTTTTGCTGGTATACACATGAAAACCAAATGTGTATAGGATAAAGGTCTATCTGGCTTAAATTAATTCACAAATACAACCCCAAATCTATTGCAAGTGTTCTGTTGGCTAGATCTTGCTATGATACCTGTAGTGAACAACATCATAACTTACTTCTTTTTCAGTATCAGTTGAGAAGCATTTAGCAAATCTGGAAGTTCTGTTTCAATAAAGAGCTAAGCCCTTTTACCTGCCTTTCAGTAATTTTGTAGCTCCATTGATGTAGGCCTTTGAATATAAATACTGGTGATACAAATTTTTGAATGGAAAACATACTATTTATTATTAAGACATGAAAAATTTCACAGCTAAAACCTGGAATTACTTTCATGGTTTTCTCTCTTTTCTTTTCAAGTGCCTCTAAGTCCACCAGCAAACTTGAAATTTTCTGATGTTGGACACAATAGTGCTAAGCTGTCATGGGATCCTGCTTCCAAAAACATAAATGGCTATCGCATCATGTACGTTAAAACAGACGGAACAGAAACCAATGAGGTAAATTTTAGCAACACTTTTCCCTTAACTAATCTCGAACCTCCCCAGACTTCTGTAATTATTAGAGGTAATGTTTATAAACAAAAGCTACCATGCAAGCTCTAACAAAAGATTTGCAGGAGAATTCTGAAACTTGGTGTAAATGAGAGTTTTCTTAATATTGGACGTACGTATGTCTGGGGGAGAGTCAGGCTGGGCCACATAAACTGAGGGAGACAAGGGAACAGTGGTTTGCCAGGAGCAGGATCTAAATGCATGGTATGGAAATATTTGTTAATTCTTCATTCAGTTCAGATGGTAAGACTTTGGATGTATCACATATCATGGACTCAAGCTCATTCAAAAAGACCATCTGAAGGCTTTGCCACATTTTCTCAATATTTATTGCTTTAATTATATATTGAGACACTCTACAAACAGGATTTGGCTTGAACAGGGTGCTAAGGCAATACCAAGATGTTCTAACTTAGACTCTTATATTTAATAATTTGCAGTATTTAGCTCTGCCTTGCTACCAAGAGTGCTTTATAATACTTTTTAGCAGCATGAATTCTGTGATAGAATACAAAATAGGATGGAATAATTCATACTGAAATATTAATAAAGAAATTTTTTAAAATACACATTTTGAAATAATTGCAATAAGTGGGTTTGATTATTAAAACAGTCCAGGTCCCTTAGGAAAAAAGTTGTCATGGATAGATGTACTATGGTATGGAAGAAGTCTTTAGTGGTAGTTATCTGTAATTATGTTTCTTCTGGGACATATCTGGCCTTTCATCTGTATAAAGTCGAATATTTGTATTGATCCTGAAGAAACTGCTCCCAGCTTTAGAAGGGAGCATACCTATGCAATGTTATGTTTCTTTTCTTTCTGCTAGGTCCCTTAAAATTTAAATTAGAAATCATTTGACCTCCTCCTATTGATTAACCTTAATACAAATAGTATGCCTGACTGTACTGGTCACAGTGGTATTTGATCATCTCAGGCTCATCATAGTATACTTTGCAATGTGAGTGAATGTTCAGTTCACTTTTTCTTTGTCTTTTCAAAGAACAGGTGGCATGTTTTTGTTTGCTCTGCACTAGTAGCATTTTCCCTGTGGTGCTGAGCTAATGTGGCACTGAATAGTTGGACTGATAAACTGTTTATACAGCTTTGAGTTTTATGTCCCTGGAAAAGTCACTTAGCTGAAGCCTGGAGAGAGACCAGACGAAACTCTCATCCGTTTCTTGACAAATGTTAAACATAAGGGTTTTATGCAGTGATTGTCCATGATAAGGGGTTGGATTTAATAGCCCAAAAAGCTCCCTCCCCTTCTGGGTTCCTGAACATGGAGTGCTGATGTTAGCTGGACAGTTGGACTTACCAAGGCTGAATTCTCCTCTTTTATGGTTTGCCATAAGTGCAGTAAGTGTGATTTTTCTATTGTAACTGTTTTTTTCAGCTTTGGTGGACCTGAGTTTATACTTGTTCATAGTTTCACTGAATTTCTCTACTAATTGCATGACATTCTCTTTCTGTATCATTATTACCCAGGAGAATTTCACACACTGCTAATGTATTGTATGGTCAATATCTACTGCAAATTATGCTTTCTCTAGGTGGAAGTTGGCCGTGTTTCAACCCATACTCTGAAAAGTTTGGCACCACTTACAGAGTATACTGTTGCTCTTTTCTCCCTGTATGATGAGGGACAATCTGAACCACTTACTGGCAGCTTTACCACAAGTAAGTACTGCTGAACTTCTGAAGGCTTTCCAAGAAGAAATTTTGTACGTTCTTACATTACTGGAAAGTAAGATTAGTTACAGCAAAGGTCTCTGGCTGTGAATTCAAATATATGGAATGTTTTCTGTTATTTTCATTGGTGCTTTTGGCTTCTTTGCTCCCTTACTGTGGGACCAATTGCCTCTTTACTCACATGAGTAATCTCTTGACATCATGAAAACATCTCCACAGCTTTCTGAAACATTATTCAGTGTGATGGCATTTGTATCTCCAGATGAAGTGTGATGAGTTTTGAATCATACATTTAACCACTGAACTATCCAGGTACTAGGGGGTAGAACCTTATATACATACATCAAAAGGAGAAAATATAAGACCTTCAAAGTTCCTGTAGTTTGTTTAACACAGTTATAGTTTCTGTAACTGTAGTTCTGCATTAAATGAATGGCTGATAACACATATTAATGCTTTCCAACAACAATGGGAAGAGAAGGGAGGAAGGAGGGGAAAGAGAAAGATAAGGTGGAAGAGGAAGGGATAACATACATGTATGGAGCAAGATGTTGACACATGCAAAGTGCAAATGGAAATGCACACAGAGTCTGGAAAGGGCAGAGACTTGGACTTTGCTTTGAGGTACAAGAAAAGAGCCTGGTGCACAGAGCTCTGAGCAAAGGAGATGGACTTAGGGTTGCATGCAGCTCCTGCAGTGGTAAGAGGACAAGGAGGCCTCTCCAGTTAGAATAAAGAGTCAATTCCCTTCCTTGAACTACAGAACTGCTTCCCTATGAACAAATAAGTGGGCAAAGAATTCTGTAGTGCCTTTGTTGTTTACCTCCCATGTTATACTCTATTAAGAAACGGCAAGTAAAATGGTATGTGCCTAATGTTGCCATCTATGGAAGTATCAGAGTATAATTCACTCTCACTTTTCTTGTGTGTAAAATTTTCCAGAAAGAGTTCCAGCTCCCCAGCATTTGGAAATTGATGAAGTATCAACAGATAGTTTCAGGGTCAGCTGGAAGCCCACCTCATCAGATATTGCTTTTTACAGATTGGCATGGATTCCTTTGGATGGGGGGGAGTCTGAGGAGGTAAGTTGACTTGACATCCTGAGGGGTGAAAAGGAGGGAGAATTCCATAGTTGTTCTGAGGACAACTATGGAGCAACGTTTGCTAATTAAATATGGCAAATTGACTTACAGAAAAATCTGCCCCACTGCAAAGCTCTCTGAACAAAAATCAAACCAATATTCCAGGGTTATTTTTAAGAGGAAGTAGGGAAAGAAGAGATATTTTGTGAATAGTCAATCTAATCTGTAATGTGCCAACAGCCTTAGGACTGGCATTGCTGTTTGGGGCCACTTCAGTTTTTAGAGGTTCATGTTCTTCACTTTCATGTGAAGATGATGACAGTAGCTGAGCCAGAGTAGTGATATCCTCACATAAAGCTGCAATGTGCTGGTCACAGTGAAATTGCCTCTGAAGCCTTATTAGGTAACATTACAAGGGGAAAAGTGCACACATAGTTAATTTATTAGATTGTTCATCTATTTGTCTTTATGTTTACTCTTTTTTCCTTCTCATGCTGTATTTTTTTGCATTAAGCCCTTGTACACCTTTTCCAGAGTACCTTTTTCATCAGTCTAAATTTTTAAATTATTTTCATCCCTTTAGTTCTTCCTTTTTAATTTTCTTTTTTGAAGTAGAAAGACAAAACACTTTCTCTGCTTTCCCAAATTTTCATAGTCTGTCTCATTCGCTCTTTTTCTTTATATATTAACTCATTATTTTGGCTTCTTTTGTACTTCTCAGTCTTTAGTGACTCTCAAACATCTTTCTTTCTTGGCATCAGCAGTGTGTGGAGAGGCCACATCTGTAAATTGTTTATCTAGGTACAGAACTCAGGGGAAAGATGACATTTCCCACCTGGCCCTAGGTTTCATGCATTATTTTGTCATCCATTAGGGCAGAAAGCAGTCATTTTAGCTTAGGTTATGTGTCACTTTTGCTGTAAATTTAGCTTAGCCTGATTCACTTCATCCCTTTCACCTAGCGAGAGGTAGTCATGCAAGAAAGAGAGAAATTAGAGGAGTGAGCAGGGAAAGAAAGAGTTGGCAGATAAGTGAGTGGACACAGGTCATCTACTAGCAGTTTATTCTGCAGTAGATGAGCTGTTCAGATTAACTGAGTTCACTGGAACACACTCAGTTCCAGTGAGTAGCTGCCAGGGAAAGCCCTTAAGTCACATTTTGAAGTGAGATTTGAGGTATCTGTATTCTTCCAGTGTGAGGCTAAATTATCAAGAAATATTTGAACTGCTAAGGTTCTACTTGTTTACTGTATTCACAAAGAACTGCTGGAGGCTCTAATATTTTAGAATGTTGAAATACTAAAAATGCCCGAGCTGCTTTCTTGCTCTCCTTGCATGACCTCTCTAATGGGGTCAGGCCTAGGATAGCACAATGCCTCCAGGCTGTTGCCTCTTTAAGCTTCTTTCCCACCTAAGTGATCAGTCATGCAGACAAAGGATGTGCACTCCCTCCTTCTTTCTCCCAAGACCCAACTTGCCAATTGGCTGAGTGGGGTCAGGGCACAGTGGTTAATCACACACCTCTCATCTCACTTCACCCACTCTGCTGATGGGTGAGGAGCATGCAGTTGGGTGTTAGCACTAAAAAGCCAGAATAAATTTAAGAGGGACCTTTTATTTCTAGGTTACAGTAGAGAATGCATGCTGTTGTATTCGTGTGCTTGTTGCTGCTATTTGTCCTGCCCACTTGAAAGTTCAGCACTTTGTGTTGTTTTTTGTAGGCTACAAAAAACAGGGAGGGGAGGTTGAAGGAAGTGATGCTTCAGAAAGCATACCAAAGTTATTTGTGAGAGAGTAATTATGCACAGATATTTTATAATGATTCGATACACAACTAGAGGCACTGGGGAGCTGAAAAGGAGGACATTACATGCATCTACTTTGTACACAGCTAGATTCACTCAAAGCTTATTCCTAAAATTTTCCCAAGAAAATCTGTGCCAGGAAGTGTGCAGCAAGGGATGCCTGATTTATTACTTGATAGTTGTAAAAGACATGGCCCCAGTTAATTTCTTTCTCTTTTTCTTTTTGTATTTGAGTTCAGAAGGTCTGTGATTGTGTTGGGGGTCCTTTTTCCCCGGGACCAACTCAGGAGATCTCCTGTGGTAATTAAAAGAAGTGTGATTCACTGTTTCTGCACATCTCAGTAGCAGATTTTACACAGGACATGTCTATTGTTTGATTTCCATTATAAGTCTAACTTTGATGTTGAGTATACAGTGACCACCTTTAAAAACTTGTCAATGTTAACCCAAAGAAAGGTTGTTTTATTGTAGTGTCTGTTTGTGTTACCTGAAAACTATTCCCAAAACTGGCCAGCCTGTTTCACCAGAATTACTGCTCAAACTCCTGTACCTTCTGTTCTATAGTCCCTTTTGTTCCAGCTCCTCCCCATCTAGTGATTTCTTCCAATAAAATAAATGAAACACACAAAAATCTGAAGTGAAACCTGCTTACAGTTCACATTGCCCGTCAAACTTCCGCTGCTGTCATAGCTAGAAATGAGGAAAATTGCTTTTTAAAACTTCACACCATATAGCAAACTAATCATCAGCACGTCTCTCCTAATCCTCAAGTCTCAAGCACGTGTTCTTTCAAGTTCCATTCAGAAGTGTGGAGCCATAACTGAGATTACAGTTCTGGTATTGAAACAGCCTTTTTTTAAGGCAGGGCAGATACTGAATACATTTGTCATAACAATGTTTGAATAGTAGAAATATGAATGGAAGCTTTGTTGTTTTTATTGTTTAAAAATTGTTGTTTATTATTTATTTTTATTTAACATTGTTTTTCTTGATAAATGTCTTGAATTTGATTAAATTGTAGTGATTAAAAAAAAGCATATGGTCAGCTTTAGCAATTAAATAGCTGTTGGTGAAAGCATAATATTATACATTTTAAATATTCTTAAGTGTTTTTTCCAGATGTACTCTGTGGTATTAATAACTTTTTTGGTCAGATCTAAGTGTAGATTTCATTTATTTTAAAGGAAAATCTATTTTCCTTCTTTCATGTCAGTCAAATCATGTAAAATAATCAGATGCAGAACTCATATTCTTTAATCTTGCTGTGTAACTTAGGTTGTCATAAATGGAGATGCAGACAGTCATGTTATAGAGGGTCTGCTGCCTGACACAGAATATGAAGTTTCTCTGCTGGCAGTTTTTGATGACGAAAGTGAAAGTGAAGTTGTTGCTATTCTTGGAGCTACATGTAAGACAAACACTTGATTGCAATTTTAAAAAATGTTTACGTGTTTTAAATTTGTGGCATATATCTTTTATATGAAACATAGTTCATCTTGGGTAGCTATAATATTGAAGAACGTGGTGGTTTAGCACCAGGGCTTTGCTGACTAGTTTTTGCTTTTCCTATTTAGTATTATGTGACAGATGGCATTGAATCAAAAGAGTGGTTTGGCTCCCTTTCTGAGCTGTGGTATTAGTAACCTTTGGATCTGGGTAGATATTCTTCCATCCTACATTTTAATATTTAGTCTTTGAACAGGGTTCCTTATGAGAAGACACATCAGATTTTGGAAGGGACGTATGTTAAATGTTTTAAAGTAAATAATTTACAGGTATTTCATTTAGGATGTTTGGCATTTTCAATATACTCTTTTCTTATTTATGTAATTTACAGTCACTAGAGGTGAATTCACTCCTGGTTGAAATAATGGTCCAAAAAGCTTACACAGGCCTCCTGTGACATTGACATGAAAGTAACAAAGATAAAACTTGATAATCACATCCAGCTTATTTTATAGTTTATTATCAAAACAATGGCCTGTATTTCAGGAAGATTGCTCTATTCTGTTTTTATTGATAACTACTTGGATAAGTAAAAAACTATATTTCTTATGTGTAAATTCTAAAGTTTATTTGTTTTTAGTAATTTAACTTCAGGCTTAATTCTAAATCTTCTATTAAGACAAGAAGCCCACACCCATCCAAATGATGCTGATACTTCCCAGTGTTGCTGAGTGTACTTTCTGTTTTTCACTTGGACAGAAGTAAAACACCCTTAAAAAACTTTCAATTTAATTAATCTGACAACCTTAACAAATGGTCAAAGTCGAAGTCTATTGTGCATAGTTCAGACAGAAATTTGTGAAAATATATGCATTCTTATTTGATTATACAGTTTATGATTATGTCTTATCTGCAGATCTAAGTGCTAATCCTGCAAATATATGTGCCTAAAGTAACCTAAATGAATAATTCCCTTGTAGTGTCTGAAATGTCTGAAGTGTGTGGGATACTTGTAGGTGTGAGCACATGGTTTCAGACATACAAAAAAAAATACTGTGAATTCCATGTTTTGTTGAGCTGTTAGTGAGCTGAGTCCTGTTTTCCAGCTGCAAGTGCTACCACAGTACCTACCACGGTGACCACCACCAGGGCCACCACCTCTGAGCCCACCACAGCAGGTAAGCAGAGCAGATGCCAGCAGTTTAAATGCTGAGTGCAAAGCACCAAGGCTCCCCACAGGCACCCCTAGGGCTGGGGGCAGAGCTGTGGTGCTGCTGAGGAGCTGATGCTCCTGAAGGGAAGGAAGGTCACTGCTGAAAGGTGCACACTGTGCTGCTCTGCACGCCTTCTCTGTGTGCCCAGCCTCCTGCACAGGCCATGGATGAGGAGCCAACCCCTTACACAGGGTACTCTGAATGATACCAGTGATATTACTTAGGGTACAGAGACTAATTTGGAAAATTCACCTAGAATTTCTCTTTCCACTTACAAATGTGAGCTTGGAAACTCTTTAGAATTTTGTTTAGTTTTGAGTGTTCTCTTTTCTTCCCTGTAATTGGACAATTTTCTTTTAAGGAACAATATTTCTGGGCTATTTCTCTTCTGTAGCATTCTAGCTTAGATTATTTTAAAGCTCCATAAACTGAGTAAGATAAACAAAGCAAATGGGATATTATATGTTAATAGGATAGCTATTATTTTAATAAGTGCTTAGAAATAGCACTTATTAAGCCCAAATATGACTGAGCTATACAGTTTTGCCCCACTGTGGGTCCTCAGAGCCACCATGACTTCAGTAGAGCTTGCAGCTACTTGGTGATAATCAGCACAATATAAAAACTATATTAATCTAAAAATATAATTTAGAAAATATTAATTAAATATTTCTGGATTTAGTTTTTCGAGCAGGAGTCAGAAACCTTGTTATAGACGATGAAACAACCTCAAGCCTGAGGGTGACGTGGGACATTTCTGACTACGGTGTTCAGCAGTTCAGAGTGACCTATCTCACTGCAGAGGGTGACCTTGCTGAGGAAGCGGTAAGAATGGTCTGTATGGCTTTTGTTACTGGCTTCATAAGCTTGTTTAATAATTGCTAAGACATGATATCTTCTTATATGACAATTCTGTTGCAATTAGTAAAGGATCTGTGTTTGATATTACTGTGAGCTGGAACTTCAGAGTTCTGATTGTACAGCACCTGCTGCACTGCAGGCAACAGCAGTCGAATGTAAGATCAAGGCCCAGTCACACAGATGCTTAATGAGCTCACAGTTAAAAAAGGAGCTGGCTGTCTTTTTCTTCCTGTATTTTTTAAATTCATCCAAGTGATGTTTTTTATTTTTAATTTTATTTTTNCTTTTTAATCTAAGTGCCTCAGAATATTATTTTTCCAATGCCATGTGACCATCAAGATTAAAGTTGTCCTACACAGGAAAAGCTTCTGGTTATTAAGATTTTGGAAAATGTTTGAAAGAATGAAGAGTACTGCATGTACTCTTTTGAGCAGATAGCAAACAAACCAAAACACACACCCTCCCCCACAAAAAAAAAAAAAAGCCTGAGCTCCATTCTTTTGACATTTCACAATTTTTGAGATACTTTCAGGATAGGCTAGGGGCCTTTTCTAAAAATTATTTTCCAGTTGGGAAAAACTTAGTATTGTAGTGCTTGGTTTCCACAAAATCTGTTATAAAATTTTGGGATGGCTCCAAGTAAGTACATTTAACAGATTAAGTTGTGCATTTTAAAGTTATTTCCTTAGTAAATAGCTCAGAATGCAAAAGTATTCACTATCATTCTCCCTTTGTGTCTGCCACTTGAATAATTCCTTTNTCATCCAAGTGATGTTTTTTATTTTTAATTTTATTTTTTACTCCTAGGCATTTTTCTATCCTGAGATTGTGTTTTAATGACACTTAAATGTTTGTACAGTCTTAAGCAATTTTTGCTTTCCTTCAGCAATTCTCTCCTCTCCTCTCCTCTCCNTAATGAGACCACTTTTTAATCTAAGTGCCTCAGAATATTATTTTTCCAATGCCATGTGACCATCAAGATTAAAGTTGTCCTACACAGGAAAAGCTTCTGGTTATTAAGATTTTGGAAAATGTTTGAAAGAATGAAGAGTACTGCATGTACTCTTTTGAGCAGATAGCAAACAAACCAAAACACACACCCTCCCCCACAAAAAAAAAAAAAAAGCCTGAGCTCCATTCTTTTGACATTTCACAATTTTTGAGATACTTTCAGGATAGGCTAGGTGCCTTTTCTAAAAATTATTTTCCAGTTGGGAAAAACTTAGTATTGTAGTGCTTGGTTTCCACAAAATCTGTTATAAAATTTTGGGATGGCTCCAAGTAAGTACATTTAACAGATTAAGTTGTGCATTTTAAAGTTATTTCCTTAGTAAATAGCTCAGAATGCAAAAGTATTCACTATCATTCTCCCTTTGTGTCTGCCACTTGAATAATTCCTTTTCATAAGTCAGTTATATCAAAAGTATGGGTCATTCTTTTTGATGTTTAGCAGCTGACATTTTTAGCCCTATATCAGGATATTTCAATTAAAAATATTAAAAAGAGTTGAATATATTTTTTCTAGGAAAATATGAATCTGTCTTTTTCCATGTCAGTTTTAGTCATCTTTTATGAGACCCTGCTGGAAATGTACTTTTTAACCACCTATTTCAACTATGACCTGAAAATGAATTTTCAGTGTAGTGGTGTCCTTTTGGACTAAGAAACATGCTCTATGATCTTACCTTAACTATATATTAGTATACTATATAATAAAGTGGAAAACTTACACAGTATAATGGCACAAATTGTACTTTTCCTCTGAGAATAACCCAGATTTTCTGAAATTCAGATCCCAGATTTACTGTTTCACCTCTCTGGTTCAGTTAGATGGTATAAATGTCATTCTGCTTTAGTGTTCAATGACTATTACGTTAAAATGAAATTAAAACTGTAGGAAAGGTATTAAAATTGTGGATATCAAAATGACATTACAGCTGACTCAGAAGTTCATTAAATAAAATTATAAAACTGTATGATTAGGTAGGTATCTTGGCTCTATTCTCACGAATTATTTAAGTACACTCTCAAGCCTTATTATCTTTGGTCCCAATTCAGCAAACAGATTAACCACATTTCATCTTTGAAATTAATCACATGCATAAATACTTCACTGAAAAAGGATTTATGTAAGATTATACTTAGAATTAGGCACTTTTTAATCAAAGGAGTTTATTTTATCATGTGGCTTCAAGCACCTGAGAGGTATACAACAGATGTCAATAAAACAACACAGATGTTCAATTTTAGGGGAGTGTTTATATGCTTAAGTACATTTTTTAGGCAGAACCAAAAAAGTTTTGTGGAATTTGGGCTTACGTGCACTATAGCGTGACAGTTCTGTGGTGAGTGCTTAAGTTTTTTGGCTCTGGTTTCAGTGATATAAGTTTCAGTTACTCCTCCCTTTCCATAAAAATATTAATAAGCTTTATAATTCTTGATGCAATAGGCTGAAAATCAGGGACTAGAAAATGTAATAGAATACAGAAGGGTCAAGCTCTAAATTGCATGTGTGTTCTTGGGTGTGCTGTACATACTGGAAAGATCAAATTTTTTCTCTTCTTTAAAGCCAAAAATGTTTCTCACTGCTGAAAGCTGTATTGATCTGTGGAAGATTATGCACATGTGGAGAGGAGAGAGTTCTCAATGCTTGCTTCCACTGTTCTAAAAACTCAAAAAATTCGTTGGATTTTTTCAGAAACTTAGTTTATGTGTTTTGAATGCATGTGTATGGAAGAAGAACGTGGAAGTCTTTCAAGAACATTTATTAATGGTTTAAGTTTGGTTTTGATCAAAGAATGAAGCACTTTGACAAGTCTCAACACCTGGGTGCACTTGATAAATTTTCTTCTTTGTGTCTCTTGCCAAAACTAGAAGTAGTTCGACTGTATCCTGGAGTGTTAAGCTGGTGAGACCCTTCTTGAGCATATGCTTCAAAACTTTGCCATCATCACATGCATCAGTCTTCTTTGAAACAACAAAACGCTTTTATAGACTTACTTTCTGCTTCTCCCCCGTGAATTTAAAGGGCTTCTCTCAACTTCTTGCCAAATACGTGTAGTTGCTAGCTCAGGTGACAGATTCACACAATGGACATGGGCCAGGGAATGTCCAAAATGTGACGTTGGACCTTGGAACTTGCTTCCAACAGCATCACTTCAGAGCACAGATCTCTGCACAGGAAACATAGCACTGGTTTCTCTTTTTTACCTTGTCCATACCATGTGATGTAAGTGGCTCCCATACAGGCCTTGGATGTTCTCTGAGATTAAATTTTACTCGCAAATTAAGCAATTGCAAGGCTTTGCTTGGCACTCCTGCCACCATATTGTGATACTGGTTTTTGAGGCTCTGGCTAAAATGCAATAGTCTATTGAAGAGTTTTAGAACTAGCTGCTTATAGGGAAACCTTTCACTGTGCTTAATTCAAGAGGCTGAAACAGGTACTCTAGAACCAAAAACTGCCTGGAGGAATTTCTAAAGCTGCTCTACTACCAGGTTGCCTGAATGGATTTTTCTTGCAGATCTTCCATGTTTCATGGCAGTTTGGGATCCTATGGTATTTGTGGGATGTCATTCTTCCTCTCCTAAATAGCTACCTTTATTTGCTTGTCTCCAGTCTAGATGCAGACAAGACAAACATTTTTTATTCCTGCTTGCTCAGTTCAGTGCTTCCAGATCTCATAACCTGATTTTCCTTCATCCCAGGGAAGGAGGATTTTTTGTCTCCAGAGAACAAAACAATCAACCTCTATTACCGAGCTTCAGAAAATCTAAATGTGTCTATAATAAATACATCAAGAGAATGTATTTTGTCTATACAGTAAAATAGTTTAGGTATTTCTGATCTAAGCAGTACCAGTGGTTTATGGAGCTTTAATCCAGGTTTATTATTATTTATTTAAACCTAAATCATAGGTTTAATATAAAACAGTGTTATCCCACAGGAACATTTCCTTTATTTTGCTTTGGTATAGCGGTGGATCTGTTAAAAGGGTGGATAATGTAGTGATTTTATTTTACTGTAAAGCATCAGTAATATTTGAAAATGCAAGCTATAAGCAATGCTAGTGGAATGTGCTGTCAGAGACTATGTAAGATAAAGTGGTTTGGCTCCAGTCACTTGACTGTTTCTGCATTTTCTGACCCTCCAGGTAATGGTGCCCGGCAGACAAAACACTCTTCTGCTTCACCCTCTGCTGTCTGATACAGAATACAAAGTTACCATAACCCCCATCTATTCTGATGGGGAAGGAGTCAGTGTCTCAGCTCCTGGCAAAACTTGTAAGCGCAAACTTTCCGCCTGTCTTTGGCCAGGATGTGCATGAATAAAGACTTACTCTTTGTGGCCTTTTTTTCCTTGGCTGTAGGATGTATTTTAGTGTAAATGTGGGCTTATTTTGCATGATTTATATGACTTGAACTTTAAATTAATCTCAGTTGATTGATTTATAAACAATGGGTTTCTTCTGACAGACAAGCTGTATTTTATATCCAAATACTCTGAGTTTGCAGAAACTTGTTCAGTAATAAAGTGGTAAATGCTTGATAACCAGCCCACCAAGGGCAAGCCAACTAATACAGGAAAAAAAGTAAACAAAGCCTGCTGAGATGGTATCAAACCAACCATTGTACTCTTAGATTTTCTTTTGTGTGAGATCATTACTTTATAAGGGTCATTAGAAATGCTGCTGAACTTTTTATAAAAAATGATTGCATTATCTCCAGAGTTCTGACCAAGTACCAAAAGATTACTCAGCTGTAGCTGAAGCTTCCTCTCTACTGTATATTGTAAAAATCCTTTCATTGTGCACTTGTAGTCATGATAGTATAATTTTATTGAAGTGTTCTCCTAATTTACATAATTTGTCTTAATTGAAGTGCTGTTTATGCAGAGACTTAAATCACTTATAAATAAGTCCTTTGATTCCATTCTACAGAATTAAGTGTTCAAAAGAACATGATTTATACATTAAAAACTTTAGTGCACTTGGATTGGAAGAAACTGTACAAGGTATAATTATCTCTAAATTACCTTACATTTTCAAGAAACAAAAGTAAGTTTTTTTGTTTTAAAGAAATGTAGGGACAAATTTTGGAATTAATTTAAAAATTCGTTTTTTGTTGATCAAATTTGTGGTTAATCCACTGAGTAATGCAAATGATGAATTTGATTAAGAGTTTCATCCTGATAATTTCACCTGTAAATCTTAGAGTACTGAATATCACGCTCTTTTTATTTGCATATCTTGATTTTTCTGTATAAGCTCGTATGAGATAAACTTGTAAAAGCCCAGTTTGGTTTCTTTTCAGTGCCCCTGTCTGCTCCTAGGAATCTACGTGTCTCAGATGAGTGGTACAACAGATTACGTATCAGCTGGGATGCCCCACCTTCAGCAACAATGGGTTATAGAGTTGTCTACAAACCTGTCAACAGTGAGTTTTAAACTGATTAAACTGATTTTTCTGTGGTCACGTCATCTTTAGCTCAATTTTGTTCTTAAATCTATCTGTTGCAGCTACAGCCTTGAAAGTGTCTCAACTTCGGTGTCTCATTTTTGAATATGAAAGTTTAATAGTCACAGAATGATGCAGGTTGGAGAGGATCTCTGGTAATCATCTGGTCCACTTCCCTGAACAAAACAGGGACAGCTTGGAACAGGTTTCAGTGGACCCTGGCCAGTTGAATTTATGATATCTCCAAGGATGGAGATTTTAAAACTGCTTTAAGCATCTCTCCCAGTTTTTGACTACTGTCACTGGCAGCATCTTTGCTAATATATGATAAAAATTTCCCATGTTGCAACATTTGTCTTTTTTCTTCTACATTTTCCTATTTGCCTCTGAAGACATTCTGTCTGTATCTTCCCTAATACCTTGCATAAGGTAGGTGTTGGCAGCAATAGGTTTCCCCTTAGACTTCCCATCCTAAGGCTGGCTAATCCCAGCTCTTTCAGTCTGTGTTTTTTCATTTTATCATGACTTTGATTCAGAGACTATGCTTGCTTTTTCCTGTTCCTCTCTTCTGTATTATTCTGTTCTTCAACTTCCTTCTCCTCACAATAAAAGGTTTTCATTTCTTCTCAGACACTTAACATTTTATTAATTGTCTGTTTTGTGTGTGCTGCATCCTTTGCCTGCCTGTACCTTGCAGCTAGACAAGACATCCATACTTCTAATTTCTTTAGAAAAACAGGGTCCTCTATTGACAGCAAATCACAGATGTGTGACTATTAGGGGACTAAAAAACTGTCCAAAGACAATACTGCTGCCTGGTTTCTGACGAGTATCCAGAACAACTAAGGGAGGTGAAGAAGGAGCTGTTTGTGATTCTGATTTGGGAAAGTTTCATTCTTTTCTATTTTCATTATCATTTTTGCACAGTATTAAATGATGCTGTTGTATAAGAAGCCCTGAGGATGTAGTGCTGGCTGGCATCTGCTGTCCCCCCTGTTGGTCCTGGCACAAAATCAAATTGGGGAGATACTTGGCTGCCTCTTTAGAGCAGTAGTAAGTCACTGAGGCAGAACAAAAGGGTTTTAACAGATGCCAGTGTCTAGCTCTGCCTTAATGAATCCCACTGCTGAATTTCCCTAATATGTTTGTTGTGTCTTCTTTCCATTCAAGAGTTGAGGAGAATGTCTTTGTATTTGTGAATGGTTAAAAAAAAAAGCGCAAAAAATAGCAGTAACTTTACGAACAGTTATATTTTTTCCTAATTTAGTGGATGAACAAATGATTTTCTAATTTATTTCTTTTTTTTGGCAGCTCCTGGTCCTGCATTGGAGACCTTTGTAGGGGATGATATTAATACTATTCTCATTCTAAATCTCTTCAGTGGAACAGAGTACAGTGTTAAAGTATTTGCTTCATACTCAACAGGCTTCAGTGATGCCCTAACAGGCGTGGCCAAAACCTGTAAGAATCATTTCATGCTGCTGAGATCTCTACAAGCTGGTTTTCCTTACAACTATGGCTTTCTGCAGCCCCCTGAATAAATTTTCATGTGGAAGACTTTACTCAGTCATGTGCAAGCTGCTTTCCTGAAATGAAAGTCTCTCTTTCTATGAGACTATACCAGGCTTTTAAGTGCTCTGCTGGATGTTAGCAAGACAGGAATCATAAAGCAGACATTATTTATTAGCCAAAAATATATTTACCTAGTAGTAGATGTAAATTTCCTTAAATGAAAAGTCTGTTTAGTGTATTTTTTTAGCTCCATATATAAGATTATTTGCTCTTTATGTAGCTAAAGCTCAGTTTTAAATTAGATTTTGAGAGAAATTCTGCTGTTATTATGATATTTTTATACTTATTTGTAATAACTGAACTTTTTAGCAGTGTTCATTATTTAGTTTTAAGTAAATTGCCTAAAGTTCTAAACTTTCGTTTTTAAGGTTCACTGCTTTTTAAAATTCTTTTTAGATTTTCATGATGTTTTTAAGCAGCTATGGACATTATTTGTTAAAAATGAATTGGCACTTGTTTAACTATAATAATTTTGTCATTTTTTACTTGTATGTCTTATTAGAGGTATAAAACTAATTTTTTTATATTTAATTTTCAGTGTATTTGGGTGTGACGAATTTGGATTCCTACCAAGTCCGCATGACAAGTCTGTGTGCTCAGTGGCAGCTTCACAGACATGCAACTGCTTACAGGGTAGTCATAGAGTCAGTCGAGGGTAAGTTACTAAATAATTTGATATGCAGCTACAGCCCAATCCAGAGAATTGAACTGCACAGAAATTGTATGCAGTTAGACCTGTAGACTGGCTCCTGAAATACTGGAAATGATGGACAGAAGAGAGGTGTGTACACACTGACAGTTTCAGAATGGAGTAGCATCCCTGTCCTTTTATGTCAAACATGTTGATAACTTGAGCGTTTTATGTCAGGGACTTTCATCTGTCAGTAGAAGAAAGGCGATTACCTGAGATTTTCACTGCTGTGAGGAACAGAAGATGGATAAGGATGAACTGAATACATCAAAGTGTGTAAATATACCACCAGCAGTAGCTCTGTACAGTGAGGATAGACAGGAGAAGAGGGCAGAAAGGTAGAAAAGCTCTGAATGTATCCAGACCATGCCCTCAGAATCAGAACAATGTCCAGTTTCGTTTGTTCTCATTCTATTGATGCTTCATTTTAGCTTATAGTGGTAATGTTACTCATATGGAGAAACATGACACAGTTTTATGCAGTCACACAAGGTGTCTTGTGCTCTTTAGCACAGCTTATACAGAGGGTAAATTACAGCCTCTTCAGCCTCACTGATTCTCAGGTGTAGCCAGAAGACATTATGTCACTATTTGTGCAGACAACTCTCTTATCCCAAGTAGACATCAGTGGTCTTCTGACTGGTGGCAAATTAAAACCTTGGAGAACTTGAGAGAAGTGCAGTTAGTTAAAGGTATCATGAACAGTAACACTGATCTTGTGGCAAAAAAGTCATGACCTTTCTGTGGAATGGCAAGTGGATGGTGATAAGGTTTATTTGAAGCCCTGAAATACAGACAAGCTATTCAGATAGCAGAGCTCTTGGCTCACATAAGACAGCACAGACATCCCTCTCATCTGGGAGCTAGCCAACATTCTACTTTCTTCATACAGAACTGCCAGAATTGTTTTGGCTGAGCTGAAAGCACCTAAATGTGAGCAGAACAACCTAGAGTGTGAACAAATGTTTCTTATTAATATCTATCGTGAAGTGATTTGATTGTCAAATCGGGTGTGTGTCTGGTTCAGGCAGTGATCAAATATCTTTATACTAGTGTAACACCTGATAAGCATAGAATGACTGTTTGTCATTTTTTATATACACTCTATAAAATATGAGATCAGTTGCTTGTATTTCACTTCTTCCTGCTGCAGATTTCAAATGGTGATAAAGTTTTTCTTAAAACATGCCTTATGCTATTTTCAGTACCCAGCCTTTTTCTACTGGCAATGTATTTTCCAATTCAGAATTTAGCAGAATCAATTTTAGAACCCTGTAAATGCTATTTCTTAACCATCTTGCAAAGTGACTACTAGTGAAAGCTGGAATATGATATCTAGTTCAGTCTCTTTCATTGTGACCAAGCACATTACAGATGCTGAGAACCAGAGGCATAGACAAAGGATGCCATAGAATTACATAATGCAATAATTCCTAGTTAGACTGATAATTTAGGACTAGCTCCAAAGCCTGTTCATGACAGTGTTAGTGATTTTTATTGCCTTCAGTGCATGGGGCAAAATTAATCTTTTTTTCCTGAAGATTTTTGACACATTCCTCAGCTCCTACTTAGTATGAAGCATGAAATGTTAGAGAGACCTCTGCACAAAGGTCAGTTTCCAAAAGTAAGGCAGCATGTAGTATATTAACTTACACCACCCTCTTACCCTTCATATGCTGTCAGTTACCCTTAAGATTTAAATCACATTATTCAATAAAACAGTAAAGAAAAAATTTTTATGGTTTCCTTTGTAATTCCAGATGGAAAAAAGCGAGAAGTGAATCTTGGTGGAGGGACGCCTAGACATTGTTTCTTTGAGCTGATGCCTGGAACTAAATATAAAATCAGTGTTCATACACAGCTTCAGGAGCTGGAGGGCCCTGCTGTGAGCATCATGGAGACAACGTGTGAGTAAAACAGAGGAGACAGAGTTCAGCCAGCAGCAATAATGCTCAGTTGCTTCTTGTGTTCTGCCTTTTGCCCACACATGTGCTATTCCTACACAGTTTCCTTTAGCTGAGCTATTAATTTTTCAAGTACATTGTGACTCCTCCACAGATGTGCAGGATTCTTACACCACTGCTGTGAATTAATTGTTAAGTCACGTTCAACAACTCTGCTGGACTTCTAATGAGAATGACACAGGGAGGATGGTTTAGTTTTCTTCATAAAAAAGTCCCCCTATGGGATACTCTGAATATCTGTGACTTTGGGGAAAAAAATACAGAAGAATGAGCAAACAGAGAAAGTTTTGTTCCTGCAGCTCTTATTATTTAGTAAAAGTAACTAGTGTTTGAGTAATTTACAGTTAAATGAGACCTCAAAACCTAATTTATTTAAGCATTTTGAAACAAACCAACCAACCAGATTTTTAAATTATTAGTAGTAATACAAGACTGGCAAAAAAGCCAAAAAACAAACAAACCCTCCCAGCTGTTTATGAAGGCAAGATCTTGCTGTCATGAATTCAAAATACTGCAAAATAAAACATGGGACTACTTGAATATTTTTTCTTTCTTTGAGCCTGTTTCCAATCATAGCATTACCTGTCTTATAGTATACACCACGATGCTGTTCCCTTTCTCTCAGAGTAGAAAGTGTTTGTACTTTTCCTCTTTTCCTCCCACATTCATGGTTTTGCGTAGGAAAAACTTGCACAGGTGCATGACTCCAGTTCTTCCTAGACCAGGGCTCATTCTCTGAACACTGAGCAAAAAGCCAAGCTTCTCCTGCTTTTTGGGGAATTGTGTTTAGTGTACTCTGCAGGTCAGGGAGCTAGGAGACATGAGGAAGAGCACACCTTGGCCCATACGTCCACTTGAGAATGATGGTTTGTGATAATTTGTCTAAATTATTGTCTCACCTTAAAGGGAAACAGTCTTCAGGGTGACCTGTTTGTCTGTGGTGCTGAGAGCAGCCTTTCAAGTCGCCCTAGAGCAGCCTGACCCTTTCTGAATGGGTCTGGTCCTGGGTTGCTGTGGCCATGGAGGTGCTGGGCACTATTTCTGTGTAGGTGTTTCAGAGTCCTAGCCCTTTCTGTTGCTGCAGCCATTGGGAAACCCCCATCAGCTGCACTGGGATGTGGACATGTAATGAATCCTGTTTGCACTGATCTTTCCCAAATGTAGGTTCCTTTTCTCAGGTTGCCATATCTCCATTGCCTGTAAATGTAACTTAGGTGTTACAGCAAATAAGTTTAGTCTTATTGAAGGACTGATGTTCTGTCACCTGCAGCTTCTTATGCTAAATGCATTGAATAAAAATGGGAAAAAAACCCTTGAATAAATGTGGAAGCTTTTCCTCCTCTAGAGTTGTGGAAGTCAATGCACATGCATTTTATCTCTGAGAGTTCAGCTGGGATGTATTGAAAGGTGCTAAATAAAGCTGTTGTATTCAGAAAAGCTGTCAGTCAGTGATTGGATATTTACCTACGTCTCTGCAAGGTTGAAATTCCAAAGTCAGTTTTCAGGAGAAGAATGAGGGACACTTTCAGAAAATATAAAGCAACTTTAATAGAAGTTGCTGCAGGTAACAGAGCCACAATCCTGTTAGAGCTGTGGTCAGAGCTGCGTTTCTGTCTGGAAGTATAACAAAGTCTTTGACCAAATTCAGGAAAGTCTTCATCAGTGCAGACTGTGACCTGCTTTGAGTGCAGGCACTGGCTTGCTTTTCCTCTCTGTCATTGCATTTTGGATTGCAGAACTAAGATCTTCTTCCTTCCAGGGTGAATAAAGACTCACTTTCTGTTACTGAGGACTTTTGTTGAGAAAGGAAAAGGACACAGATCTTTTTCAAAACAAATTATGTATTCTAGGTCAAGAATAGTGCTGGCACATGGTCTACTACACTGGAGAATCTCGAAAAGGGGCAGTTCCAGTAGTAGTTCAGTTGTATTATTGTATCATTCATACTGCATATACAACCATTAATTGTTTTGCAGTAGTAATATTCTCTTTCAGATGACATTTCTTGTGTGCACTCACCTACATTTATCTCCAATTGCATAACTAGTTGATTAGGGATAATGAATATTTTTCATGTGGAGACGAGTAGAAAATGCTGTTTATTAAAGATATTGGGCTTTTAAGCATGTTTGAATATTTCTTCTTTTATTCTCCAGTACCGTTTCCTACTCAGCCACCAACAACACCTTCCACACCACCTCCACCACCTACAATCCCACCTGCAAAAGAGGGTAAGTGCTACATGTGTGAGTTTCTAGTAATTTTGAAGGGTTGATGCAATGTTTTTCTGTTTATGATGGTATTTTAGACCTGTGGGGAGCACATCTCACAAGGCATTTGCTGTAGAAACACTGTTAAAACAGCTGGCTTAAATTTAATGAGCCAAAAATCTGACATCATTGTTGTACTGTTAAAATTTGCTGAAAGGATGGTTAACATATGTGACACTTCCTTTTTCCAAAACTCTTAAACCATACATATTTTGCAACTGAAGCAGACATCCTAGGATAATTAAACTTCAAAAGCAGCATTATTTTTAAATATGTCTACTTTAGGTAATGTGAAAAATATGGGCCATGTTCAAACTCTCCTCTTTAAATGCAGGCTCCCTTTTATTATTATTTGAACACATAAGTGTTTTGTACAAAGGATTATAATATTTCTGTGAGAGGAGCATTATTGGTGGAGACTGGGGATCAAATAATCAGCTTGAAGTCTGTGGACCAAACTGACATGTATAAATGGAGATTTAACCCACAAGCACAGGGAAAAAAGACCTTGTATGTGTGTGTGTTTAGAACTGCATAGGAGCAGATAATGAGGGGTTTTCGTTATCCAAGGAATAATCAACAGAAAATGCAAAGTACAGATTTGTATCTTCTTGTCCTATTCTCTGGATTTAGATGCAAGATGAAGATGAAATATGTTGAAAAACATAACTTTGGTTTGAGACAGTTTGCTTCTGACCCCAAGCAATAGAATTGGATTTTTGTGAAGTGTTGAAGGTTCCCAGTTCCCATAAAAGAGTGAGCAACTTGTGTGAGCAAATGTACAGCTCTTGCAGACCATTTTGCATAAGAATGTGCTGGAATAAGATGAGATGGGTGAAACCTGCATTGCTCCTACACAGTGCAGTTGAAGTGCATTAGACTCTGCAGACCTCAGGGT
Source organism: Leptocoma aspasia (assembly GCA_013399835.1). NCBI lineage: Eukaryota > Metazoa > Chordata > Aves > Passeriformes > Nectariniidae > Leptocoma > Leptocoma aspasia. The sequence goes on from VXAX01004657.1 coordinate 629,656, forward strand.
AACTTTATGAATGGAATATTTTCCCAGTGGGAACCTCCACAGCTGAAATTCTCTCATCTTCCTTACTGTGTCATGCTAGGAGTCTGGCATTGTATAAGTTCATGTATAATATATACATGAACTTATACAACAATATAAGTTCATGTACTTCACTTAAAAACCTAAATAAAAATAGAAATTATAAGCTAGACTTTAAAGAACCATTGAAATGTGTTCTGTGATAGGATCTATTGGTGCAGACAATTCTCCCTTGCAGAGCTCAGCTGGTTCTACACCTGCACTGAAGTCAATGCCAGCAGGTCTGTTGACTGAAGCATAATTAGCTAACATTAAACAAGGACTTCTCATGATGGTTGCATTTTCTTAAGTGATTTTTGAGATTTCATGAGGAGTTGAGGCATTGCTCTAATTCCAAAATTCTTGCTGTTTTTCCTCAGTGTGCAAAGCAGCCAAAGCTGATCTGGCATTCCTGGTGGATGGGTCATGGAGTATTGGAGATGACAATTTCAATAAGATAATTAACTTTCTTTATAGCACTGTTGGAGCTTTGGATAAGATTGGTCCTGATGGAACACAGGTAATCAACGTGTGCAGAGATGGAGAGCACATGGACTTGACAGGGTATTTTAGGTTAGACCAGAAGTGAAATGAATCAAGAAGTAACTGACATCATTTCACAGTTCAGTGAAAATATAAACTGCTCTAGGTCAGTATCCTTTTTCAATATCTTTTTATGCACACCATATGCTAAAAGTCACAATATAAATTTTGGTAGCAAGAGGGCTATGTATGATTTATGTCTCCTCTAGTTCTAATGACATTTAAGTTTGTTAATGCTTTTGATACTCATTGTAGTGTTTACTTATAAATAAGCTAAAAATGGCATTGATAAGGAAAATTAAAGGTTCTGTTATTTTAAATCTCACACTCTACAGAATCTACAGCGCTTGAAATAAAATTTGCAACGACTGTTCCATTTATGTATTTGTTTAGAGAGGTGCTCCAGAACATATTATTGGCAGATATGTTACTGTTTTAAGTGTTACCTATATAATATGTGGTTTGGGTTCTCATTGGAAATTAATTTTAACTTGTCCAAACCCTGAAGAATACTTAGTTTTTACTGTTTCTTGCTATACAGCTATTTTTTCAGAATATAGTTAATGGTGCTTCAGAAACTTTGTCACAAGTTTAAAGACAATAGCTCCTTTTAAATCAAGGGCACCACTTATGGAATATCAATATATGCTTTGTGAGTTGTAGGGGTTTAGTGTACAGTATTGTAATACAGGGTCTTAACTCACGTAGTGTCATATTTGACAGAGGCAGTATTTCAAAATATATTCTTGAATCTTTCTATTACTTGCTTCATTCTTGCTCCCTAGCTGAAGTTACTTATGTGCAGTTATTAATTCATGGAGACTGAATTAAGTCCCAGCAGTTCTGAGTAACTGTACACATGTGAGCAGCTGTAACCAGGATTTTGCTTTTGGGCTCGATTGAGAGGGCTTCTGCCAAAGTGGGTATTACTGTTCTCATCCTGTTTGCTGCAAAATGAAACCAGAGAGTGTTAGATGGTTGCCAAGGTTGCAGAGAGTAAAATTGAACTTTATTTAGTGAAAGCTTTCTTAAAGAAAAAAAAGGTCTGGCTTCAATTTAAGGATGAAGCAAAGTTACAAGATAAATCCTTGTTTTAAGTAGTCAGATTCACTTACTTTTTGCTTACACAGTGGGTGGTGCTTTTGTAATGAACATCTTCTATGTGCACAGGTGGCAATAATTCAGTTTAGTGATGATCCCAGGACAGAATTTAAATTGAATGCATACAAAACAAAGGAGACTCTTCTTGAAGCTATTCAGCAAATAGCCTACAAAGGAGGAAATACAAAAACAGGTGAGAAAGGATGTGATTGTAATGCAGATTTTTTCCCTGCTTCTCTAAGCAGTATTTCTTTCCCATTTGCTAAATGGTTTAATTAATCACTGCAAAACCAGTGATACCATACTGTCTCCACACTGGAGATGAAAGGTTGGGCTTTGAAATTAGAAAATCTTTGTAATCTGTAGTTTACACACTTCAGCCCCTACTGCTGCATATTCACCCCACTGACCAACAGTGATAACAAGGATCAGGGAGGCAGGGAGAGGGGCAGGAGAGCAAAAATTAATTTAGGAGAAATTTAGCATAAATTAATTTAGCAGAAAAGTGAGAAGGGGGAGAGGGTGGGTGAGAGCTTGCAGAGCGTGTAGAAAACTGGAGAGAGTGGATGGTCTGTTTGGTTATAAGCCAGGACAGTTAAGCCTCTGTGGGATGTTTAAGATTGGGATGGGGAAAGATGTCTGTTAAGGTTGCATTTTAATCCCTTAAAATAGCTTTCTGATTTAAAGAAATTATAGATGAGGGTTGGAAGGCTTAAGATCTGTTTTAGTTGGAAACTGTATGTTTTATTATTTTCAGACTGCACAGAAATTTCTTGCAGCTGTTGCATTGCATCCAGTTTCAGCATTATCAAAATAATTTTCCATTTACTACAATGGCGTTCTCAGTTGTTAATGTAGACAGTGCCCTACAATCCAGAAAAGGAAAGTTTTGTTACCTCTAACCCACTGAGCAGCTAAATACCACACAGTGTTCACTCATTGCCCACTCCTAGCCCTGGTGGGATAGGGAGGAGAATCAGAAAAGAGTAAAGCCTGTGGACTGAGACAACAGTTTCATGATTCAAATAAAGTAAAATACAATGATAGTAATAGTAATTAAAAGGGGAGGGACAAACAAATAGAGGGAGAGAAACCCCAAGAAAAACAGATGATGCTCAGTACAGCTGTTCTCCATGCACTGACTGATGCCCAGCCCATTCCAGAGCAGGGATTGGCCCCTCCTGGCCAACTCCCCAAGTTTATACACTGGGCAGGATGTACTATGGTATGGGGTATCCCTTTGGCCAGTTTGGGTCAGCTGTCCTGTGTACACTCTCCTCCAGTCTTCTTGTGCAGCTGCTCAGGGGCAGAGAGTGAGACACTGAAAAGTCCTTGACTCAGGGTAAGCACAGCTTAGCAACAACCAAAACATCATTATCAACATTAGCCTCACATGGAGTCCAAAACTCAGCACTGTACCAGCAATAAAGAAGAAAATTAAGTCTATCCCAGCTGGAACCAGGACACCCACACAAATCATGCTCATGATCTTCCCCTTCTGGATTGAAAAATGGAGGGTCAAAGCCATCAGAGCTTGAAGTGTTACAGTCAAAATCAAACTTTCCTAAATCTTGATTTTAATAAATACAGAAGGAACTAATTGACAGACTTCTCAGGACACAACAGATCTCTCTTTTTATATATGTCAACATGTGATATGAGAAGTCAATAGAAATCAGATTTATATCAAATTCAATGTCAATTTTTGTGTTACAGGCAAAGCCATTAAACATGCACGAGAAATCTTATTTACAGGAGAGGCAGGCATGAGAAGGGGCATTCCAAAGGTTTTGGTTGTCATTACTGATGGGCGATCACAGGATGATGTGAACAAAGTCTCCAGAGAAATGCAACTAGACGGTAAATTGTGTGGTTTTAAAAACAATTCACATGTTCTTTTTTTCTCATTAATTGCATCTATGCAAGTGTGGGCATGAGGTAAGGATAACTTCTGCTCCAGATTTTCAGTTTTAAAGAAAACAGCAAGTGCTGAGAAACACAGAATATTACTAGAATATTATTAGATTCTGGATATTTTTGGTGATTAATGGAATTCTTTTTCATTTTGGCAGCAGTGCTAAAATCCTGTAGTAGTTAATGGAATTGTTCCCAGAATGAAGAAGTTGGGGAATATGATCCTGAGAATCTGGATTGTCATCTATAAAGTGTAGTCTTGTGGTTATGAGCAAATTGACCTGTTTTGTTTTCTACACAAAGGTCCATTGAAAATTCTTATACTGTTTCTGACCTGCTCTCATGTTACACTAATTACTTCTAGGAATTTTTTAAAGCTTTAATTTTAGAGCTTTAAGTAACCACACCATGTTGTGAGTCTAAATGTAAGAACTGGATTAATTGTTGTAGAATTTTGTATCAAAACCGAAAGGGCACAGTGTGCCACGTGAAGCAAAACTAAGGGGTGGAAGAAAAAAAGACTATCTTCCTTTTAATGTCAGGTGACCTAAAGAGAAATTACATTTGTGCCTTTTTTTTGCTTTTAGCTTTGACAGTTATGAAGTTCCCAGTGTAGTTCACTGATTTCTGAAATCAAATGTAATTGTCCAGCTTGGCTGCCTCCTTATTTTGTTGCTAGATGCTGAGTGTGGGGGCTTCATCAATAATGCATATGACAAAATAGTGGGCTTGCATGACCTAAGTAGCAGTCAAGAAAAACACGTATTTGTGAATAAATTTGAGTTTGTGTCTAAGCTGAACAAAAAATGTTCATCTCTCAGGTAAGTCTGGCATTATTAGCTCCTGGAGTGGGAATGGCCTCCAGAGAAGATGGCACTTTGTCAGGGTTCAGTTGCTGGGATGTGGCACACGAGTCCCCTCTCCCATTTCTTCTGGCGTGTGCTGTACACTGAGGCTGCAGATAGGTTGGAGCAGGTGCTGATCTCTGATGGAGGCTGGCACAAAGAGGTGCTGATCTTGGATCTTGGATGAGACATGAAGATATTGTTATAATTCATTAATTCGAAGTTTTGTTATGCTAAAAGCTCTGCAGAAGGTGATGAATGCCCTTGGTCCTAATTCAAACTTAATGATAATATTACTTGACTGGAATAAATTTGTGACAGGGCCATGCTAGATCAGTATAACCATTAACTATATTCAGCCTGATGTAGAGAGGTTTTTTCCTTCATCTCTTATGAAAAGGAAAATGTTGAAATACGTATGGGTCTTTTGTTGCTCCTGAAACATGTGGGGTACAGTTTCCATTTCATTTAAATCCTTTAAGTCAGGCTCATACTTTGAAAAATATTCATGCTAAATATATAGAACAGATTCAACCAGTGCAGCTAAATTGCTGATGAAATGAGAATGCATTTATTTCAGTGTTCACTCATGAGGCAGCTGTGCCTTGAAATCATATATATACTAACACGTGGCACAGAAAAAATCTGTAAAGGACCTGCAGGAAATTAATTCCTCTACTTTGTATTTATTCGGTACTTGATACATGGATATTTTCATGTAATACAGTATAGCATTAAATTAGAAAAGCATTTAAATGTATGCTAAAACTTTAAATTACTGAGTAGTCATATATCTTCAAGAAAATGCTTAAGGTTTAACCTTAATTAACTAATTAAGCATAAATAGCCAGAAGAAATATTTCACAGAGACTTTTTTACTTTTATTTTAGATTACAAAACTGAATTTTCTCATGCTATAGGATAATAATAAAATGTCCATGTTTGTGTTTAATCAGGACAAGTGTTTAAAGTTAAATTTTAAAGAATCAGTCAGTGCAAATACAGTTGTGTTCATATTGTACTTCCACTCTCAAAATGAACGACTCACAGGAGTGTTCTTCTTTGTTTTACAGGTTTTACCTTTTTTGCTATTGGAGTGGCTGATGCTGACTATTCAGAGTTAGTTAATATTGGCAGCAAGCCCAGTGAAAGACATGTCTTCTTCGTGGATGACTTTGATGCCTTTACAAAGATTGAAGATGAGCTGATCACTTTTGTTTGTGAAACTGCATCAGCAAGTTAGCCATTTTGATTTATGTTTGTTTATCAAATAATGGCTAAATACTGGGGAGGTTGTAACTATTAATTTTCTCTTAAGACATAGTCTTGATCTTTTTAATTTAATTTACTGCTGACATTATAATTCTAACCCTATTTCCGCAGAAGATTAAGAAAATGAAGGTGTTGTGTCTTCAAAATAATTAATGGTTGTTTCTATAGCCAGAATACAGCCACTGGTTGTCAAAAACTCATTTCAGATTTTGTTGACGTTTCAGAATCATAAAAGATAATTATATTTCATTTTCTAGGCTACTTTAACCCTCTGTAAGAGTACTGCTAGCTACATTCATTCTTATTCAATTCACATGGTTAATTTATTAATAGAGATCCCATCATTAATGTTTTTGTTATTAAAGTAGATGAGTTGTAGCCTAAGCAAAAGCGTAAAACACACTCAGATTCTGAAATCTGTGAGAAAGCCATACTTCCATCTCTCTATGAAAATTAAGGAGTAAAGATTCCAGAGCAACACTTACTTCACATCCTTTTAGGTGTGTGCCCACAATATATTTCCTTGTGTATAAGCCAGGAAGCAGACACTGTGTAGCTGATGTGAGTTATTTGTGATTGTAAGGAGTCCTTGTGCACAGGGCTGTGAGTTATCACGAGACTGTGAATTGTCAGAGCTGGTAAGCAAAAATAATGTTGCTTGTGAGCCATCAGTTCTGAGATTTGGACCATGAGCTCTATTTTCAATGGTAGAGAGAATGTTAAACATGGACAATTCACAACAGTATCATTTATTGGTCACTTGTGCTTGTTTTCTAAAAGTGATTTTCAAATGTGTGTATCCTGGGGTGCCATGTTTGGCTGATATGCTGCTTTAGGTTTGTTGATTTCCCAGGGCACCTTTCCTGAAATACATTAGTGACCTTTCTTCCCTGCTGAAAGAAATGTATAAACCAGATTTGCAGCTATTTAAAATGTAAGCACATATCTTAAGGACAATTCTGGTTTCTCTTGCTCATGGAAACTATTGTGGCGTTTAAAAGGTACAGAGAATGTCAGCTGCAGTACTAGAACTTGAGATGGGTTAGGATGGAGAAGCTCACAAACAGAGAATTAGGGAACACTTGGTTAAATCCCAATATAAGACATACTTTATTCTATGCAATAGGCAATGAATTTGTTGCTTTTTCCCCAACAAATTTTAAATTGCTGAAGAGGTTTTGAAGGCAGGTTTATAAAGAGGATTAGACAAATTAATGGACAAGAAATCAAAAATAAAATATTATATGGAGCACACAGGAAGCACCCCTTAATATCTTTGCTACAACCCTTGAGGATCCTGAGAAACATCGACAGAATGGAGTAGAAAGCAGCCAGGTTTGCCTGTCCTTCCTACCCAACATCTCCTTTTGCTGCTTCTCGGGGTAGAGTGCTGAGCTTAAGGCTGAGTGCATGATCTGACTGAGTGGAACATCTCTTGTATTCTTAAATATATCTTTTTTTCTTTTCCAGCCTGCCCACTGGTAGTTAAAGATGGCAATAATTTTGCAGGTACAGTGTTTTTGTGTTCATTTTTGTTTCTGATTTATGGAATCATTTTCATTACATTATTTTCACAGTGTTAAGCAATACATTTCCCTTCATGCTAACAGGCAATGAAACTGTTAGATACAATTGCAGTTCTTTTTTGTATCCTCTAATGCAGTATTAATTTAAATTAATAAAATATACCTTTTAATATCTTCCAGGATTTAAAATGATGGAAATGTTTGGCTTGGTTGAAAAGGAGTTTTCAGCTGTGGAAGGGGTTTCCATGGAACCCGGTACATTTAATGTTTTCCCATGTTACAGACTGCACAAGGATGCTCTGGTATCCCAGCCTACCAAGTATGTATTCACATATAAATACTCAAAAAACACATGAAGATAATTTTCTAGTGCAGGCAATTATTCATTTCAGGGACTAGTATTTTTAAGTCAGAAGAGCAGAGGTGCTAGTGTATATCTGTGGTATACTGATGAATAGGAAAACTCTTTGGTGCTCTGACCCTTCAATCAGTTTAATTCAAAAATAACAATTGTAGGTAAAAGTAGGTAAGCCCACTGGCTATTTTGGTTTTCCCATGAGCCTGTTTCAGGCTTGTGTCTGTGTAACACCTGGCAATTCCATGCAGGCCCATGTCTGGGCAGATTCCAGTCTGCAGCACTCTGTGAAGGGTGCCTCTGGAATGCAGGTTGATGTCTCAGAGTTCAGCATGTCCTTGAAGCAAGGGTCAGAATGAAAACCTGCTTCAGCTGTCCTCAGCCACTTTTACTGCTGCCTGTGTCCAGCCATTGGTTACAAAGGAAGATTAATGCCCTTATGTTGAAGTGAGTCTGTGTGAACCCCGTCTAGTATCTTCCTGGGAGGCAGGACATCTTTCAGTCACAAGGACTGTATCTTGGGAGGGTTATGGAGGAGGCCATGAAGAATCCCCTGACTGAACTTTTACAGTCATTCCTCGGAGAGGAAATGATGGAATGATGGAAACCAGGTTTCTTGTATGAACAGTGCCTGTGTTGTGTTGGGTTCCTCTCAGTCCAGACCCCCACTTCATATTAAGTGGCACCAGAGAGAAGCATCTGATGGATTACACATGGGAAGGTTAATGAAAAATACTCTTCAGCTAAGATAAATAAGAAAGAAAAACAGTGGGAAATTGAAGGTTTATATTAGATATGATCAGTGTGTGTGATTATCCTGTTGTGTCCCAGTTGGAGCTGTACTTCCTGGTACTGTTTCACACTCTCCTTATTTTGTTTCCTCCTGTGCCTTGATGGACTGAGGTGTTGAGAAATTAACATTTCTGACTTGTTTTTCTCTTTCTTCTTCTTTCTAATTTGATCTGCTGCCTTTACATGCTATTCTCTAGCTGCTACCCCAGCCCAGTCTTACTGCTTCATTAGGCTTTCACTCCTTTTCATGGTTCAGAGAACACCTTTCTCTTGGTGATCCACAGGTAGGTCTGAAAAATACCACTTGGCTTTGTCACTTCATCTGTGCACTGAACGCCATTACTTTTATTCTCTTTTTTGAGCTCTGTATCCCCAAACCTTGTGTTTAACCCACCCTGCCTATTGAATTGGCTTTCATTCTTTTACAATGGACACACTGTAAAGATTTTTTTCTTTTACCTATTGAGTTCCCTCTCTTTCTCTATGGGAAATGGGCAGTGTGACATCACATCACATTTGATCATCTACTGACACTGTGCAGAATATATTGATGATATATCATGTTAACTCTATTTTCAGCATGATTCATATTTATAAATCTTCTATGTGCCAGAAAGACTTAAAAAGGAATGGGTAATATTTGGGGAAAATAAATTGTTTGAATAACTCTTGAGACTTCTTTCAGATCCCCTTACTATGGTTTTAAGGAAACAGACTAATTAACATTTAACATACAGTCAGTTGTCTCGGACACTTGTCCAAAAGTTTCACTTTGGGATTTGACAACAAAAGGTTAAATTAAACTTGAAATAAGAAATAATAAATTTTTGGAAATGACATAAAATAAAGTACTTCTTTTATATCATAAACTTCCTCTCTTTTCTGCATAAATTCTAGGAAACCACATTGTATTTCAGTATGTGATCTGTTCTGACTTCACTTTCTTTTGTATTGGCTTTGAAATGTATAAACTCCATTCTTTATATTTTATACAGCTTCCTGTAACAGTCTGTCACTCCTAATTTTAATCAATTTATAATGGTTTAATGATAAAGGACATGTCTTTTGAGACTGGTCTTCCAAGCAATTTCCATTGTCTCCTAAATCAGACAATTTCAAAGGTCTTGAGAATGGCTATGGTTTGTTAAAAGCTTTAAATATGATTAATTTCAGCTTTACTTCCAACGGACCTCTGATTTGATCTTCAAATAAAAAAAAAAAGTTAAATTTTAAAGTCAATTTTGTAAATTTCAAGGGAAACAATAACTTCTACTTTCTTTATAAGCATTCTTTTAGAGTTATCAAGTTGAGTAGATTTTATAAACACTTATATCGCTTCTCAGTCTTGATTTATAAGGAAATACACAGAGTAATAGGAAACACGTCAAGCGAAATTCTGATGAGTAAATCCCCAGATTTAATGTTGTTTGAGTTTCAAAGACATTATTTCTCTTACAGGTATTTGCATCCTGAAGGTCTCCCTTCTGATTACACCATCACGTTTCTCTTCCGGATTCTCCCGGACACACCTCAGGAGCCGTTTGCTCTGTGGGAGATTTTAAATGAAGCATATGAACCGCTGGTTGGAGTTATTTTAGATAGTATGTGTTTTGTGTTTTATCAGTGATTTTAACTGTACAAATGATTAATTCTGGGTCTTGTTTGATTATTGCCAATGTTTCAGTCTGCTAACCAGAGCAACCACCTGAATCTGGCTGGGAGTAATCTCTAATGCATGGTTCTTAGATTCAATTTAACTGAGTTTAATTTGGAGATAGAGTCAAATTTTGAGTTCACTGCTTTAAACTGGATTCGAAGGATCTATACTAGATGCAATTTGATGTGAGGTATTCATCTGCTTTTAAGATTTCCAGTGCTTTGAATCTGATCCCGATCAAATCTGTCTTGATGTAAGCCAGCGGTACTGGGAGCATACGTAGAGAAAATGCAGTCTGGTGCAAAGCAGAGTTAGAACCACAGACATGAACTCTTGATGGCTCTTCATTTCTGCTTGGTTTTACTTCCACAGTTGTGAAACAGGGATTGTAATTTACAAAGTTTTACTGTTGAGAAGAAGAAGCTACTTTGATACCTGTTCTTCATAGCTGCCAGTTTGTCACCTTGAAATAGGTGGGAATTAGGTATTTAGCCAGCTTCAGGAGGAAGGGTTTTTCTTGTCCAACTCTCACAGAGAACGAATGAGAGAGTAGAACCAGGTAGACATGGGTAAGGTAGACTCAGAACTGCTGGTCCATCCTTCCTGTCAAACGAGGAAAGAACATTTCTCTGATATAACTTGTTACTTCCAGGAGAGTATACTGTTTATGAATGTGTTTTACTAACATACGAGCTGTCATCTTTGTTTTGTTAACATTATGTTAACATAAACATATCGTGTTTAAATAAATAAATAAATTAAAAAATAAATGTTAACATTAACATTTTGTTAACGTTGTCAACATTGCTTTGTTAAATGCAAATTGACTCTTTCAGCTATTGTATCAGGACTTTTTTTAACACAGAGCACTTAATTTTGATCTCACACAGATGGTGGAAAAACTCTGACTTTCTTTAACTATGACTACAAAGGAGATTTTCAAACTGTAACTTTTGAAGGTCCTGAAATAAGGAAGATATTTTATGGGAGTTTTCATAAGGTTAGTAATGACAACAGGGAAAAAAAGCATTCTGAATAAAAGTTGTGAGTTTTTCATGTTTCAAAATCATGTTTCATGAGGTCAATTACTGCCAAAAAGGGTGTATTTTGCATCACCTGCCTTACTGTCATACGTCTCTTTGCAGTATTAGATTAACATTAAAGAAATCATAGTTTTTATCATGAAGCTGATGTGTTAAATTTTCATCTCATACTTTTTGCCTCTGTTTTAGAGTTCATTTAAAAATACATATCTTGAAAAGTAATTTAGAAGTAAATCAGCTTTTCCTTTTAAGATTTGGATTTGCAGTGTCACTCAAAATAAAATGTTCAGAAAAAAAAATCATTTTTTCATCAGTTGTAATTTTTAAATATATTTTAAAAGCTATGTCATGTTGAACTTGTTTTTGTTATTTGAGAACTTTTAACATTCTTTCTGAAAGCAGGTGAAGCAGTGCTGGAATTGTAGCACCTATTTGTTGTAGAGGGTAATTTTGTAATTGACTTTTTTTCCTGATGTTTGGATCTTTCCTGAACAAAACAAACAAACAAAAACCCCTGAGAGTTTGCTCATGACAGGACAGCTGTAGCTAGTCCTCCCTACTGGGAGTATCTTTGCTGCATCAGTGAGGGACAACAGAGTGTGATCAAGGCAGAAGAAAAGAATTTAGTTGTGCTCTGCTTTCTGTACTGAATTTGATGGGATTTGATTTTTTCAAAAAACTTCACTATGTAAAAACTTCACTATGACAGCTTTTGCTGTCAATGTATAATTTACAAACTAAACTTTACTGCTTAGCTTTGGCTTTTGCAAGTGGCTGGCTATAATGGCTGTAATGGTGAAATCCAATGCTTTATACAAGGAATGACCAAATAAATCAAGGGTTCTGTGGGATCTGAGTGGTGAATGAACATTGAGTAAATCTTCTATTGGGACAAATTATTTATTTATTGACTAAGTTACGTAAGTTGCCAATTCCTTTGCAGATGTTCCAGAAGTAGAAAAATAAAATAAATTCATTAAATAGATTACAATCATACAATAATTCAGGTTGGAAGGGACCTCTAGAGGTCATCTAGGTTATTTGCTTTGGAGTGTTCTTTAGTTTCATTAGCAAACATGGAGTTAGGAGCTCATTTCAAAAAACGCCCCCCTTTTCCCAAGGAAAGAACACATATATCCCATATGCTCCTTTGTATGTTAAAGCATCTTCTCTTTTCTTAGTTGCATGTTGTTATCAGCAAGACCACGGCCAAGATAATTATTGACTGCAAGGAAGTGGGTGAGAAGACCATTAATGCAGCAGGGAATATTAGTTCTGATGGCATAGAAGTGCTGGGAAGGATGGTGAGATCCAGAGGACCAAGAGACAATTCTGCACCGGTGAGTGGAACAGTAACAACTCTTTCTAACATGTGAAATATCCTAAAAATCAACCGTTTGGGAACTTTGCAGTTAGTTTTAACTTGAAGCCAAGTGAATTCATATTTCAAATAGTAAAGTCCCAGCATTTCAGAAATTCTGCAAAAGCCTGTAGTAGTCGTCAACTTGGGCAAAATCTATTTTGTATTACTTTAAGAAATGAAATAATAAGATCATTATTGTTGAAATTTTATTCTCAAAAATATATGTAAACACAGCTGAAACTTTCAGATATTACTTGTGTTCCCAAAATAATTACATAGAGTAATATAATGTATAACTCCTTTTCCTGGAATTATTTTAACTTTGGTTTTTAAAATTTTTTGTAATTATTCCCTATGTCTGTTATTCCCTCTGATTCTTTGTTTGCCCCTTAATTCACTGTCTGTTCACTAAAAAGTTGAACTGGTTTGGCACAGGCTGTCCCCAAAAGCTCTTCCTATACCTATATATATATATAGGTATACCTTATATACCTATATCTTAGTATACCTAGCTCTTTTATGATATGACATATTAAGTGTGAAAGGTCTCCCCTCTCCCCCAGTTTAAGTGCTCATTCATTCCTCTGAAATTATTCTCCTAGAAGCAGTAATTGATTATTCTTTTAATAATCAATAATATCAATAATCAAGTGCGAATCTCTCAGTTTTGTTTGGGGGGTTTTGATTTTTTTGTGTGTGGTTGTGTTTGCTAATTTTCCTTGAGCTTTCTTGACCCTAGAATGAGTTTAGCAGAGAATGTGAACCTTGAACCTAGGATTGACTTGAATAGGAATGAGGTTTCAAATATGTATTTACTTGTTAATATATGAAAATACTCTTGTTTAGTAAAAAATAAGCCTTCAGAATGTCTCTGTATGAAAAGAAAGAGCTTTTAGGACTCAGTTGATGGATAATAATTATATGAAGCCTGGAAAGACAATTACACAGAGAAACCTTTGTAGTCACATTCCAGTAGAAACAGAAAAAGACAGACTTAGGAAATCTTGGAATTAGAGAAGTCTTTGTAAAGAAATGGAAAGAAATGTGTCTTTTGTTAGAACCTAGGAATCTATAAAAAAAATTCAGTCTGCCCACTCACTGAAAAATTTCATACTGTTCAAAATAAATGTAGAGCTGACGTAAGATTAGAAAAGTGTAGATGAAGATCAAAATTCTTTTGTATGATTAAGATGTCTTCTAGTATTGCCATATATACCAAATTAGAAACAAATCAAGAAAGCACCCAAATACCATCCTCTGAAGTCTCGATTCTGCACAATTTATTTATATTGAGTAGTGCTTCTTTGAATAGACACACTTCAGACATGAATGAATTGGTTTCCTCCTCCAAAATTTGGAGGACATCAAAGGAATCTAGTAGGAGGCAGGATAGAGATTCTCAGAACAGCTACTAGATTAGTAGGTCTCTTAGTTTTAGAGATACTTATTACATGAAATAAAAGTAAGTGGCAAGTTACTTTGGAACAAAATTGTAGATGTTTTGTTCTAATTGTATTCACATGGAACAGTTTAACATTCTTAGAATGTTTTTAGTGTATTTTTAAAATAAATCAATACAGAGCAGTCATTTGAGTTTTGCCAGACATTTCAATTTTGAGGAAATATAATTGTACCAGTTTTCTTTCCGTTCAATGTATATAGTGTGCAATGGATAGATAGATAGATAGATAGATAGATAGATAGATAGATAGATAGATAGATAGATAGATAGATAGATAGATAGATAGATAGATTGATCAAAAAGGGGGTTAGGCTCAAGGTGCCTTACCCTTTTAACATTCCTGAACAAGTCATCTCAGGATTAGGTTGTAGCCAAAGCAATGAAACCTGACTGGGGCCTGTAGCAAGTAATGTTTTCTATTCCTTCAGTGGGATTTAATGAAAAGTCCAACTTTAAAACATTACCTACAATTCACAGACCTTTTTCTCTTTATTGATGTTTTCTCCTCTTTGAACTTTGTTTGCTTGCATGTGTATGTACTGTTAATAGTATTGTCTAATGGGGTCTGTTGAGAAACATTTGCAGAGCTGTAGCCCGGATAGATGAGGACATTTCCACCTTACTGATCTGCTTGTGGGGCTGGATATTTAGAAAGCCAAATCACTATGAATGCATAGACTTATGAATAAATGCTTTAGAGTAGCAAACAAATCTTTGTTTTGGGTTTTAGCCTGAGTAGAGCAACCCACATAATGTTTTTAAAAAAGAGTACTGAGTCATCCAACATTTGGTTGGTGAATACAGCATTTCAGAAAATGTCTGTTTGCTCTTTAATTTACACAAACATACTTTATTGCTATGGATGTCCAGATTGCTTAGTGCAGACACAAATGAATGCATGTACACACCTAGGTATAAATTTTGTCATCCTACCATTGTTCATGATAACAGAATAGCTTCTTGGGGTGGATTGGGTTATGGAAAAAAATGGCAATGCAACTTAATTGCTGAACCTAAGGTGCTCTCTACAGAACCAGCTCTGGTGTTGCTGCACCCCATTTCTGGAATGTCTGATTTGCTTAAGAGCAGTGTCATGCAAATGCCCAGGTGTTCTGTATCCCAGAGCAGTGTGTGCCTGCACTTTTATCTGCTGCTGCACTGGTGAGGCCTCCTGGAGTTAGGAGCTGAGGGATCTGTAGCAAAGAGGGAGCCTAAGTGGCTCCACGTGGAGCCAGCTTCCATTGGACACAGACATGGACACAGACTTGCTGGACTCAGGGTGGGTCTTCATGGAGCCAAACTGAGAGTCCAGATGCTGCCTTCATGCTGCACTTCAGCTGTCTGAGGTGTTTTGCATGGTGCCAGCTCATTGTGTCTGCATCTGTAGTACAGCAAATCTACAGACCAGTTAATCTCCTGGCAGGTGAGGAGAATGTCTGTCTATATGAAAGTATGCCTTTATTTAAAATATAATATTTGACTTTTATAAGGAAAAAAAAAGAGGAAAAACCGAAGGTGCACATATGTAGCTCATTTTAACAGCCTTAGAAGCAATGCAGTTATAAGAAAATTTTAAAATTCATTCCTCTGTTGTGATCTTAAAATAATGCCATTGAAAATAATGGGAACAAACCCAGCATTCTGTCTCTAGCAGTTCCTCGAATTTTTTAACATGTGGGGTTAATTTAATGGGATGTTCTGTTCCATACCATTCTCTATTCAGTGTGCACATAAACAAGGCATGGAAAAAGAATAGAAATAGTAATAGAAGAAAGCTTCATCTCTATAGACCCCTTTGTTCAGTCAGGACTGTAAAGGAGATAATTGGTTTTACCATTGAGTCCTATTTAGTATATTGTTTCTGAGTATCTACCAGCCACTATTTTTAGCAAATGTGTGTGTTCTTGCAGATTAAATTCTTGTCCAAACCATGTTCCCAGATCTGTGATGGGAATTTTCTTTTCTGCCCGTTGTTGTCACGTGGTCAGCAAGCTTTCCCCCATTCTTAAACTATCATTGCCTGGGGATAATATGCATAAGAGAGGGCATATTCTAAAGTAAAATTAAACTGGAAAAAATGAGAAATATTATTTGTGGCTCAGCTCCAGTATAAGTAATAGTCTACAGAAGACCTTGTCCCAGATAAAATCTGAACAGCAGACCAGAGGGTTAAGAGGAATTATTCAGAGAAGCTAAATTCTCTTGCTGATTCTTGATGTCTTTTTTGCTATAAAAAGATATTGGAAGACACCACTGGGAAAAATAAGGAATTTAAGCAAGGAGTTGGGGAAAATTCAACAAATGCATGCAGCATTTACCTTGAACAAGGTTAACCTTTGCTCAATTCATGTAATGTCTGATAGTTCAGATGGATTGGTTAGACACACATTTGGTAGAAGCACTGGATTTAACATTTAACTGTGGTATTTGTGGCTTGCTGCTTGAAGTCAAAAGCCTTTGTCTAATCTGAGTGCTTGAATCAAGTTGGCTTTGCTTGCTGGTGGCTCCATTTTGCACTGATCTTACATCTAACAGTCATATTGTACATCACCCTTGTTTTGAAACAGCTGCAGTTACAGATGTTTGACATTATTTGTGCTACCTCATGGGCCAATCGAGACAAATGCTGTGAACTTCCTGGCTTGGTAAGAAACCTCTTTCAATAATTGTAGAATTTATCTTATATTTTCTACTTTGTTGAGATAAATGTTTTATTGGAAATGGATGCTTAAAAGTTTTCTAAGAAGCCCATCTCTGCTTGGATTACTTGTTCTATTGAAAGTCAGTAAGACATATTTTTCTAAATCAAGTAGGTGCTTTTGAGTACTGTGTCTTAGACTGTGCTAAATACTATGTCTTAGATTGATAAAATACCTAACATTTGAAGTTCTGCACATCATTCTTCTCCTATCTTAACCTTTTCACAGAGGGATGAGGAAAATTGCCCTGCCCTTCCTCATGCTTGTTCCTGTTCAGAAGCCAGTAAGGGTCCCCTTGGACCTCCTGGACCACCGGTAAGGTTTTATTCAGCTTTGTAGTGAACTGTACCAAATAGTCCACTGGCCACCTTTATTTCAAAACATGTGAATATACTGCCATTGTATAACCAATAAGGTTAAATTACACTTTCAAGTGCTGGTAAAGAGATAAAATTATATTCCATTTATATTGAAGATGCTATAAATTATGTAAAGAAGGATTATGCTGGAGCATTCTTTAGACCTGGAACTCTTTTAGCTGTCTGTAGCAATAGATACATTATAGGTAATGCCATTTATTTTCAAATTTTTAATCACCTGCTCTCTGTCTACTCTAGCAGATGTATATTAAATGTAACTTGGAATTTAGATTTCTGAAATGCTCAGTTTACAGGATTCTTATCAATTAAAGATATGAAACATGGCAATGTCACCTGTGTAGTATGTGATGAAAGACTACTTTTCTGTCTTAAAAGCCCTACCTAAGTACAATATTTATTGGAAAGTAGAACTGGAAGTACAGGTTCTTCTGAAAGTTCTTAGAGGCAGAGAGGTATCCAAAAGCCATGAAGGGAAGAAATAATGAAATAATCTGCCTTTGTGGAAAGTTTAATTAATTTTTTTTTTAATTTACCAGTGAATGATGAAATGTACGCTGTTACAACTTTTACATATGCTTAGTGGTGTCATTTTGCTAGCAGTCATTAAGAGTTTGCTGTGTAGATGTTAAGTGAATGTGTCTAAGTTCCTTGTGTAACCAGTGGAACTAGATAGTCTCTTGTAGAAGACAGTTATTTAACTTTCCCTCTATGTCAGTATAGTATCTTAGATGGAATAAATCTCCTTTCTCTTTATTGGCTTGTGGAAACTCAGACAATGAATCAGACCAGACAGTGGTGATACAGGCTCACTAAATTTTGAGAACTCAATCTTGCATCCCAAGGCTGATTTTTATCAATTTAGAAAGGCTCTGCAGTGGTCCATTATTGGTTTGGTTTAACAAGACTCCTGACTGGGAGATTTGTTGAATGGTCATGGTTTTTTTCTGTTACAACTAGAGAAATATGATTGGTATCTTAGGGCTGCTTGCTGAGTGAGTTTGAGTGAGGTTATTTTGTGAAAAGTTTGAACTGTGTATTTCTCTGCTCATACTGTGTCCTGGATGCTCCAAAGGCATGCTTTTAAATTAAAGAGCTGGGGAAGAAAGTAAATAAAAATGGTTTTGGTGTTAAAGTACACAAATTACATGAGGTGCATGTTTAACAACAAAATTGACTTGCACATAAGGCCTTCAGATAGTAGGTCCTAGCAGACATTAATCCTCCTGACAACTCAGAGGTTAGTCTTCCTGCAAGAACTGTTCTTCAAGCTCTGGTACAAAAACCTGGAAAGAAATTCAAGAGGAAGTTCACTTAAGAGCTGCATCTTGAACAAGGAGAAATTATTCTGTTCTATTTGAATATAGGTTTTTAAACAAGTATGGATTAAACTTTTAATTTCCACATCTTAGCATCCACTTTGTGTTCCGTAAAAAATGGGATAAATTGCATTAAAAATGTCACTTAAATTGAGTAGTTTGACCACATTTCACAGTAAAATGAAAAATGTTTGAAAATTATTTGACTGGAAAGATGTGTATTACTATAGTTCAAAAGATATATGGATCAGGAATTGCTAAGGCTTAACCCAACAGTAAAATAATGTATGTCTATATATTACATTTAGTATTGACAATGTTTTGAATAGCATAGTGCCAGGCAAGAGGAAGCTTAAAATCAAGCAGAGAAATCATTGCCAAGGCAGGGAAATGTGATTCTGGAACTCAGCCTGTTAAAAGTGATGCTTTTTTGCCAGACAGTTAGATGGCAGAGCTCTAAAAAAAACCCAAAAAAACCCAGTTCAAGGCCTACGAAAAAGCAGAGCAAAAGAATAAAGTCAGTGTTCATCTCGGTGCCAACCAAGAGTCAGAAAGTCACATGTGCTATGTCTGGTCAGGAGAGATCCAAGTCATTAAAATGTCATGTGACTTTTCTCCAAGCCAAGGATTCTTCTGTTTAAGAGATCAAGATCCTACCATGTAGCCAGTTTTAGACCTTAGGCTAAAAGCACTCCAGATAAAATGCTTCCATTTGTTTGGGATAGTAACTCTAGAAAGAATTTTTAACCTTTTAGAAAATATGTCCCTTCAGGTAAGACAGAGTGTTGTTTAGAGTTAAGATGATCTGGCAATTTTCATCATGGGATACTGTTTTCATGGCTTCATTTTTTGGCAGAATTTGATCCTGCTGTCTGACGTTCCCCACACAAAGTAAAAATGAGATATCACAGAAAACTGGTGCCTGCATTTGAAAGGAATGCTGCAGAATTGAAGAAGGGGAAGGAGACAAATTTATTGAAGGATTGGAGAAGTTTGATTTAAAAAAAAAAAAAAGCTTTCAGTGCTTCATAGGTTCTGACTACTAAAAAGAAGTGAGGAGATGTCTTGATAACAGTAGATTAAGACTTGTTTCTGGGGGAAAGTACTGGCTACTTAGAAGTTATTCAAAATAAGGGAAGAAGGCATAACATGAAATTTTGGCCAGAAAAAGAAGCACCAAAAAAAAAAAAAAAAGAAGAAATTAATCATACAGGCTTAGTAGTGCTGGGGAATAACCACTAAAACAAGTTTATGAAAAAAATGAGGGGGTGTCTTCTGATGTTTTAATCTTAAACAAATGCTCTTCTGGAAACTCTGCTTTTATCAAGCAAGGTTATTGGGTTCATAACATGGACAAGTATACCAACTTCAGCATGAATCTGAAAGCATCTCATTTAATGGCTTAGCATTAGGCTATTTTTAAGTATACATTCTTAGTAAAAATGCAATCCATTTCTGAGAACAAAATGGGAGAAAATTGTGATTTTGTTTATGTTTCAAAATTGCAGTTATTGTGCTGAGGAATTTTTAATCCCAGAGCTAGGAGTAAGGCAGAGGAAGGAGAAAGGACAGCAAATTGGAATGCAGAAATATGAGAATCTGGAATTTTGCAACTGGCAATTGGAACTTGGTTCCATGGAGAACATGGGATGAGATTTTAGGGTCGGAGCTGGCTGTGGTGGAATGAGTCGTGGCCATAGAGATGTGGGATGGAAGAGAGAAGCCTGAGGGAGCTGAGGGAGGTAGTGGGAAATTGTTCTGTGATCACACATGTGAAGACCATGTCATGACACCTTCATTGAAGAGCAACAGTGCTCTGGGATTTCCAGACATTTGTCATTTCTTCTATTTAAAGTCTCATAAATACTGCATATAAGCACATTTTCTGTTCTTAAGCTTCAATTTAACTGCTGTTATTTTTGTAAGTACTTACTGTAGCCCCTAAAGAGTTCTATTCAGTTATGGTGTCTAGTTGTACAAGGTCCTTTCTGAGTACAATGGTAGTCAGAATACCTGTAAAGCTCATATTCCAAGAGATTAGGCAATATACTCAGATGGGGGAAGAGGGAAATTGATGGGAATAAAAAATTATTTATGCTATCCTAGAACACAAAGCACATGTAGATGCTGTTGCAAACACATTCATGGCAGCCATCCACAGATATATGGTACTCCAGTGTCTCAAATGATACTAACAAAAAAGGCAAAAGTTGGTCAATAAATGATGAGCAGATGTAGGCATTGCTGAAGAAAGCAAAAAAGAGAAAAATGTCCAAAAGAGCATTTTACCTAAGAATAGCTCCAAATTAAACCGTGGTGTAGGTCTAGTAGACTGTGGAGTTGTCCTTGCTGAAAACTATTCCTAAGTCATTAGAATCACAGAATTATAGAACTGTTTATGTTGGAAAAAATCTTCAAGATGATTGAGTCCAGCCATTAACCTGGTACTGCCAAGTCTGTCACTAAACCATGTCCCCAAGTGCCACATCTACGTGTTTCTTAAACACCTCTGGGGATGGTGACTCCACCATGTCCCTGAGCAGCCTGTTCTAAAGCTTGACAACCCTTTGTGTGAAGAAATTTTTCACAATATCCAATGGAAACCTCCCTCAGTTCAACTTGAGGCCATTTCCTCTCATCCAGTCCCTTGTTACCTGGGAGAAGAGCCTGACCCCCACCAGGCTACAGCCTCCTGTCAGAGTGACAAGGTCTCCCCTGAGCCTCCTTTTCTCCAGGCTAAACAGCCCCAGCTCCCTCAGCTGCTCCTCACCAGACTTGTGCTCCAGACCCTTCCCCAGCTCCATTGCCCTTCTCTGGATGTGCTCCAGCCCCTCAATGTCCTTCTTGTAGTGAGGGGCCCAGAACTGGACACAGCACTTGAGATGTGGCCTCACCAGTGCTGAGTACAGGGGGACAATCTCTGCTCTGGTCCTGCTGAACACAGGACCATGAACACAGGTCCGGCTGTTTCTGGTACAGGCCAGAATGCTCTTGGCCTTTCTGGAAACTCAGCCTTTAACAATGTGATTTTAGTGAGAACAGACAGATGTGCAGGAGGTTTCAACAACTGGAAGGGAACCCAGTGGCCACATTTCCATCCATATCATAGCTTTCAGTGTTATTTTGATTCTTACGTAGTGTGCATTCTTGGCTCTAAAAAGTAGTCACATCTGTGTTTAAATCTGTTCCTGTGTATGGCCACGCTTAAGTATGTTCCCAGTTTAATTACTCCAGTGGAAGGATATCGAAAGGATATTTAGTGATTCTTGAATGCTGATTCAGGAACAGGAAGAATCTGTTTGGGCTTCTCTGGATTTCATTTCTGTTTGAGAGTTTTGGTTTTCAGTGAGTCCCGTGCTTGTGCTTTGCAGGGTGGTCCGGGTGTCAGAGGTGCCAAAGGTCATCGTGGTGATCCAGGTCCAAAGGTACTTTTTATAGCACTCTACACTTGACGGATGCATGGGTTCTTGGTTTATCTCTGCTGCATGGAAACCTTGAAATGAATTCCAGATTGTCTCTGGCATTTTTGAGGAAAAAGCATAGTGAAATGTCATTAGCATTTGCTGTGGCTCTTTCCAAAACAATTACTTGTCCTATTTGTTCCTTGATAAAAGATATAAAATTCAGAATGCTGCTTTCACAGCATAAATAATCCTTTTTTTTTTTTTTTTTTTAGTATTTAAAGAAACCAGACAGTTTTAAATTGAACTCTAACTGCTCAATCATGTTAACTCATATTTCAGATGTTTTTGAATCTATTGGTATTTCATTCTTCAAACAGAAGCTGCCTTTGCCCATATGATAAGAGTTTAACTTATGTCTTGTGCTACTTTAGGGACCAGATGGACCTCGGGGTGAAATTGGTGTTCCTGGACCACAGGGACCTCCAGGACCACAAGGACCTAGTGGACTTTCTATTCAAGGGCTTCCAGTGAGACTTAAAAAATCAATAGACTTTTTTTCTGTGATCTTTTAAACAGCAAGTAGCTTAGACTAGACTGAAATAGCTTTTGGTGTTGTGATCAGAATCTGAATTTCAATGTTTGAGGTGAAATCACAGATGTGGGTTTGACCTCTAGTGAATGTGGGTTCGATGCCAAAATTTCTGGTTTTTTATTTTGATCTGAATTTTTAGTCAGCTGAAAGTATTTGATTGCAGGTTGAATATGACCTGGGTATTAGCATCCAAGCCTGGAGTCAAGTAAAAATAAATTGCAGTGGGGGTTGTGACATGGCACTAGACCAAAATGTTAATATTTTCTCTTTTTTCAGCTGCACTGCTCATCACAGATCAGTTCTGACTTGAAAAGTGTACCCAAGCAAGAACACCATATTCTCTGCCAAAAATTGAGCAATAATATTCATTACATAATAAAATCTATCATCAGAGGAGGTGATTGGGCCTGGAGGTGATTTGCAAGGCTGTTGTGAAATAATCACAGAATTTCATCATAAATAAACATTGTTAGAATAATGAACTAGTAGCACTTATCTTGTTTCATACACCTCTCCAGTAGATGGGTACAGACAAGCCTAGAAAAGTAGTAATACATTTATTTTTTTCTGCTACTTTTTTTTTTTCAAAATTTACTACATTATAATACAATTTCATCTTTTTTCCAGCCTATATGATACTAATGAAAAATATAATCGTTTACCAAAGCTGCATATCCTGATTATGTTGTCATAGAGAATAACAAGAATACTTTAATTATAAGAGCAGTTATTTCATAGAGAAATTGGTTTTTTATAAAAGTTAAAGTTGGTTTATTATCTAGAAAAGTATATTTTTCTCATGCATATGTACCATAGAAACATGACTAGTTTCCACAAAAAACCCTTTTTTCACCATTATTGGAGATACTACTGAGGCCTGAAGTGAGATGAATTCCTTTAAAGAGAAAAAGAAAATAGCTACCTTTTTTTTTGTAACAAAATGGCTATAGTTTATTGGGTTACTTATGAAATCTTTTAAAATTAGTTTTATTTTCTATATTTATAATTTTACATTTGCATTTTTGCAAATAAGAGTCTGCATGTTTGCTTTCAGAAAGAAACATAGTCTGTTTTCTTGCTGGTTGCTTTGTTGTTTTTTTTTAAAGAAGCTGAAGGGAACTATTAAAAATAGAAAAGTAACCATATATTTGGTTTACTACGTGTGATTCTTTATTTGCAGGGGCCACCAGGTGAAAAGGGAGAGAAGGGGGATCTTGGTTTTCCTGGCTTGCAGGTATTCCCTATTGTATACCCTGTCGCTTACTAAGTTTGAACGTTGAATTGACATCACTGTGAGTTTAGGGCACATATTCCAAACCTCTGAGAAAAGTGTTGTTGGGGTGAGTTTGAGCAGGGGTTTAGAAAGAGGAGGAATCCAGGGTATGCTGGTGTGCAGCGACCAATTCACTTGGGCCTGAAGAGCTGGTTACTTTCTTGTTTAACCCTGAAATTGTGTCTCTGTAGACTCAAAACCTCTGCATTTTCACCCTGTGTGTTTACCCATCTCTCATTTCACAGAAATACCTTCTTTACTGAATCTCTTCTATGGGGCCACCCACTACTGAGCTTCCTAGTTCCATTTATCCAAAACACGTCATAAAGTTTCACCTGAATATTATTTAGTTGGATTCTGTTAATTTGATCTCATAATTTTCTCTCCTTTTATAATGCTTAGGGTGTCCCAGGAGCATCAGGTTCACCAGGAAGAGATGGAGCTCAAGGTCAAAGGGTAAGGTCAAATGAATATGTTTTACATGTGTTTTGTTCCCATTCCGTAACGGAAATGTTTCCCAGCATGGTTGATATATTGTGATTTATGCCACCTCTGTCCTTTCTGGAGATCATCTCTCTGTGCCAATAGGCACAGGAGGGTGAACATCCTTCTGTCTGCTGGTGAGGGTTGAGATGTGTAATGGGAGCCCTGCACGATGCCTGTGCTTTATGCATTTGATAGAAGTAGATGTCACCTGTGTTCGGTATTGCAAATTAATCTCTTGGTTTATATATTTAAAATGAAATGGTTGTTAAATGGTATATAATTAGTATGTCATCCAAGGCAATGATCTAAATTTGCTTTCTAGCTTATAAATGAAACAGGGACAACTACAAGGGAATTTAACATCGAATGTAGAACGATACCTGCAGTTGAAATAGTTGACATGAGGAAAAGCTGAAAAATAATACCAAAATTTAGTCAAATGTATTCTGCTCCTGGTAAAACAACTGTAGACTCTTACAATCTGTCTAGGAGCCAGTAAAAGAAAATTAATTTTCATTTGTGCAGTTAAGCCTATAAGTCCTCTTTGTCTCCTTGGGGAGACTTCTGTTTCATTACTAGTCAGACTCTGGAAAGTTATTGTTAGCATAGTATTAGATTTCTGTCTACAGTTCATTATGAAATATAACTTTTCAGTTTCTTTTGAGCAAGATTTACTTATTGATGATCCTTTTTTTGGATATGTTAATTAACTTGAACTTCAGAGAAATCTGGAACTTCTTTGATTTTCTGACCTTGTTATAAAAAAACCCTAACCCTGTAGCAAAACAAGTATATGAACTCACTATTATGAATTTAAACATTGGCATATATTTATGTCTAGAAGTAATTCCACTGAAGTTACTGTAGAATTTGGGCAATAGATAATTGTTTGGTTTTTTTCCTCTAAAAATCAAGAAAAGAAAGGCATTTTATTAAGATAAAGTCTTATGCAATATTATCATCAGATGCATAATCTAATTGGAGGAATGGCCTTTTAGTTTTCAATTAAATTGTGTTGAAATATGTAAGTAGATACATTTTTTCCTCTACTTTATAATATTGTGATGTATTATGGTTTTGCATGTTTCTATGTCTTCTTTTTGGCTGCATTAGAATATTTCCCTCTAAATTGCCCAACTTTGATGCCACCTCCAGGTTAATAGAGACCTGGACCCTGATGAACATTTGGATTTTTGCCATGTTCTGTCTAGTCTTGGTCCTGGACAATTTGAGATGACTTGGTGCTAAACAATGTACAAGTGAGTGCTACGTGCCTCCTCCCTCTACATTCCTGATCACGAGGGCCGTCGAGGTGCCTGCAGTTCGAGGAGAAAAGAACTCTGTGTTTTTATGTAATTCTGTAGCTGAGTTCATATTTAGCAGAGGATGCCCTCAGCCATGCCTTGATGCCAGCCAGCAGTTCAGAAGTGGTCTAGTCCTCCCACATGTGGGAGTCACCAGGTTGTTGCAGAGAGATGGTATTCCAGAGAAAAGCCAAGAAAGGCTAGTGCAGCAAAGGCTTTTGATACAGCCTGGAAAAGTGGTGTTTATTCTTTAGAATACCCCACTGTTGTCTGTAAAAAGGCAGGGCCATTACATAAATTGCCTGTTTTTATAGATATGGTAATAATGCTTTGTTCATATGTTCTCTTTCTTCTCTGCTATTAATCACAGGAGCTGGATAAACAGCCTAGAGCTCATAACATTAGTTTTGTTAGCCTGATACTGTCTCTGTGAGACCCTTATGCAATGTTGTCCAGCGGTAATTATTTCTATGGCAACAAATAATTATGCTATACTGATTTTATGGTGTTGTAACTCATTTGATTCCTGTGAAGTTATGACAACCTAAAATTGCTTTTAATGGGCAAAGATCCAAACCAATTAATTCACTGCAGTCTCTTTGAAGACCCAGCACTGAAAAAAAGAGATAATTCTGAAGGGCATAACTGCAGCAGCAAAGGGGAACTGGAAAATTCCTGATAAGTAAATTGCCTTTTTGTATAATGTTCCTTTTGTTGGGTTTCCTCCTGTTAGCCAAGATGCCAAACTGTTTTGCAAGTATTACACTACCTGAACTGAGATTCTTCTGTGTTTTTCTTAGCTTAGTTATCTCTTCCTCTTTAGTATTTATTGATCATTAAATATTTTAATTACAGTGGTACTAGTGCTGTGGAGTACTTAGGCAGGTTGCTAAATCACACTGACTTTAATGGGTGGTAGGCATAGGGCTGATATTTATTGGGAGATCTCTGAGAACTTTGATCTGGGTATAATGTGATATTAGACTCATGAAGGGCTGGAATGGATATTTTTTTCCTTCAGTTCCTGATAATTGGAATCACCTCACTTTTGCAGTTTGTTTTCCCTTCTTTTTGTTTTGATTTCTAGTGTTCATACTTTCTGATTTTCTTTTTGAAATCAGTTGAGGGAAGAGTTTGATTTTCCTTTCTTAATGTTGTAATTCAACACTTAATCTGTAAAATTTATTTTTTGTATTCCTGACTGAAAAGTCAATGTTTTTAGTCCTTGACTTATTTGCTTTTTCTTGGGTTTTAGAAAGAAATAGAACATCTTCCCTATCAGTTATGTGAATTCATAAAAAGGTCATTTTCATAATGACATACCTCCCTATGAAGAAGAATGGGATGTAATAAAAAGTACTTTATGAAAGTTGAATCAGAGTAAAAAAAAAAAAGTTTTTTCTCATAATAAAGCAATTATTCTGAATATGCATGATAATATTTTATACCTGTCTGGTAACCTGTTCAAATCTACATCTCAGACTCCACATGAGGAACAGGCCTCTCCCCTCTAATCAGCTTCCAGAGTGTCAGTAAAGATTTTATAAATGTAAAATGACTTATTTTTATTGTATGGCTGTAGCTGTGGTTGTTTGGTGTCCTTTCATGCTGCCCCATATTTGCAGCTAGCAGTATAGGGGAGTTTTACTCAAGAGAACAGATTGTGTTTCTCCACCAACAGTCCCAAGCGTTTCATGTTGAAAGACAGATCTTGAACTGGCAGTCATGTGTCCCAGAGTGCAGGGTTTTTTTAAAAGGCTCTGCATGAAAGGCTTTCAAGCTTCAGTTAAGTTTTTGCTGCTGTCTAGTCCTACTTGAAAAGTCACCTCTCCCAAGTTCCCTCAAACAAATTCCAGGCTACGGAAAGCTCAAGAGTTTGTAATGAGGTCAGCAGCAGTACTGATTCCAGCAGACTTGAGATTTTACTGGTGATGCCTTTTGTATTTTGGCAAATAAAATCCCTTACAAAAATTCTGTCAGGGCCACACTCTTTCTCTAGAACTTTTTTTCATGCCATTAGCAAAACATGTCTTCATTTACATTAACTTTCCAAAATGATATAAACTTTGATTCTAAGACCTACATCCCAGGTTACACATCAAAATCTGTCCAATCCTGCTTTTGGACATGCAGCTCCATCAGGGAGAATCAGTGGCTTTGTACAGAGTCATTTCTATCCTGGATGGGATAGAGAGAAAGAGCTGTTGTGCTCTGTAATTCCTCCACTCATTCCCTTTGGATTAGAGATGGTTAAGCAAAGAGGAGAATTCAATAAATGGGAGATTAACTAACATCTACAAGGCTTCAATACTCAGAATACAACTTCATGAATTCTCTCTGTGCTCTATTTTCTTCTACATTACACACACCAGAATTATGGGAGAAAGAGCCAGAAGAAATAAATTCCCAGTCTTCCTGCCAATTTCCTGGTACTTACTAATCTCTGCTCTCAGCTCAAAAGTTCAGAATGAGTGTCAAATCCATTCTGGCCATCAGGTGGTCTGAGTAACATCATCTTCAAATGCTGCTGGCAGCACAAACAAATACCTCTAGTCTTTTACCAGCATGAGAGAATAGGTATTGCCATACTCTTTCTTGAACCAGGCTTCTATTTGATTTATTTGATTTATATATAGCAATTTTCACATCTAGCAAATACAGTGGGTGGTCATTTTTTGTGGGCGATACAGACACAATGCCAAGAGAAATAAACCCTAGGAGAATAGACAGGAGGTGATTACTGAGCAGCCAGGAGTAAGAGCACTGCTCAGAAGAAAGAAATTGTGAAATATATTCCAAGAAAATGTATTTCTGATCATACTGTTAATTCTACTCTTTGACTGGAGTGGGAGAAGAGAAAGACATATGGTTTTATTTTTCTTTAGAAGCTTGTGTGAATCCACACTAGATCCTAAAAGTCAGTGGAAAGCACTGTATTTCCCTCGTCCTAGTTAAATTAAGCCCTTAAAAGGGTCAAATGAGTTTTCACCCTTTGCTTTGCTTTGGAACTGAGCAAAAATAGAGATTTTACATCTTTGCTTTAAAAAGTGAAACATAAATATGAAGGCATCAGCTTCATCTGGCTACGCTGTGGAATATGAAGGTATTTCTTTATCAATCTAAGGATACCTAGACAACATAATGTGAGTTGACTATATGGGTTATTTTATCATCAAAACACCTGTCCACTAGACTTTTTAAAAAAACCTTTCCAGGTATATGGCAGATAACTTTATTCCCCAGCCATTTTTCATGCCATATGATTGCATTTTCATGTCATAGATTTGAATAATAGTTTCCAAATTATGCCAAGAATAAAACTAATAGAATATGTTACATTCATTACTAAAACCATGTCAGAAACAAAGATTTGGAAAAAAGAACAAGCCAAAAAAGTTGTAAATTTTTCTTCTGAAGCT
The DNA here is from genome assembly GCA_013399835.1 of Leptocoma aspasia. Classification (NCBI taxonomy): domain Eukaryota; kingdom Metazoa; phylum Chordata; class Aves; order Passeriformes; family Nectariniidae; genus Leptocoma; species Leptocoma aspasia. The sequence continues at coordinate 658,459 of VXAX01004657.1, forward strand.
CCATGAGATACTGAGGCCTGGAACGTTCTTTACTGTGTGTGTCACCATAAACATTTTCAAACATTTCAGCAATAAACCAAACACTTTCCAGCATAAACCACCTTTCAAACTGGTCTTGAGCCAGAGGTAAAACCATATTTCTCCTGTTCAGGCTGTGTAGTAATTAAAGAATTGCCTAAACACCAGGCTGGTCAGAAACCCAAGCTTTATAGCACGTGGATACAAAATATGCATATTGGTTAATTTGTAAGAATACTTTATTAATAGTGTATTTTCTTCTACATCTGGTCAGTCTTTTTTTTCTGTGATGTACTCACTTTCCAGTTTCCAAGTTATCTTTAGTCTTTGGCTCTCATTTCTGGAAGCTCTGAGGCACGTTCATAATGTAAACCACATGAGCATTCCTGCTGCTTCCTGCATCAGGACCTCAGTGATAGCTGGAGCATATGTACAGCACTGCTGGGCAGGGAGAGCCACTCTCTGTTGCCATCTTTCAGCACCTCATCAGGGGGACTGTGAATACTTGCAACCAGTGAGAACAGATGTAGAAACGTGACCTTGTGGTAGAGGGGTTTGACAGCAAGCCCTCTCATTTATTTCCCTGCAGAAGTGTTCCAAGTGAAATTCACCCAGAGGTGAAAATTGCCAGTATGAAGAATTTTGTATTGTTTTTTCTTCAAAAATATTGTGAGACTAGCTGCATTTTTTTTTTAATCTTGGTGACACTGCAGCTCCTTTTCAGAAATAAACCCTCCCCAGGGCAAATAAGGAAAATTTTTCCTAAGAGACCACTACCAACAGGTATTGATTTAGGAAAAAACAAATAAACACAACAACAAAGCAAACAAAACCAAAGAACAAAAGTAAACAAATTTCTTCTAGATGAAACAGAAAAGATTCATGAAGTACATATAAAAAGCTGATGAAATTGCATTTATTTATCTTTTATAGGGCTTTCCTGGCAAGGACGGACCCACAGGCCCACAAGGACCTCCTGGCCCAATGGTGAGTATTGCCCATGGAATTTCTTACTGCAAAAGTCAGCAGGATTTGGGGGGACTATAGGTCACACTGTTATCTGTGCTACAGTGGATAGAACAAGGCCAAGGGAAGTTAGAATTCTCATGATGCACAGAGTTGGCAGAGAGCTGCTTGTCCAGTGTAGTTTCTTTCCACTTAGCTCAAGAAGAAAATGTCTCCCATGGGAAGGGGAGAGCGTTGTTCTGTCAATAGATTGATAGCTTGTTCTTAGTCAAGCATTATAAAGAGGGAATTACAATGCTTCTAACATTTGAAACAAGACTTTGTTTTTGTTAAAAATTCCAATTAGGACTGTTAGCTGAAGTGAACCACCAAGTTTTACTTGGTCTAGAGGGTGGAGATGAGCACAGGTGCTCTTGTAGAGTAATCAAGCAAGACAGCAGAGGCTACATCCAGCCTCTAATGCAGGATATATGTTGCCTTCAGAATCAGTCTTAGCCTTCTCAGTCAGGGCAGCTAGGCAAAGTTAATGCCTTCTTAACTGATGTAAAAGATTAGATGAAGCTGCTGGTTGTACTGAGTATTCTCCAAGCCATCTTGTTGTTTTTCACAAAGAACATTCTGAGTCATCCCCCCTGAACACAGTATTGACATCACAGGATTTAGTCCAGTGGTTCAGCAATTTCTGCCTGTTCCAGGAAGCAACCCAAGCTATCTTCCTCAAGTGCTTTTCTCAGAGCTGTGCTTCTGGTGCTCTTTTTCGAGCAAATTGTACTTCTTAGTCCTCTCTCTAGGAATCTCCAGTCTTTGACTGACAGAACTGTCTGTGCACTTCTCCTCATCAGGACTCATGGATATTGATTGTCATCACCACTATTTTCTTCCTTTTTCCACATAGGGCATACCTGGTGCTCCAGGTGTTCCAGGTGTTACTGGAAGTCAGGGGCCACAAGGTGATGTTGGAGCTCCTGTAAGTAAAACTAATTTATTATTTCTCTGTCTGCTGTTGTGCATTATTTGGTTTCTGAACCTGGCTTCACTGTTTGACAGAACTCCTCAATATTTATTGCCTATCTGTTTGCAGTTAGTGGCTAAGTTAAACATCATATTGACGTTTCTTTGTTCATTCTTTGTAATTAAATACATTTGTTGATCTTACATACAATGTTTGGAATACAGGGATTCGAGTCAAAACACAAGATTAAAACACAGAAGTTAAAAATGCAACTAAGAATTTGTAGTCTTATGAATCTGTGTAATTACATTCTTCTTTTTTTTTTCCCTTTGCCCTTCCAGAGACTCTCTGGAAATTCAAGTATTTATTAACCTGAATATTTCCAAAATATTATTCTGATTTCCAAACTGTGAAAATAATATATTAATAAAAAAATGGCTTTGGGGGTTACTCTGTGTTTAAATCAGAACAAATGACTAATGACTAGGACTTTTAATATAATTTATATAATTTTTGGAAAATTATATCCTCTATGTCTAAAATTAGTATTAGGAACCTCCAATACTAAGTTTATCTCTCAGATTTATTTCTTTATTATAATTTAAAAAACCCAGAACAAAACATTTTGACTGGAAGAAAGGAATACAATTACGACATGAGCGTGTAAATGATATAAAAGAGAATATTTATAGTAGACTTCTTTGTAAGAGTTCAGACAATATAATGTATTCATATTTTAACATTTGACTACTTGTTCAGTTATAAAGCCTGCTCAGCATTTCCCCATCTATTACAGTAAATATTTAATTTTTAAAGACATCAGAATGGGACAGTATGCATTTCTGACTCTATTTGTAGAATAGAAATTTTTTTTCCAAAATCCAGTTTGGTTTGAAGATTTAGGCCAATGCAAACATTTTCATTTGGTTAAGTGGAAATGAAATTAAATTGACTGATAATACATACGCAAAGATAATAATCTAAAGCCCAGTTCTGCATAGTTTCTAAGTGTAATCATAGAATCTACAAAGGAGATTTGATGAGCTATAGAACTTTTGCTATCAATATATAACACGTTGACTATGCAAATCCTGTCCAAACACATGTTCCAGATACTGAACTAAATTTTCTAGAATGTAGATAATTCCTCTGAGTCATGCAAGAACTCTGCTGTGCATGGTTAGACTCTAGTAGTGCAGAAAAAAATAGGTGGCTGAAAAATTACTGAGCTTTCTATTCCAAAATGTAGAGTTATAGAATAGAAATAGTCTTTTAGTCTTTGTAGGAGTTGCCTCTCTCCAAGGATAGAATAAGCTGTGCTTAACCATGCATCTGCCAGCTGGTAACCCACACAGAAGCATAGAATAGTCTGAGTTGGAAGGGAACCACAAGGAGCATCAAGTCCAACCCTCATGTGAATGGCCCATAAAGGCATCAAACCCATGACCTTGGTGTTATTAGCACCAGGCTCTGACCAACAGACCTTTCCTTGCTTCAGGAGTTCCTGAGAAATGTGTAGCCTATCCCAAAAATTGACATTGGGCAAGTTGTAACTGCCCTAGGCAACTTGTTTCAATCCATAATCCTCCTCACCATAATTACAGTATTACATGATCCTTTAATGTCAAATGTAATTTTCTGTGCAGTTTAATCCCATTGCTTGCTCTGTTCATAGTGGATGCAGAGTCTCACTACAGCAAATTTCAGTCTGCTATTTTGCAAAAATTAGACCTGTTTCAGCCAAGTGAAATGCATCATGTGGTAGCCTGTCCTTGCTATAATTTTGAATAGGTGAATTCAGTGTGTGGCAAAAGCTTGTGAAAGTCATTGTTCCCATGTAATTGCCAAAGGTGAACATTTTGTTGAGAACTGAAATGATAGAAGTGTATTTGTCACTATCACATAACCTCCTGAAAGCTTGTTTATTGTTTATTGTTTATTTTCATACCCTTTATTAGGAATCTGCAAGGCAGACAAAGTTTAGGTGTTAAAAATATTGAGCAGAACAAAATGAGAATTAATTTTGTATTGAATCTTTTCATAGGGTCCTCCTGGAGCTAAGGGGGAAAGGGGTGAAAGGGTAAGTCTATGTTCATGTTAGCTGTGGTTTTTTTCCTGCCTGGCCTTCTGTCTCATAAAGAGTTTATCCCAAAAACTTATGTTTCTCTGTGTTTACATGCACAGTAGTTTTCTCTTTGCCATTAAGCAAACTTTCCTTCTTTTCCAGACATGGTCTTTTATATAGCTACATTAATGTTTTGAAGGTGGGAAGTGTGTGGCAGTAAGCATGTCTCCAAATCTCTCTTTAGGGTTATCTTCTCAGACCTCTAATTGCTGGCCAAAAAGAGAAATGGGAACCAGTGAAATCACAAAATTTCTTTGGCTTTCCCTTCTCATCTGGGAGGATATAATGTCTCAGCAATAATAAATATCTTGCTTTGCTTGAAGTGCTTTCAGCACAGAACTGACTCAGTGACTGTTTCATGACACTGCTGCTGTTGTTATCCAGGGTGATCTCCAGTCCCAGGCCATGGTCCGGGCTGTTGCTCGTCAAGTGTGTGAGCAGCTCATCCAAGGCGAGTACACAGATAGTCCATATGCTTCTCTCTCTAGAATGGACCTTTCCTGCCACAGTTACTTACAAATATGACACTTTTCAAAATATCCAAGGGGATCTGTTTGTTTTAGACTAGACAGTTGAGATTTATGTTTCAACTAGATTTATGTTCAACTGGATTTATGTCCAACAAGAGCTGATTAGCATCAGCCTTCTGAAAAAAAAGCTGGAATTGTCTCCAAGCTGTTACAGTATACAGAAGCTTCTGCTGCACTAATTTTAAAATTTTATAGACATAAAATACAAAAGCCCCCCAAACCCTTACCAAAGTAAGAAAATAAAATCCTGCACAACAGTTCTTCCATTTTCTGTGCACTCTCTAACCTCCTGCTTCTCCCCCAACAAGTGCACAGCTTCATAATACCAAAGCATGACAAACCACAGCCTTGAGAACCTGCCAGCACTCTGTTGAAACTTTGCTGAACCAGATTTTCCACTGCCACTTGAAAATTATGACTGTTTTTTCCTGACAGGTCATATGGCAAGATATAACTCGATTCTGAACCAGATTCCAAGCCAGTCTGTCTCAACACGAACCATCGCGGGACCTCCTGGTGAGCCAGGTCGGCCAGGGGCTCCAGGGCCACAGGGTGAGCAAGGATCACCAGGCATGCAAGGCTTTCCAGGAAGCCCTGGTCAACCAGGAAGACCAGGAGAAAGAGGTAGGCCTCATACTTGACAGATACAAAATTATACCTCCCTTTCCTGACACATTCTAATAGCTTTTGTCTCCTGTCTAAATGTGAAAGCAATATTTTTCTCACTAATTAATTGGTGAGTTTAACACAGACTATAATGAAGGCTCTGGAGACTCTGTCATGAAGGTCATGCAGGCTTTACCAAGCATGAATTTGGCAGGATCAGAGAGAGGTTTAATGTTTAAACTGCTGAAGATTGGTGGAATATAATTGTGCACATGCCATCACATCACGTTTCTTCTTAGTAAGACTCCAAAGTGAGCAGAATGTCTAAATCTATAAGCAAAAGAGCAATTGGAGAAAGTCAGATGCAAAACTGGCATGTGTGCTGGGAAAATGTTGAGCTTTTCTGATAATTTGAAATGTGTCAGTCTAGGAATTTCTGAGTCATGACTTGAAAGGTCTTGCTCCTGAAAGAAGCAAAATGGATAAGAAGAGAGAAAAATTCCTAGTTTGAGGGGTTGAGAGAATCAAGAGGAAATGGTGAGGTCAGAGAGAAGAATACACTTAACATTTATAAGAATTGTCCTGTGTATTCTCACATGCAGGCTAGATCCCATTCTGCTTTCCTTCATGAGCATTGTCTAATAATGAAAAAAGCTGCATGTTTGATTTGCTCTCTTTCTGTGCAGCCCTGGCTATCTTTTGTGTCCCAGAGTAGCACTAACCACAGAAGGTAATACTGAGATCTATAATTGTGAAAATGCTTTGAAGAACATCACATGAGGAGGTGACCAAAACCCCAAGAGACAAATGTGATATTCAGAAGCAGTGAATTGGTGTTGCCGTTACAAAATCTGCTAACTGGAATTTTAAAAATTAATTGCTGTGAAGGCTGTTCAGGAACTTATTAGTTCCAGTTCACAGTAGCCATTATGACCATGGTTTAAACATTGTTTTTAATAGAAAGTCTTTGAGTGAACCTGTGAGTCTTGCCCTCAAAACTGTAATTCCCATTACCATTTTGAAAAAAGCAGCAAGGTTTCAGGTACTGACCCTTCAGTCCTGCTGTTGCCTGCTCCAGCTGAGCGAAAACCAGACACTGTCCAGAAAGGAGGAAGAATGAGGGTGTGTGAGACAAGTAGAAAAGAAGATTGGAAGAGACAGCAATTGAGGAACTGACTTTAAAAAGGGTGATCTGGAGACACTGAATGCAGATTTCAGGATATTTGATTCCACACTAATACTAGCATATTTTGAATCTTTCCCTTCTTTTTGGGAAGAGGTTTTTCAAGCTAGGACTCTGGGAAAGGGACAACCAAAACACCAGGCTACAAACAAAGAACATGTCCAACATTTAGCCTGTAGTTTCCATTGCATTTGCTGTGCTGATGTCCAGACACACACGCTGTGGGATCACAGAGTGATTAGATACAGTCATTTAAATGAAACACGGTGGGGGTCAGCCCACTGCAGACAATATTAATGTCTGGGAAGCAGCACTGGCAATAGAGTACAGAAAGGGTAAAAAGACATTAAAAAGAATATTCCCTCTTCCCTCTCTTTTATCCTTTTCCTCTCTATATGGATAACTGATGTTAGAAGGGACTGATTTTGGCAGGTAGTGCTTGTGGGGAGTTTTATACTTGGTAGAGAGAAAGCTCCAATCACGCATCCTTCAGAACTGCAGTCAGATTTTCATAAAATGTGATACCAAATGTTGGGAGTGTTCTACAATATTTTCAGCTTAAAATGAGTTTTTTTCAAGAATCAAGAATCCATGTGTAAACTTTAAGACAAAATAATTGGCTGGTTTATTTGGAGTTAAAATGGATTTTAGGACGTTCATGTAACTGGAGCCTTGAACAGTATCTGGAAGAAAGAGAAAGGAGTTTCTTCAGAAACTAGGCAAAAGTATATTTATTGCTCCTTGAGGATTTAATTTCTTCAGAAACAACTGAACTTTTAGACTGATGTGTGTTTGATGTAGTAGCACTTTACTGAGCAGGAAGATACCTTTTGCTGCAGACTCTTGGGATATTTCTGAATCCATTTCTAAGGAATTGCTCTAAGATAACCCCAAAATGCAAAAATGAAAATTAAAAATTATTTAACCAGCTTGTGGAGAATGACTGGAAGTTTTTAATGGATTCCCAATTCTCACTTGGTTCCTAACAACATATCATACAATCATACAAGCAGCAGATCCACATGCTCAGCTTCTGGATGGACGGAAGGGTTTTTAAGTTTCCAGTGACTACAGAGAGGAGGGTAAATGGAGTCAGACTCCATCCCTTGCTATGTTCTGAAGCATTGTTTGCATTTAACTTGTTTGGCAAACACAATGTATAGTCCTGTCCTGAAGATCTCCAGCCACCTGGAAGTCTTTATGAAAAATGTGTTTCTTTTCACTAATGTCACAGCATTTTGGTTGTATATGAAGCCAATTTAATGTTCAAGCCCAGTGTCAGATTAGCAACTCTGAAACTCAGGTTCTACCTCTAAGTTCAGAAAATGGCCTGCAATAGAGTGTGCTAAGAAGTAATAGTCATTAGAAGGAAAAAACCACCTGTTTGCTTATCTACTAGTGTTGCTTTTCCCCTCTCAAACTGTTGGAATTGCTGCAAGAGCCTGTTACTGGCTCTGAGCTGAGTGGCAAGGTGCTGGTAGGGAGGGAAGATAAAAAGGAGGCCAGGCTCTCCTCTCTTGCCTACCATCTATCGATCCCAGCCTGTAAGAAGGGGGCACTTCAGAAAGCAGCCAGTGGAACAGGTTAGAAATGATGCACCAAAGAGAGCTTTCCTGGAAAATGTCAGCAGTGAGAGACATCAGTGAACTTCCCTGCTAATTTGCCTGGCCAGCAGCTTCTTTTCCCTTGTTTACCTTGTCACTTTGCCAAGTGTTAATCAGAGGCTTTAGAAAGGGAGGATTGAGGGAGTGTATGGAGTTCTGTTAGAAACCTCCACTTGAACTTCTAGGTCCATGATGTCCCATTCCCGGATGGAATTCCTCACAGTAGTGAGGACTGAGCTGGTCCTTCCAAGAAAGACCACCTCAGTGAGAAGGGACAAGTCATTCTCTTGACAGATTCAGTTCTCAGTGTCTGTTGCCAGCTGAGAGGCCACGTTGTATTACCAGGCCCCTACAGTACATAATCCCAGATAAATTACTAGAATTTTGCTCTTTGCTTATTTGCATAAGTATAGGAGTTTGGAAAAAAACCAAATGCTAATTATTCACAGCCCTCATCTCAATTTTAACTAGTTCACAGCACTGGTTTCTGTTTTTCTTTCAGCTAGTTCGAACATATTTTGTTTTGGTTTTGTTTATGAGCTGGGACTTAAACAACTAGTGTCTGGCTTCTGAGTGCCCAGGAAGTAGTTGCACCTCTGAAAAATGGTATAGAAACCAAGAGTCAACATAGTTTTTTCTTTTTGGTTTCCAGTTATTTCTATAATATATGGGTAGTTTTCTCAACTTCGTGGAAAAATGGAAAAGCCATAGTAAAAATTATTCTGAGGCACCGCTAACTTTCAGATGCTGTGAAAGTGCACTTCTTCTACCTGCTGAATGGACTTCAGCTCTTATGTGGTCTGAAGTGGTGAATAAAACTTACAGCTACTCAGCCCATCCCACTATGATTAAAGTACAATAAATACCTAAGCTGTCACTGGGAAAGTTACTGTTCTCAAGCACAGCTTCATCCTTATTTGCTTCCTGGCTTCATATGAAAGAGCCAGTTAAACATGTGTTATCAAAAGCCACTTTTACAGCTGTGATGGCAAAATTTCAGTAGAATTAAATTGAACTTTTGCCAGTTTTGTCAGTTAAATATTTTTTATTTCCAGATTTAGCTTCATCTGGATTTAAAAAGAAAAATTCACAACCCTGTGTTATATACTATGCTCACAGCTGAACATCTTGAAAAAAGGACATTTTTTGGTAGTAGTTTAATTTTTCTTAAGTGCAATATATAGTTCTCCTCACAGGACAGTATTCTCTTGAAGACAAAATTAGATAAAGAACACTTGAGATTTCCATTTGTGCAGAAACAATGGAAATTTATTTTTCTTTGCTAGAGAATGTGTTTATGAGCTCGGTTTTGTTTTCAATAACTGATGGTATCAGAGTTATCTTTAGTGAAGGGTTGGAAATAATTTATTTCAGTTGCTTGTGATCTCCATGGGCCTGAACTGAAGGCATTGCTTATTTGGGATGGGGACAAGACATAAACCCATGGTTAGCATGAAGGGGAGAGACAGTTTGATGGTATTGCTGAAGCATGTCCAGAGCACAAATATGAAAGCAGTTCCTGGGACCTGAAGGGATTCTTAACTCGAATGGCAAATTTTGATACACACATTTTCATTCTGAGGGCAGTTAACCATTGCAGTAACCTACAATGCAGTAACCCACAGGAGTGATGGCTTGTCTGGTTGGCTTTCTGTAAGCCATGCTCTGCTGGCACCGAAGATGACTTGGGTGAATTTTGAATATTCTGCCATTTATTAGGAGTGAGCCAAGAGGTCTGTGAGTCTCTTAAGTCCCTTAGAGAAGCCCATGGCTTTAACTCATGAGCATTTTGCCTTAGGAGTAGGATGTTCTTGCATTAGTGTTTATGTTCTCTTAAACTTTGGATAAACTTTACTGGAAATCAGACTAAAAGAAACCTGATGCAGACTTTTATCTTGGCCTTCAGTGTTTGCTTTCAAAGCAGGTTTGCCCTGCACAAGAGATTCATCATTTATTCTAGAATGAATGTCTTCTTCTTAGCCTGAGTAGATTTGTTCCATGTTTAGCATTTCTTACTGACATTTTATCCTATGAACATCACATTACAAGTGTGTAATTTTGTGTGTGTTAATAATTATAAATGAGTGCATGGCAGGCTATGATTTCAAAACATTGTGGCTGTTGCCTTTGAAGTCACCAAGTAATGTTACCATGCAGTAGAATAAGCAATGGTCCTTGTAGTAAATGTCTGTGTTGATTGCAGATGGTTGTAATGGGTCAGTCTTCTTAGGAAAAAAGCAATCCACACAAACAGACTTTGCCTTTTGCAAAGGGCAAACCTTTCCTTGCAGGTCCTGTGTGGTAAGAGATAATTTGGATATATTTACAAGGCCTGCAGCAGGTAGAGAATTGCAATGGATGAGTTTCTGCCTATGTTTGAAGCAAGCCAGGGCTAAGCAAATTTCAGGCATCTGGAAAAAAACACCACCACCCTTCCCTCAAAATTATGCAACGGAAGGAAATAAAAGGCAAAAAAGGGAAAAAGGCAATGCCTTAACTATGCCAGGGCAGTGGCAAAGAACCTTATACAGGTAAGGTAAAGAGGTCATCATGCTTTGGTTAAAAATTATGTGCTCACTATGGTTTTACTGGTTGCAGTGGTGTGGCCTGTGTTTTCCATGTGGTTGGGTCAGACAGTATGTTGCCCTGGAAGCCTCTTGTTCCTGGAGAATACCCAGAACTCCTCCACAGATACTGAATCCACTTCAGTTCAGCAGACTCATATTTGATAAACTTGATGTGAGCAATTCTTTGCCACCAATGGGTTTTAATTACAATTTTTTTCCACACTTAAACTTTTTATTTACTTACTTGCTTCCATTACAAATTGGCTTAAGAAGAAAAAAAATATCATCTTTGACTCCCTGAGGGGAAACATGATGAGGAGGGGCTTAAGTGACTTGGGCTGTTCAGCCAGGAGACTGAGGAGGCACAGGCACTGATCTCTTCTCTGTGGTGACAGTGACAGAACCCGAGGGAGTGGCCTGAAATTGTGTCAGGGAAGGTTCAGGTTGAATATTAGGAAAAGGTTCTTCCCCCAGAGGGTGTTTGGGCACTGGAACAGTCTCCCCAGGGCAGAGGTCACAGCACCAGCCTGACATTGCATTCGGACAGTGCTCTCAGGCACATGGTGTGACCCTTGGGTATGTCCTGTGCAGGGCTGGGAACCAGACTCGATGATCTTTGTGGTGTCTTCCAACTCAGCATATTCTGTGATTCTATGATTCCTTGCAAAAATGAGGTGTTCTCCAGCTGTTTTGCCCTAAGAGGGAGCAGTTACCCGAGCAGAGAGGAGGGAAGGAGCCCAGTCAGTTGGAAATATAGATATTGCCCCTTCCAGGGCAGCAGCTGTTTTCTTTCTGCTCTGTGATGATGCAGGTGCCAGGTATAGACTTTGCTCTCCTGGCTGCACAGCTTCCCTGGTTCTAGAATCAATTACCAATGCTGGGAGAGAGGTCTGGAAAATGGGGAGGAGTCCCACAAACTAGCCAGGATTTGGTGTCTTTGAACCATCCAAATCAAACACAGATTTTATGAGAATTTCCAAGTCACCAGTGGAAACTCAGGGTCTAGAATTTATAGTTTTTACACCTACTATAGTTCAACACTGCTTATTGTGATGGCTGCATATAGAAAGTGTTTTTATAGGATGCCATAGCAGTAGTGCAGGAGATGGAAAGCTGGAAGTAAGCAGTGCTTTCTCTGAATTACTAGCTTTGTGATCTCCATGGATCAGACACAAGGGGAGAAATTTAGTCCCACGAGCGAGTGCAGGAACACAACTCACTGGCTCTGCCTGTTGGAATATCAGAGTTTCAGGACTGGGAAACACTTGGATTGGGCTTTATTTGGGCATCAGATTTCGACTGATGAAACTCCTTTCTTATGTTTTAGCAAGAATCTGCTATAACCAATAATAACTCTCTCCATGAACAATCTTGTGCTGTACCACTCTTTGGTGGGTGAATGTTTGAAGGAAAATTTGCTGTAGCACTAAAAATTTGACTTTTCTGGGCCACACAGTAATTTATAGCTATGAGGCTTGGAAGACTCTTCTAACTTACAATAGTTGCACGTTGGTGTAGTCCAGAGGCAGCTTTCCACAGGAAGTGCAGCCTGGAAAGTGGCTGATGCCTCTGCATACCATACTGATGAAACCACCATGGCAGCAGGAATGTTTAAGACCCCAAGAATGACATTTCCCTTCAGAGGCTGTCAGGGGAGGGACAGAAAAAGAACCAAATAATTTTTAATTTTCACCTCCTTCCTTCTCTGCCATCTGTTTTTAGATGAAAAATAACGTATGGAACTATAATCCTGGTTAAATAATTAGCACTGCTCACACTTTTGATCAACATGTGACCGAATACTATTTCCTTAGGTTTACCAGGTGAGAAAGGAGAGAAAGGCAATCCAGGTGTTGGAACACAAGGACCTCGAGGCCCACCAGGATCCACAGGTAAACTTACATTTGAGGCATCTGGATTAGACCACTCTGACCCATGTGTGAAGAAGCCTACAGCAGCTCTGTCTTTCTCCTTAAGGAGAGTAGCAGTTCAGGCACCTTAACTGTCATAATGTTCTTCCTATGTAATATCATGTTGGGATGTGCCACATGATGGTGTCACCCATCACACAAGTATTTTCATTTTCCCTATGATAAACTGCTTCTCCAAGCCCACCTTTTAAAAGGTGTTTCAAGTATTATTTTTTTCAGACATGGGTTCTAGAAGGGGAAGAAATTAATCTGGACTAATTACATTTGTTTTCATTGACTTAATGTCATACCTAAACGTGAGTTGACAGAGAAACATATAGTAATTAAGCACATTTTATCACATGGATTTATGTTTAGGTCCTAAAAAAGCGGAATGATAACCAGGTCCTGTTGAAAGAGGAGTAAAATTGCATTGACCTCATGAGGATATCCTGGCCATTAGGCACTGGTATCAAGTCACAGCATTACCCAGAAACTGTATTGAAAGGGAGTGGGAGGAATCAAGAGCTGTGCAGGCATCCAGGGCTGTCCTTTCCCCATCAAAATCCCTTTCCAGAAGTCTGATGTTTGGTGAAACATTTGCTCCAGTTCTGCCTAGAAGCTCTCTCTGGCAAGGAAAATGAAGCAGTAGCCAGAGAAGAAGCTCACTGGAAGTGGGTCTCCTCTCAGGCTGCTGCTCTGTCTTCCCTGCCAGAGGCTGAAGTCTTTCCCTCAGCTTGCCCAGGGGAGTCAGAGCCAGGATGCCTTGCTCCTCCTCTCAAGCTGTCTCCTGGAAGTGTCTGTAACACACTCAGTGCCATGTTTTCCAGGCCAGGAAAGATAGCCTCATATCCCTGCTTTTGTGAAACACACCATGCAGGTGTTTCATCTCCCTGTTCTATGCAGGACCTCCAGGAGAAAGTCGAACTGGCAGCCCGGGACCACCAGGATCTCCAGGCCCACGAGGTCCTGCTGGTCACACGGGATCCCCGGGCTCACAGGGTCCTGCTGGGCCTCCAGGGTACTGTGACCCATCCTCCTGCGCTGGGTACGGCATGGGAGGTGAGTAGCGAGGAGTCGGGACAGCTGCCGTTTGCAGAGGTGTGGGTGGCATTTTCTAACAGCCCAAGTGAGATGGAGGCTACCCATGAACCTTGCACTAAAATGTGGTGGCTCCCTAAAAACCTGCGTGTCCAGTGTGGCTCTACTTTGTGGGACTGCAGCATGAAGAAAAGGTGACCCAGCGTAGTGACCAAAGGAAAGTGACCACCGTCTGATCCCAGCCTGTAAAACTGATCCTGCCTAGTGGGTTTTGTCCTGTACATGTTTGTGTAGTTGTATGAGCCTGCTCCATCTCAATATTCTGTGTTGAAGCCCTACCAACTCATGTTTGTGACAGCAGAGTTTTTATACTTGTAGTTGTTCAAATGTGTTGCTCAACCTCCCCTTCCATGTGCCTCTGAGTGGCATGAGAGCATGACCTTTACTAAACCTGTAGTAGTGTAACCTGGCACAGGGATGCACGTGTCCATCATTAACCAGTGAAGCCGTCTGGACAAAATTATTCTTTCTGTATCTTCTCTGTATCCTACTTTCCCGTCTTGTTATAGCACAGAGAGGCCATGGGAAGAAGTTAACGCAATTACCAAAAATTTTATCACCCAATCTAAAATCAAAATTTATTAGTAAAGCGCTAAACTACAAATGTTATGCATAAGGCATATTTGTTTGATGTTTACAGTTTAATCTGTCCCTGAGCTGATTTGTATGTTTTACTTACCTGAATGTTTTTGTTGTCGTCTCTTCCTATCCTTTTCTCCTCACTTCCCCTCCCCGTTGTTCATTTCCTGTTTGAAGGCCCAATCCCTTACAATGGCTACCAGTCCAGAAGGTGAAAGGCTCATTCTGGTTCAGGTCTCATTGGGCTGAAGGTCAGAGATGGATGCTGAACTGCTCTGTGCTTTCCAGCAACGATAATGACTACCACTAATGAACTTACAGCTGCTGTACATGCACTTGGCTTCCTGGCACTGCTAAAAATTATTGCCTGACCCATTTTTGCCTGCTAATCATGTATTCTAGCCCATAATTGGAATAAGCTATAGCAGGCAGAGTGTGCAGTGTATAATGAGCACAGTATTACAACCGGACATTTGACAAATTTTGGTGGTGGTTTCCAACTAACTTGGCTGTCTGTTGGTGGGTTTCCAATTGCTCCAGCTTATTAATTTTGTTCAATGTTTTCATTGTTCCTTTATGTGAATAAAAGATGTGTATTTAAAGATTATATATATATACTCACACACATGATCTAGAAATATATCTATATATAAAATGTCAATTTCCTAATGAATGCTTTAATTTTCTACTCCCCTTCTCCTGTGTTAACCGTATGAATACTCTTGGTGGTGGTGGGTTAAGGTGGATACGGTGAGCCAACTGATCAAGACATCCCAGTAGTGCAGTTGCCACATAACTCCTACCAAATCTATGACCCTGAGGACCTTTATGATGGTGAGCAACAGCCGTACGTAGTTCACGGGTCCTACCCCTTACCATCCCCATACTCCCAGTCCTATCCATCACCTCATCTTGCTCAACCAGAGTTCACTCCTGTTCAAGAAGAGATGGAAGCCGTTGAGCTGAGATCCCCAGGAATCAGTCGCTTCGCAAGGAGGATAGCCAAAAGGAGTGCCAAGACCCCAGTACACATGAAGGCCAACGGAAAAAGCCCCTCTCAATGAACTGTTTAAAAAACATTTTATCACACCTGTGTTTGGCCTTTTGTCCTGGTGCCTCACCTGTCACTGAAGATGTTTACAGGCTCTTATGTTAGTGGAGAGAAAAGTGTACATGGCCAGTTGACACAACAAGTAATGGTAATTATCTTGCATGCTAGAAGTTTAGTATGTTAGTGGGTTGGTGCTAGCTGATGATGAAAGGTCATTTGTAGATCTTTCTCTGGAGTACTGTTCTGTTCACTCTTCAAACTGTATCTGAAGAAACACATCTGGCTAGGTGGTGTATGTAGAACCATTCAAAAAAGTTAATGTTTTGTTATCCATTTTTTCCCAGTTGATTACTTTCTGTTTGTTTTGGATGAATTGATTTACTAGCAGAGTAACCTGACTAAATCCACTGGAGAACAATGCATCAGGTGTCCTTGCACCCAGGTTATTATCCTTTTGCAAAGATTTCTTACATTAACTGTTTTCTTAACTCACCTAAAATAAATATACAAGAATGTTCCGTGGGAGCACACTGATAATTTATTGTGAACCTCTTTCATTTCTGTTTTGTATGCAAATAAAAGTGGCAAGCTTTTGTATGGTAATTCTGTATTCATTTGATTTTTAACTCAAAACAATTGCATTAGATCTTCAGGGGACAGAATGTAATAAGAAAGAAATACATTTCCCGTTTTTAACCCTTTGGGGCAACAGTTTTATTTTAAAAGACGTAGTATAAGCATTGTTTAGCCTTGTTTTTTAAATTGTATATGGACAAATGCAGAGAGTAATTATGAGCTGAGATAATTGTACCAGCTGCAGATGTGAGAGTCCACACATTGACATGCCCAAGTCAAAAGACTGGCAGGTGTAGCTGGGATGACAACCTGATCAGCTAACGAGGAGAGGAAGGCAAAACACCAACCCAACCACTTGAGCACAGAGCAATTCATCATCTACACACAAGGTAAGATGTAAAGAGACTCAAGAAACAGCTCTAAACAGCACTGGAGACTGAGCAAGATTTAGTTCAAGAATGGGCATTGAAGTTGAAAGCATAGGTTTGGAACACTTTCTTTAGCCTTATACAGACATGGAGAGGCTGTCCTGTACATCTCAGGATTGTCTTCCTGCTCATCCCTGACTGAGAGGGGGTCTAGCCATATTCTACAGCAAAGAAAAGCCTGTCAGGTTTGGCCTCTGGCCTCTGCCAGCAGCTCCCTTAATTCACCAGGAAGATGAATGGGTACCTTTACAGTGTAATCTCAAATTATCTCACCTAGAATTCAGCCTCATTAGCAGCACACACGATTTGCACATGTGACTAGCAGGCTCTGGCTGGGGGCTAGATACCTTCCTAGGCTCTTTCTGTTTTCCCATTACTTCTTTCACCTCTGACTCCAACCATTTTCTTGGGGGAAGGCCAAAAAAGTTGATAGAATGTGAGCTGAATGTCATTTCATTACCTGCACTTGCATTTAAAATAGAAGGTAGAAAAGTATAATGTAGTTTAGGAACTTTATTTTTTAGCAGCTCAACTCCACTTGACAGAACACTGAGGCCCCATGTGAGCATGGCTCTCTTGGCCACAAGCAGGTACCACAGCCTGGCACATGAAACTGATACTCAGAGGTGTTATTAAAACGAAATACAGTAATGCCTGGCGTCTCAGGGTTAATTTCCCTGCTGGCACTGGCTGTGAACACCCATGTTAATTTACCCCATCCCTCTGCCCCTCCCTGGTTAGCCCACTCCCATTCATGTTCTACTGACACAGCTCAGATTTCTGCCTGAGAGATGCTGACCTGCAGGTCCTGTGAGAAGGTCACTGATGGAAAACAAGTCAACTTTCAAGCAATTCTGCCTGTGTTGTCATTGAAAGATTCGAATCTCCTGCTAACAGTGCACAGTATATTAGTCCTGACTGGCTGTCCTGCAACATTATATGCAAATCTCAGGTTCTTGTGGGACCACAGAGAGTGATAGGGGACAGGGATATAGGGACACAGCATAATCAAAATGATCAAAATAAGGCAACTGGTGTTATTTACTCCATGTAACAGCCTGACCAAATCCCTGAGGCTGCTTGTGGTGTGCAGTCGATGTCACCTGTGCTATGCCAATCCAACAGGTCCCACACCAGTCTCCTGGGCTGGGGGAGCAGCTGGAAGCAGCACAGCACCCCTCTGCTCCCAGGGAACTGGGGTGCTCTGGGCCTGAGGGATCCCCCATGTGGGACAGCTGCACAACCAGCTGCCACCACCACCTTGTCCTCACGCCACAGGGATGTGCATGGAGTTAAATGACTCCATTAAACAAATGGCTTGGGGATAATAAAGTGGCCATACTCTCATTCCAATTTTATAACAGTTTATATACTAAAGCACAAGCTTCAATTGCAGTAGTTAATTTAACTTTCTATTTACTGTGCCATTTACTGGCACCATGCTGACCAGAATGCTTCTGGTATCATTGATCATATAGTCATTTGCTGGACATATCTTGGTAATAAAGAGTAACTAACTAGTGGGCTCCACCCAATTATAAAAATACTATTCAGGAACTGTATGTATGCCAAAAGAAGTAAGACACAGTCAGTCAAGATTTTCTCCAAAATCCAGTCTCTGAATAATCAGAGTGTCTTGTATTTTTTCCGGACTACCTAAGAAACTGAAGCTGCTGACTGAAGTATTCAGCATGATGAACAGCTGATGCCACATGGATCTTACCAATAAATTGTGTACTGTGTCCTTACACAGAAAACACCATTTACTGCAACCTAGGCCTTTCAAAAATACTTTCACTAGTTAATGCAGTGTAGTAACTGACTTGGAAGTGCAGGCTGCACATTCATTAGATAGGAATTTTTCCTGGGATAAGCCCATCTGAATGTCAAAGAAAGGCCCAATACCAATCCATTATTTCATGTAATGAAATATGGTTATAAAGAAACAACTGGTTTTTTTCCTGTATGATGCTTGTATGAAACAGATGTAGAACACTCAAATTCTCCTCATCAGACATTGTAAAATTTGGCAAATAATGTACTATGTTTCCTACAACACAAAAAACAACAGGTGCTTTACTTATCTACAGAACAGCTTTGGTTTGAGGGCTTTCAGAGCAGGAAAGCAGACAGGAATTTCAGGGAAGTAGCTTGCGAAAGTGAAGTAAATTTTAACACTTTTTTTGCATCATTCAACACTTAATGTTTGGTTTCCTCATTGGGTTTTCATAATAAAAATGTCACTGCTTTGTTCTGTAATATGTTCCTTGAAGTAAGTAAGGCATGTTCCTGTGACTTGAATGAAAATCAGATTGAGGCTGAAGGGGGAAAAAAAGGAAAATTATCTCCCTGTTGATCTACCTTTAATGCCCGTTATTTCAACAAGCTCTTTAACAAAATCTGTTCTACACTGGGCTGTCAGCAGACCTCCTCCTAGTGAGGAAGAGTCACTCCAGAAAATGCACTGCACAGCCCCAAAGGAGTGTTCTGGTTGGTAACAGAGTTACCAACAGTCTGGAGTCCAGAGTGTGCCATCTTCAAAAGCCATGCCCAGTGGAGCAGTGCTCTCCCTGGCTACTTTGCAAGGCAGACAGAACCATAGGGATATCGAATCTCCCAATGACAATCATGTAACATCAAGAATAAAATACCATTAGGAACACCTTTAATGACATTCAGCAGCTAGAAAGTAGAGTCACCCTTGCTGTTGTCATTCAGCACACTGAAGATTTAGATGCAGATGAACAGTAGTCTGAAAAAGTAAGATTATAAAAAAAAAAAGGAAGTTGTCAGTTTGTTCTTTAGAGCACAATGTATCAAAAGATGGCCAAAACTCAAGGATGAAAAATTATGGCTGGTGTCCATAACTGTTCTCTGCACCTGCTGCACGGAATTAAAGTTTTGCAACTTTTAGAATGAGCTGCTTCATAGCAGTAGTCAATGTATTGTTTCCATGAGATGCAAATACTCATTACAAAGGTATTAATTCTTTAATAACAGTATCAAATCAAATTTCATTAAAAATACCAGATCATACAATGCAGAGTACAGATGGTATTTACAAGATAATACCTATTCTTAGCTATTTCAAATACAGTAATTTCTATAATCTTACCAAGTCAAATTTGCTAACAGCTGTCAGAAACATTCAGTATAGAAGGGTTGACTGAGCTGCACAGATTCTTCCATATTAGAAGAATTTTCTTTGAAGGAAGAGAGACACTCCTGATGGCACTCCTTCTTTCACTGTTATTACTTCCTTCGAAAATCTTTAGGTCTGTGGGAGAAAAGAAAAAGTATTTTAAGAAAAGTGTGTGCACTACAGTGGCTTTGCTTTAAGGCTGCAGTAGCAGCCTCATCTAGTTTTATTTTCTTACTCTGGTGAAGTTTTTTTGACAAAAAAGAATATTTTCTGGATTACACAAACAAGATAGAACAAATTAAAGAAATTTACTAAGACCTCTAAGAATTTACAGACATCAGGACTAGCTGGTCACTCCTATTTTCCTAAGCAAAACAAAAAACCATCTCAAACTGAATGCAGTCTCACAGGGCTTTAAACACAGGCACTGATTTGTCTCCACTTTTAAAAACGGAATAATCCATGCATAAGGTGCTGTTTTAGTTAACAGCACAGTCCACCACAACACTACTGAAATAGTTAAAGCTGATGATTTAAAAAACCTCTCATTTCAATCTTAAAAGTTCTGCAATCCCCTTTGCTTGGATGACAGATGTGGAAAACATTCAGACAGAAGCACACTGCTGTTTGCAACCCTCTGTGATCTCCTGTTCAGGCACATCTCTCCCCCTGCCTGCCTGCCACACATCCACTGGCTGCAGGAACCCCACTCTTCCTGAAACCACACAGCTCAGACCAGCTCATGGCTTCTAGAATGCCAAGTTTGCAGACTAGATGCACGTCTACATCCCTAAGATGTCCTGCAGAGAAGCTGCACATCCTGGACTCTGCCCAGTCACTCCCCAAACCCCCAGTGCAGGCCAGTGGTCCCTGAGGTGCCCAGGACACGGCTGGCATTTGCCAGTCTCTCCTGGCAGCCCCCATCCCACACACACCTGCAGCCTGCAGGAACACAACGCTCCTCACGGCTCCTCTCATCTGGGAGTCAAAGCAGGTTGGGGAACTCTCCAGGACTCAACAGGAGAGGTATTAACAAAGGTTTTAGAGACATCTAAAGGAACACAGGGCCAGATTTGCTGTGAAGCTGAATGAAAAATTCTGGCATACAGGAAAACCTGCAAACCACTACAGTAACCAAATTAAATTTCCAAAGGTGGCAAATTTTATCTGTAATTTAGCTCAATAATGGAAATGAAAAGCAGACAGCTTACTTTAAAGACTAAGAGTTTAGATGGCTGCAGAGATGCCACACAGAAATCCAACACTTGTTTAGTCCAATGTTGCAGTTTTAGAATTTGCCAAGCAATAGCACGGCGAAGTGAAGTCATTCACACAGCTCTTTTATGAGTCTATAGGTTCTCACATGAAAGCAACTCTGGAATCCAGTTTGTGTTATTTTAAGAGTGGCATATAAGATGGTGTGAATTTTATGGAACAACTGTAATGAAGAGCTAGTGTTCATGCTGTGATGAATCACAAAACTGCTTTGTTCCCCATTTAAATACCATATTCACTATTAACATTTGAACTTGTATCTTTTGTGCATGACAGAACTGCTGCAAGCACCATATATGTTGTTTACATACTTGCTTAATGTTGAACTTGAATGTACTCAACGTTTGATGGCTGGTGTGAGCTGCGAAGTCAAGTCCCATTTCCTAGAATCCCAGACTTCAGTACTTGGAGATATTCATAGAATCAGAGAATGGTTTGGGTCAGAAGGGACCTTAAACATCCTCTGGCTCCAGCCTCTCTGCCATTCCACATTTTGTTACTTAGATCTCACCCTGCATGCCAGAATAGTTATTTCATTATATCAAACTGTTTGTGGAGTAGTAAGAATATGGAATTTTGAAAAATTCTCAGCAGTGACTTAGAAGTTTTCTCACTACATCCATCCTAGACAGGTGGACAGTGCTGGAAGATTTTAGGCAACGCAGCATGGCAAAGACATCCTTGTCTTGCAGCTTATAGTTATCACTCTTCATAGGCCAATCCATCCTCTTGTACATTGCTCAAAGGATTTTTACATTCTTCTATGAATGGCTCACTTAAAACTTCAATCTAGGGTTATGATGGAATGCTGCAGAGCTACAGGTCTCACAACACTTTGTTCTGGGGTAAAAATACTTTTTTTTTCCTTGCTTGCTTGTAATCTGCATTTCAACTTTAATGCTCATTGTCCTAAAATTTAAATGCATAAAAATGCATAAAACACTGGACTCTTAGTTTGCAGTCTTATGAAGTTAATGAAGCTTAAAGACAGGATTTTCCACACTGAAACACTTGTGTGAACAAATACAAAAGTTTTTAAAGCCTTTTCTATTGCCACAGTAGGCTTTTTATGCCCACTAGTACTTGGCTTTTGGACTGCTTTTGAAGAGTTCTTGGCACCAGGAAAGCTAAGCCTTGAAAAACACTGCTTTTGGCAAAAGTGTTACAGGCATTTTGTCAGACGAAGAATATGAACCCATAAAAACGTTGTCTACTTAGAGAGAATTATGAACTATTTGTGAGCATCAATGGGTATCTGCTCATTGGTAAGTGACACAAATCCATGTCAGAGTCTTCTTCTTTGATGGCAGTGCTTTTGCCTTTCCTCAGCAAAGGCCTGAATTTATGCACATGGAACAAAGGAAATGCTATCTCCTAGAACAGACACTTCAGAAATTCACCCAAAGGCAAGACTTCGCATAGCTGATTCTCCTTTTTATTTTTAAAGTAACATTCTTGTGGGAAACAAAGCTCTGCTGTATATTGACAGGAGAGACTCCAAGACAGAGGAAAATGGGGGAACATGGGAACCAATGTCTCTGCAATCTATGCTGAAGTGCAAACTATTACGGGTTCACTGAAAATATGCAAGATTAGTCTGTGCAGCAGATGTCTGCCACCAAAATATGTAAAAAATATTTGTCTCACTAACAGTTTTATACTCCACATAAGAAGTGTTAAGACATTTCTGTGAGTTCTAGGCAAAATACTCAGCAAATTAAATCAACAACCCATTAGCAACAGGAGGCCTCTCAGTGCTTCTCTCTTAACAAATGCTTTACCACTGAGTAAAAGGCACTGAAGAGCTGGTCCTAAACTCTGATTACAGCTTTTAAATCTCTTAAAGCTGCCCAGGGAGGTCATGGATTCTCCCTCTCTGAAGACACTCAAAACCCACCTGGACGCATTCCTGTGTAACCTGCTCCAGGGGACCCTGCCTTGGCAGAGGGATGGACTGGATGATCTCCATAGGTCCCTTCCAAACCCTCACAATCTGTGATTCCATAGATTCTCCCAATTTTTATCCATACTCATAGCTATCAGAGGAGAAACACAGCTGATGTAAAATGCCAACAATCCACAGCCACTGAAACTTACAGAACAGATAAACCTGCACATATGTCCAGCTCCTAGGATCAGCTTTTGTGATGGAAAATAAAAGCCTCTTAATGGTCCCCACTGTAGAGAGCTTCCCAAAACTCTGCAGAATTAATGTACTTCATATAAATGTTGTCTTTTGATATGGATGCCAGCCCTACACTCTGCAGTGTTGAAAAAAACCAATGGACTGTGAGAGTTTTCCCATTTACAGGAAAACAGTAACTTCTTTGCTCTGTACTCCACTTCATGAAATAAGATAGAGGACAATCTAAACCCTAGAACATGGATAAGCCCTGCCTTTCTTCATGGCCTTTAAAGATGACTTGAAGAGGCTTGTGTCCTTGGGCTAAAGCTTGCCATTGTAAATTTTCTCTTCAGTGTCTCTGCAGATTTCAGTTACAGTTATGTTTTGAAAATCACTGCAGAATGTAGTGCTGGCATCTGTATCATTAATTAATACTGAAATTTGGTGAACATACACGAGCTCCCCTAGCAACTCCAACCAACTCCAGCATACACCCCTTTGTGCAGCTGCATAAAACAAGGTTGTCTTTAACCTAGGTCAGTTCTCTGACTCTCCATTCTGTTGCCACACAAGCAGAATGGAGAGGCAGGAAAAGTGATGGATGATTCTTAAAACCTAGCCTTATTGCCAGAAAAATGCTCACAAAGCTATGACCTCAGCCTCCAAACATCTCAGATGGCAAACAGAAACTAACAGCACAAAAAGACCTACTTGCATATCTGCAGCTATGATGGGACCCCCACTTCACAGAATACTCAATATTCCTTGTCAGTGTGATGTGAAATATCCTCTTTCAACAGTATTTTTCCTGTGAGGAAGGACAGGACAGAGACCCTCTGCAACAGTTAAATGTGTTCAACTCTCAACTCCTGGAGTGAATATTTATTTCAATCAACTCTGAAGAGACTTGCTGCACTAAAGCTCCATCTTTATTAAATTCTTGTCAGCACATTCCAGCAATGATGTTTCCCTTTGCCTAGCAATCCTTTGTGGAGGTAAAACAGCCTCAGAAAAAATAAAATAAGGGGGGGTGTGTGTATTACTCTATGAAGGCTAAATCTAAGTAATCACTAGTCTATGTTATACTGCAACTAACTTGATTTCAAAAATATACAGGACAACTTCACCATCTTATTTCTAGGCAAACAAGCTAAAACCTTGTAGCATCTTACAGCAGGCACGTTAGCATCACTAACCTCAAAGAAATAATAAAGGTAAGGCTGTAGAGTAATATAGGACACTGTCTATTCTATATGTACAGCAGTTATTTTACAATCCAGACAATATTTAAAAAAATATTTTCTCTTAATTTTTAATGACTCAGAATACCTCTTCAAAACTATGTATTTTAATCCAAATGACTTTGTTTCTTAGAACTTCAAAATGCACTGGGATTAGCTATAACAATATAATTTGTAGTCAACATTGCCCTTCCTTCTTCTTCCAAAAGAAGTGACACACCTCCCTAGTTTCTTCTACCACATGCTGCTGATAAACAGCATTTGATAACATGACCTTATCTTCTTTCAAGCTCAAAAAACCTGGGTAGCCATCTCTCCACAAACAATCCCTACTCACACAGCTTTGCTGTTACATTGCATTGTCTGAGACTTTTCAAAACAAGTTTTATGAAGTCAAATCTCGTGGAATTGTTACAGTCATTTGTGTGCTTGCAAGCCTGTATTAATGACTGCTAATGGTTTCAAACGTGCCTCTGCTGAGGAGTAAGACAGTCAGTGCTGCACAAGAAGTGACCTGTCAATACCTGCTCTTGACTCAGCAATGCACACCTGGGCTCGAAGCTCTGTCTCAAATTGCAATTTTCTCTTCACCTGCGGGCAATCATCTCACCGTTGGAGCACATGACCCAGAGAACTGGAGTTCCCTGGAATTTCTGCACTCTCAGCAGCAGTAACAAGGAGCGTTCAGAAAGGATTTACTTTTGCATCAGCACTGCAAAAGGTTGTGGTGCCTTAAGGCTAACTAATGTCACAGGCTAATACAGCGACTGAGATGAGAGCAGCGGTACAAGAGCAAAATTTGAAGAGTACAGGCTTAGAATTCTGTTAAGATTTTACTGCTTCCATACATGAGAGAAAGCACTCCAGATGCATGAAAACCCCTTTAAAATTAATAACCATCCTGTAGGAAAGGCACATCCATCTCTTCCAGTCACAGTCTGTACAATACTTTGTATTACCTGAAAAATTTAATGTCTGGTAGGATTCCCATTTGCATAGGTTATTAATCAAAAACAAAACCAAAAAAGTATCGGTCTTAAGTCACAGTTATCAATATGTTTTAAGAGTAACTCACCCCAGAGGGTTTTAGTGGCTGCTATGTTAGCTTTTTATTCAGCAGCCTTTTTTCCCCCTTGCCCCCATCCTCTTTCCTGAACAGTGTAGCGTTCCCCAAAAGGCTGAAGGAGGCTTTTGACTGTAGTTTTACAGAAGCTCTCCCTGATTTCCTTATACAAGTTTCAAGAATTTTAAGAAACAACAAGGATAAAATCTCTCCAAACTTGCCTGAAACACTAGAACACGTGAAGAAATAATTGGCATTAAAGTACTTCTAACCTAGCCCTAATTTTTTAAGTACTTAACAAGTGATATCCACTAGCCCATAAAGGTCTCATTTAGGGGAGTTTGTAAACAACACTGTTTTGAACAGATGACAGACTGGGGAAGACCAATCAGTGAAAAGATTTTGTGGACTGCTCATGCCACTTAGTTACTAGCCCTCAGCCACCCTGATCCCATTACTCTGTGCTGGCAGGCACACTCAATCTGTATTACTGCGATGCTCTTCTCCATAATTCTGGAAATCACCATCACAGGAATGTGAAATTATTGCTAACTGATGACAGTTGTCTGCTTACACAGAATAGTTCTATGGCTCATCTTTCATATCTGCTTATTAAAGGCAATAGGTGGCTTTTAGCCTTTTCTTGTAACAAAAGGTTCCAAACAATTTGGTTTTGTCTAAAATTAGTGCACAATACACACAACATGGAATTTGCTGTCTGTCACACATTTTAAGGTTATTTTATGAATAAACTATGAAATTTTGAGTATTTAAGATTTGTTTTTATACAAAAACTTCAACACAGAAACAAAATTTACTGTAAATTCGGAAACAAGAGGAATAGATGTATTTTTCAGGAACACTTTGCAAGTTGTGCCAAAGTCAATAGCTATCAGGTAAGGAGACTATAGCTAAAGGGGATTTCTGAACACATTTCATCTTTTTCAGTAACCACACTAGTAAATCAAAACCCCAGGATTAGACATGGCTATCATTCCCTGTAAAACCAAACTCTGTGGTTACACTCAAACATCAACAGTTTGGTGCTGGGGGAAGAAGAATCATTCTTCTACTCAAGGTGTACCTTTATCCCATGGTAGCTCTATGCCTCTGGTAAAATCATCAGTGAAATAGCTAATGATATTTCAACTATCATTAACTTTCCAATTCACACTGTGGCCTATTCTAAACCCTCAATTCCTCTGCTTGGGGCACAAGAACCATTTCCATGTTGGTGTTGTTCTCATGCAGACTGTTGTCTTGCCTAAAAAGCACTTGTACAAGTATAACTTCTTTTCCTTGGAGAACAAACCACAGTAACAGAAGCTGCATTTTGTAACAAGAGTAAGAAAAGGTGATACTGCCATGACAGTACACCTAGAGTGACTAATCCTCTTATGCAGAAACAAAACTTAAGATGTGTATTTTGTGGTCCTCAGCTGCAACTTGTTTCCATTTTTCTACATAAAACTAGCACTTGCTGTAATTTTAAAAAAGTATCCTTAAATCAAGTTATCTGATATGCATTTAGGTACTCAGTGAAATTAAGAATGACTTATTAAAATTTAAAATAATTTGGTTACAACTTCAGTTTCTGTAAAAGCAAATTAAGCAAAATTGATCTAAGCTTTTTTAAACTTATTGTAATTCCTTGATTTTGACCTTGCTTATACGAATTCTGTCTGGAAAAATATTTAAGTTAAATCAATGGAATATACTTGTAAGCTTCATCTTGTTAAGATGATGCTTTTTGAAAACAGAAGGTTACTCTTTTAGTGATATGTTCTACTAAAAACTGTAGGACTGTGTACAGAGCAGCACTGTACACTTGGCTTTGGACAAAGAATTACGTTATTCTTCAAATAAACAGAGAAGTGGGTGAAGGAATGGTGAAATACTTTCCAGACTTACTGTCAGCCACAGAATTGAAAAAAGGAAATCTAGACATTTATAAAAGAGTGATTAAAAATTAATCTAACTCTAATTTCACCTGGGCAAGTAGTTCAACAGTATCATATACAACCATTCTCCTATTCCTTGTCAAATTTCCATTAATTTAGTTTACGTTCTCACTATGAGATAAGGTTTTAAGGGAAGGGGAAAGTAGCTTTGAACTTTCTTTTTGGGAGCCTCTTCAGAAAGCTCAAGTAAAAAGGCCCAGTTACCCATTTATTATCTCTTACCTTCAACTCTCATTTTAGAAACAACCTAAGCTGCCCCCAGGTAAAGGGCATGAGAATTGGTAGCACTGATCTGTTTTAGGCATGCCAGAGAAAAGCCAGTAATTGAATTCAATAGGCTAAACAATCTGAACATGAATGTGTTGGATTTTTAACATGACTAAGTTACTGACCCTTCTTGATTAGTGTCCAGTTGCTGCCTGCAGCTAAAACCTGATGTAGAGGACAGCAATTTTCTTCTTAAATATCTGTATGGATTTTTGTCCACAGGAATTTAGATCCAGCTCTGGTAGACTGAAATGTGGGACTTGGTTACCTCCAAGTCTCCTGTTAAATAAAATGCTACACAAAATCCTGAGACATTTTATGCCCTTATTATTAAAAAACCCAGAAGTCACAAGTGGTAGTTCCTAGATTTGACTGGGGATTAATGATCTCCAGTTAGTTAATGTAATTTCTACCAAGAGGCAAAAAGGCCACAGAAAATGAACTGCCAGAGGGATTCCTCAGAGAGTACATTGGAACAGAACTGGGCTGGATTGGCAGGATTGCATTTTCCTGGTTTATACAGTTCGTATTTTAGGAAAAAGTAAGACTGGCTGCAGTGTTTTACAGAAGTTTGTGTTGGCCAAGTCTTCTCTCAACACTGCTACATGCCCTGCTTTGTGAGAGAAGATGAGCACTCAAGTTGGAGGGGCAATACTTAGCCCAAGATAAAAACCAAATATTACCAAGTGAGACATATTATGAAACACAAAACAAATCCCAAGAAGCTACAGACACTCTACAACTGAACAGGAACTAAGAAAAAGATTGGAGAAATTTAATTTGGTACCAAATTTTTAAAGGCTAATGAGCAAACTTGAGATGGTCCTTATAAAAATGGCTCAAGGCCTCACCATCTTCGGAGACAGCTTTATGGTTTTCCCTCTGCTCTTCTCAAGGTAACTAGAGTGACCACTCCAAAACTTCTTCCTTTATTTTACCTCATATTTCATTGTAGGGAGAAAAAAAAATTATAAACTTAGTAAAAACTTCAAGTTATAATTTGTAACACAGCACATCACTGGAAATACCCTAAAGGTAATTTCTCTATGCAATATTATGTCAAGTGTCTTGGTGTTGGCTCCTCATGAAGTCATCTCAAGAAATTAACAGACAAAAAACTTAATAAAACCTGTTAGCATCTTGCATATATAAAAGTACTATTTATAGCATCATTTCAGCCACATAATAAGGATATGTCTGGTGTATTCCTCTGTTCAGTTACTACATTCCAGAAATAATTTGTGTAACTAAAAATAGAAACTT
The DNA here is from genome assembly GCA_013399835.1 of Leptocoma aspasia. Taxonomy (NCBI): domain Eukaryota; kingdom Metazoa; phylum Chordata; class Aves; order Passeriformes; family Nectariniidae; genus Leptocoma; species Leptocoma aspasia. The sequence continues at coordinate 686,992 of VXAX01004657.1, forward strand.
GCACTAGAAATTGTGGAATTGTGCAAGATAAGTACTGCTGCAGTTTTTCTAACAAAACAAACAGGAAAGGAAGCGGTGGCTGAGAGGATTTCTTAACCCAAAAGCTTTTCTGTTTACCAGTGCCCACAAATCTGTTTGCTGGGAACATCACAGGTGGCTTCTGGTTGCCTGAGTCTGACAAGGCTGGTTTTAAGGACACAAAACTGGGGAGGAACTGGAAGTGGCACAGAATATATAAGAGGATTATCAGAGCCATCTGCAGTTCACAGGCATCCAATATGCTTGTATTTCATCACCTACAAGCTTTTCTGTCTGAGAACATTGTGATTTTCTGCTTTCAAAGCCACAGAGTGTTGCTGACGAATTTCCAGGAATCTGTGTGCCATGGCACGGAGATGACAAGCAGTGTCAGTGCTGGGACCCTGCCTAACCCACGCTGCTTGGCTGGAACAAAATCATGGCTGCAGACCAGATTCTGCAACCCCCTGCCTCAAAGCAGGATGTACAGATGGGGGCAGAAACCAGGAAAGTCATTCAGAAATACAAACATTAAGAAAGTGTTTGGTTTTCAAAAACCAAATTGCATACTTTACAATATATCAAGTTTTGAAAACTCCAAAATTGTAGAAGAACTTGTTCCCCCAAGGACAAGCAAGCAGCTGTCTGGCCCGAGGGGAGCTGGCAGTGGACCAGGCACTCAGTCTGGACACCAGCACCAGCCTGAGCACACTGTGCAATCAGACAGCTCTGCTTTCTTAAGGGAAACTCCCAGGAATGCATCCATCTCACTGGAACAACACAGGGCTGCTGTTCCATGTATCTGGTAACATTCTTATTTAAATACTTCTTGAAATACAATTTCCTGCCATTAAAATTGTCTCAAAACACATATATACCCAGACAGTTAAACAACTTTCAAATGGTATATAACAGGAAAATTTGCCCATGAATCTGATGTATCTTTGCTTTTATGGAACAGAACTGTTTGCTCAGTCATATGTGACTGGTGAATTCTGTGATGATTTCTGTTTAAAATTCATTTGAAAGACATACAATCTGAAATTTCAAACATACTTGAAATAAAGGTTTCATTCATAGTACAAGATCAAACTCAGTCAAAAGAACTAGTTTTTGATCTTTTTCACCTTGACATATGCCTGGCACAGACATAATTTACTTCCTGTATCTACATGGTTTTCCATCCCACTTACTTCAGACCTCTCCATGGAGGATCTAAGTAAGAACCTCTGCACAAGCTGGAAAGTCAGTTGGCTCTGCTTAGGAATAAAAGGAAAGATTGCTTGAAGAAAGCTTCTCTGACTAGGAATATTCTGACTTTTAATTCTCCACTTTCATAGAGCAGGATCCCTCTTGATGTCCTGTCATGGTGGAAGGAAAGATGATGGGAAGGCTTGCCACTCTGAAAACCAAATGATTTGCTGGGTTTCCACACCTGTGCTTTTCTTAAAAACTATTTCCCTATTTTAGTGTCCCACTTGCATACTGTGTCTTTCTCTGTGGTGGGTCAGTCTCCAACTACCAGCGAAACAGTCTTTATAGAACCCTCTATAGCAAGACATTTTAACACAAAATATAGCCAAAACATCCAATAACATTAGCAGCACTGAGCAAGTTCTTCACATTCCAAATGGAAGTTTACATTATTATTTCCAATTGAAGAGAAAAAGGGTATTTTCCTCCTCATATTCGTAACTTCTCATATAAATTCAGCTATTTACAGTCATTCTCTATTATCTATCTGGTTTATATACAGTAAGGTACATTTCTTGAGTATAAGTTCTAATGTAAAACCTCAAAGATTAATTTTCTACTTATAAATGAGTTTATCTGTATCTATAGCCTTACATACCTTTAATCAAGCTCTGCTTTTAATTTGGTCTTTTCCCTTAAAGCATACAGATATCTTAAAGGGCTAATATCCACTATTTTTTTTCTGTAGAAAGAAGATGAACCACTAACACTGTCTCCCTCTAACTCCTCCCTTTTCTAATCATTCAGAGATATTTCATTCCATTTTGAAGATTTACTCTTTGGTAAATAGGTTGGTCACCACGCTCAAAACTTCATGGAAGATAAATAATAATTAAAAACAAAAGTCACATAAGGCAGGAAGAATTACTAAAACCATCTGAAGAAGAAAAAAAAATAGTTTAAAGCTTTTCTGTGTCCTTCATTTTCTGCTTCATTGTAAGGACTGCTCATACTGCATGGAAGCTATCTATGGGTTCTGCAGAAGCTCACAGATCCAAGTCCACAATAAGGCTTTTTACATCCCAAATGCAAAATGCAGGGCACAAGAACAGGCCACTCATTTTAGTACTGTGTGTCCTCACACAGATTTTTAAGATCTAGTACAGAGTAACAAACAGCCCAAGGAAAAGACAAACAGGACTAATAAGATTAGCAACCTAAGCACTGGGTTTTTAAAACACAGTTTATTAAAATATTAATCTACTTTACTATGTTTGTTTATTTTCCCCATATATAAAGAACCATAGAATAATTTGCACAAGAAAGGACTACACTCAAAGAGGAACTAACTTCAACATTACATCAGGTTGCTCAGGAACTGTGCAGTGAGTTCTGAGCATCTCCAGGCTGGAGATTCCAAAACCTCCCTGGGCAGCCTGTCAGCTGAAAAGAATGAAATGAGAAGGAACCCAAACAGAAAGTCAGTTTGGTGTTCTGAGATACACATATATTTCTGCAATATTTGGATTTCTACAAAAAAACCCATGTTCCCTTTACGTTTTCTCTTCTGAAGTAATTTTCATGTCAGATAGTTGTTTTCTCAGTACATCTCAAATTATCAGATTTATACAACAATATTTTAACCTAACTTCTCTTTGGTTTTTTAAGCAAAGCTGTCCATTTTTTGACCTATTTTTAAAGGAATATTTATGCTATATGCCTCTAAAAAGAAGAATATGTAAATACTTGTATTTTTGTTCCTTCTCCAGTCTTTCACAGGAATGCTGTAATAATGCCAACACTACTTCTTCCATGGGTTCACACACTGAAAAAACTCAGAATACAGATTCTATTACCTCTGCTTATTCATACACCCTTTCTTTTAATGTGTTTGGTGCAAAGCTGTGTATTCTCAGATACTCCAGCTGGCATTTTAATCAGAACAGTGACCATTATGGTTCATTTTTAGTCCCCTTTTACAGACCTCTGTATTTTACTTATCACATTTTACTTATCACATAAAGTTATTTTACCAAATTTGCTCAATTCTTTATCTTTTATTTGCCAACTAAGCTGTCCTCCCCTCCCTTGCCCCGAAATCTGAATGCCAGACAATCAAAATACACTTTCTCCTTCAGACAGGAAAAACATTATTATTTTCCCCATTACTTCATATTGGAAATTCTTCCCAAGATTGAAACTGCTAAAGAAGTGAGCAAGGTTAATAGAATTTATCTGACACCAGCAATGGTCTGGTTGCAGGCCAGGACAAGAAGCCGAAATGACAACAGCAATGAGCCCTGCAGTTAGTGGAGAGATGGAAGATAACCATCTTCACTCTTATCCCTCTGCTAGATCTTACCAGCTCCTGAGAGCATAAAAGCAGGTGGGACAAAAGTCCAACACAGCAAGGGTTAGGTTATGTCTCCAGGCCTTTAAATGTGTCTCTAGATGGAGTAGTTGGCTGAAGGGAAACTTCTGCCCCAGTCTCTACACTCAGAGCATTAAAATTCTCCTGAACTCCCATTTGTTTTTCCCTACCCCACCCAGAGCCCACTAACTCCACTTCTCTCTAGCATTCTCTCACTCATTTTAGACCCAGTATTCTGCTCCTCTCAGTCCCACTTATTCCCACCAAAATACCCACTTGAGCTCGCCAGCTCTCCCACAGGAGAAGCACTATGATCCTTTGAGCTGAAAGACTCCAAATCTGCTATAGGATTTCTAAAGGCAGTTGCACTCCCCAGCCCCCATAACTGGCAAGGAGTAAGAAGACTGTATACAGAGAGCAGTTACCAGCAATCAATCCAGATGAGACTGCAGGGGAGAGAAATATAAAAAAAAGGGGATGCTTATTTTCTCTGTGCTTTGAATTCCTCCAGGGGGAATGTTCCAAGAAATTATGGGAGGGGAATTCTAACTGCAGTAGTGTTCTTACCTGCAGGTTTTCCCCAAGGTTAATATGCTGACATGAAGGTACTAGAAAACTTAGTTTGACAGCAATGACTAAATTAGATGACATCAAGTTTATTTGTCCTCTGCCACACACACCTCCGAGTCAACACAATTAAGGTGGCTCAGTCCTAAGGAGATGAACTATGGTAGTGTGTGGGGACAAAGAAATGCATTTTAAAAGCTCTGTCAGCACAACACTATCTCCTTTGACAATACAGATACTCCCAATTAGTTAGCTAAAACTAAGAGCCAGCTCCTCATTCAACCTAAATTATTGTGAAGAAGCTATATCAGTTTTAATACTAAACACAGTTACAGAAAACTATAGCATACCATATGACAAGACAGGCTTATAAACTTTACTGTAATGTACTGCAGAATTCTGGTCAATGGTGCAGAATCTAAACTTCTTCAGGGCTAATCCACTAAAAATCTCACAGAAACCAGGAGGTCTCAGGAATTTCAGCTCCATTCAGTATTGAGGATAAAAGCAAATACAGCAAGTTTTATCACTGACATAGGTTGGAAGAAGTCAAAACCGATCTCCCTGTTTCACCTCAGAAGAGGGCGTAATGTATTTGCTGGATTCTGTTTCCTTAAACAGAGACTGTAACACAGAGGTGCCTCCATTACACAGAACGGATGTACAGACTTATTGTAGCATTATCTAAGGTGAGGAGCCTAAGTACAAGTGAGTTTTAATAAGCTTTTGAAAGTTTACAGACCCGAGTGGCATTTCCTTTGGCTACGGCTAACAGTTATGCATTATAGAGCACATACAACTCAAACCAGGTAATAAGGTTTTTACTCTATTCATTTTGATGAAGCAGGGAGCTGGAAACCTAAGATTTTAAGTAAAGCTTTTTTTAGTAAAAAAAAAAACCAAACCAGAAATAGAAAATTTTAGCAATCATTGTTCTTTGTTTTAATGACCTCCTCTCTCCAAAAATAAAAGACATAAAGAGAAGAATAACTACTTTTTTCTTACTAATAACGTGGGAGCCTATATAATACGTATTCAGTTAATGTGTCCTCTTAAAAAAATCTGAGATACTTACGGAGTCCAAACCTTCGGAAAGGCAGCAATTTCTTCTGGTGTATATTCATCTAACCTCTTGGGGACTGCACGTGGCTGAGGAATCTCTTGTAGAAGGTTCTTCTCTATATCTTCTGGAATAACCTGGTGAGAACAGTCTTAACTATTTGACTGTTTAACAAACAACACCCCTGCCCACAAAGCCAGACCAAAATTTGTCAGTAGTACTGCATTCTTCATGCTAAGTGTCTGACCTAAATGCACCAATCTCATAGGTCTTGAATCTCGCAGTTCTGTGAAGTAATATGGAAAACACCCAACTACATTGTGACATATATACAAAAAAAGCAGTTTGATTTTTATTTTAATTTACTTGCTTATGATGTGAGTGCTATTGCTAACACTCCTTCTTCACCTCTATATAACACCAGGATGAAAACATAACTGCATGACTACTCACATCTTCAGGGAACAGGTGTAGCCTCTGCATCAGAGTTCTTCTCTGAAGGTTTTTTGGAAGCATTCTATAAACAGCCAGTTTAACAATCTGAGGAAAGGTAACATAGTAACAAATAATCAGGGAGGTTAACAATAAGGTGGAATAGGTTAACTGTGTTTCCCTCTGTCCACTCCTTTAATCATTGAAGCTCTTAGTCATCTTTCAGGCTGAAGAATTCTGGCACCACATTCAGAAGGAGCTCTAGACTTTAATTTTAAAAAAAGAAATACTTACTACGCATCATATAAACACTTATTTTAAGAGCCATGTAGAAAAGCTTAGAAAGTTAAGAGCTATATTTAGCATTTTTTGTGGACGACTGCATATGACCATTCTACTCCAAAGAATTGAGAAGCTGATGGTAACTCTGTATTTTATTGGACATTTATATACACACATTGTTTAGGGAAAAAAAAATGCTTAAACAAATTTCCCAAGTGCTCCCCACAACTAGTTTAACAGTGTAATTTGCTGTGTTTAAAACACTTTTATAATTAATGCTTTGTACCTAAAGCAAAGCTGACATACCAAAACACTGCATTATGAACTTACTATTTATATTTATAATATACTCCCTTGCTATTAGTTCCAGATGAACAATCTCACTTCTAAACATCAGGAACGAATAGAATTTGTACATCTACTCTAGATGATGCTCATTGTAAAGTAAACAAATTTCAACAGGATTCTCTCTTGGACTCTAGTAAAGATGTCTTTTATTTAAATACAAAACATATTGTTATGGACTTCATCCAGAAGCGGAACATTTGTAAATGTAAAACAATGCACACAACTGTAGGAGACAAAAAAGGTTTCATAAAGGACAGCAAAGCACTTAGAGCTAGACCTACGTGCAATTTTGTAAGTAAATATTTGCTCCAGGACACCTGGATATAAACTAGCTCCAACTCAGAAACTACCCAGGCATGCTTAGTGCAATGTCAAGCTCAAGCTGATAAACCACACTGAAATGCAGGCCAGTAAGCACAAACAAATTTTGCAGGCACCTGGATATTTCCCAAAGTGTATTGAGCAAAATGGCTTCTTTTTATAAAATTAACTAAAGGAATTCAACTGAAATTTTAGGGACAATCACAGAGTTCCCAGGTGGAATCACATTATGATAAGATTTTCAGGTGTTATGCAGCCAGTACCATAAATCTGTGGACAAATGCAAAAAATCAAGATGACAGGAGAAATAATATCAGGCCATGCAGATTAATATACAGTTTTGATACTTTCTCTAGTAAAGATTAATAAGCATGTATTAAAAATCAAAGATGAAAACTAATGCTTTTTAGGGATAAAAACTACTCATGCTTGTAGAGCAAACTGTTATTTATTTAGGTCAGTATACTATGTGCTTTGACAAGGGCAAGGCAGAGACAGAAAATGAACCTTCACTGTATTTTTAACAAGAAAATATACAGATATTAACAGGAAAATATACAGATATTAACAACAGCTCATGTGAACAGCCCTTTTATCATTAGCAATTCTAACTTTATATGCTTATTTTCCATTCTATCCAGTGTTCTTCCTACTGCCAATGAAAGATCAAAATGCATCAGGTCTAAATGAACAAATCCTGAGACTTCACAACACATGACAGTGGGGACTTTTTTCTTACCTAAAAATTACTCTTAACTTCAGATTGTGTTAGAACCAGTGTTGATTTCTTAGACTAAGACACTGTACATACACACGATCCAACATATGACCTCTGACCTACAGACACCCAGCGCTAGTTACTTAATTATTTCAGTCCAATGAAAAGAGACTTTAAAATACTTTAATGAATATTATGTTAAATATTTAATTTCTTCCAGCAACCAATGTTCATGTTTGATTTTTGATCTTTCTCTGCAGCATGTGGCAGAGACATCTACTGAAACAAACCAGTGAGGTAGAGCAGCTGGTCTATTTTGATTGTAGATACTTCTGATTAGTGAATCTGTTCTGAATTTTTCACCTACATTACAAAAGGAACAGTTCAGTAGTAAAAATGTGTCAATTAAAACAAATCACTTTGTAAAGAATGACTGATTTATATACTCAAGTTTTAACAAAGAACAAATACTTTCAATGTTGTGTACAGTCACTGCAGTACTGACAACCTCAAGTTCCAACAAACTACCATAAAACAGGATTTGGAGAACAATAATGGATAATGAATGATCACAGACAATGGTATATTCAGTAACAGTTTCTGCAGGTAAGTACCCTAAGGGCAATAAGCATAATCCAAGGCATGCTGTGGTGCACCTACTGTTCCCTATGCTTTTAAGAACTCATTTGCCTTTCTGTGCCCCTTCACACATGCAAGAAGTTCGTAACCACAAAATCTGGAACAGAAAAATCAGTTCACATAAAGCACAAACCATTTTTTACTGCCAGACAAACCACAGTACCACAGAATGGTTTGGTTGGAAGGGACCTTTTAAGGTCATCCCATCCAACCCCCTGCAATGAGCAGGGAAAACTTCCACTAGACCAGGCTGGTCAAAGCCTCATCCAGACTGGCCTTGAACACTTCCAGGAATGGAACATCCACAACTTCTCTGGGATGTCTGTTTCAGTCTCATCACCCTCACATAAAAAAAATTCTTTTATTTCCAATCTAAATCTGTTAAAAACATCACTCCTTGTCCTGTCACTACAGGCCTTGATAAAAGGTCTGTCTCCATCTTTTTTGTAAGCACCCTTTATGTACTTGAAAGGCTCACAATAAACTCTCCCCAGAGTCCTTTCCTCTCTAGGTTGAACAACTCCAACTTTTTCAATCTCTCCTCATAGGCGGGGTGTTCCATCCCTCTGATCATTTTTCTGGTCCTCCTCTGGACCTGCTCCAACACATCCATGCCTCTCCTGTGCCGGGGGCCCCAGAGTGGACACGGTGCTCCAGGTGGGGCCTCACCAGAGTGGAGCAGAGGGGGAGAATCCCTCACCCTGCTGGCCACCCTGCTTTGAAAGCAGCCCAGGATTCTCATTTACTGCAAGGTCATTAGTGCAACTACAGAACAGAAGACTAAACAGGGAGCCAGGACTCAGAAGGTAGTGCTGGAAAAATTCCTTCATTGTAACTTCTGCCTCAAAGGCTCTTCTACAAGCCAAAATAAATCCAAACCCAGCTACTGGAAAGACCAAGTTTACTTCCAACTTCTTGCTCAAAATTCTGCCTACAGCCACAACTTCACTTTCACTGATGTGGTGTCAAGTCAAAGAAATCAGTAAAGCACAGCTTTAAATGAAGTTGTACAGACTGCTTTTGCACCTTGAGTGAGATTGTGTCACAGGAAAGGCAGCAATACTTGCAAAGTGTTAAGTAAGTAAGGGTTCTTCTGTTACCTGAACATGCTGAAGTTTTTCTAGAAATAGACCAACCCTAAATAAAAAAAAGTATGGAATTCCAAATCTGCTACTGAACTCACGTGAAACCCAAACCCAGATTCAATGATCCCTGAAAACACGCTTCAGAACATGTTGTTTCTTTCAGGAATTAACAATAAAACCCCTTTTTTTACATGCTTGTAATACACTTCTAATAAGAGACAAACCTTATTGCTTACTATGTCATTATGCTTACTTTGAGCTATTAAAATAGCAAGAGTTTAATTTAACATGAAAGTTAAAAAACCTAGTGATTTCTGTGGAATTTCAGACTGGCAGAGAGGTCCACCCACCCACAGGTCTCACTGCAACCTTGATCTCATGCTGAAATTGATTAGCACAGCTTAACAGTTTATTCAGTTATTTATGGACTCTCACTGCCTCCTCCCCCACTGTATCTTTAGTACTAGCAATGTGTAAAATTCCATATCCTCATAAATACTTACTCCTAAAGACCATGACACTTTCTCCATCAGGTAAAGACATCCACCACCAGAAGTACACAGCCACTCCAGCATTACTATTTGGGGATATTTATACTACTAGAATGCTGTTTGCCTTGGGTTTTTTTTTAATTACAAAGTTCCCATCGGCTCTAATTGCAATTGTTATCGTGAATATTGCAATACCTTTTTGTCAGCTTGGCTAATTTATACACTCACAGCAGAGACATGCTCTTAATAATACAGTTGTATGACATTATTCTTTCAGTTTCCAATTTAAAGGGCTAATTAGAAGGAAAGGAATCTGAAGGCAGCTCTATTAAAACTCTTGCACTTTCAGTCCCTTACAACACATTAATACATTTTATGAGTACAAATGAATTAAAATATATTTATTTGAAACAGTGTGATGCTTAAACATTTCAATTTTTGTGACAGGCTTTGGTTTATGTGCAACTTGTAGACTATGTCTGATAGAGACAAGTTCTGAGAAAGATTCTTTGCCAGATAAAACATACTTTAAAGATGGAAATCAACAGCGCAATACCACTCCCAGTACTGAGAAGCACAAAATAATTGGCTGGATTTCCAGAAGAAAGTCTACCCTAACAGCTGAATTAAGTCCAATAATCAACAGGAAGCAACTCTAGAACATGGGAAGGACACAGTGCTCCAGAGAAAACAAAGTGATTAATTACAAGGCATACCAAAATAACCCTAGAAGAATTTCAAGAGATACAGCAGTTACTTGGAGGTACAGTTTGATAGCACGTTTTCCTTCTCCCAGTCCCCGGTTTTCAGTTCTATGTATAATATTGTTCTTTTCACCCACACGTTATAAAATATAACACAAAGAACCTTCTACCTCTGACAGTTGTACAAGTAGTACAACTTGTACAAGCAAGAGTGAATGTACTCAATACTGCTGTAAGAATCATTTGGTCACAGACAAATTAAACTTCCATGCACACGCATGTCATTTGGCTTTCCACTGCTGCTTTCCACTTAACAAAAATGTGGAAGTTTAATGTCTTCTTTAAATTATTAACTTGACTCTAAGGAATGGATCAAGACTTTTTAATACAAGCATTTATTTTTGTATACTATGAAGAAAACTACCAAGTCAGCTCTGAGACTTACTCAGATCACCCAGAGGTTTCAAGATAACATGTTTCAAGATACCATGTTCTCCTCCCTATGCAAAACTAACTTGTGTGCCTACTAATCCAGACTTTGAAGTTTTGTTCTGCTTAATTATTATTATTATTATGTTCTGCTTAATTACTCCCTAGTAATAGAAGAAAATGCTACTACTTCTAGTGTTTCAGTAACTGACTTCTAGCATGTACATATTATTTTATCAACTATCCCTTACTGATGCAAAGAAAATAGGTTCTCAAATACCAACAGCAAGATTTAACTGTGCTTTCTGTCTGAGCTTTTTTTCAAAAGACCATTATTAGGCCGACGTAATGGCAAGTCTATACGTGCAAGCAGTTGCTAAAGGGCATCCAAAAGGAGAATTAGAATATTTTAAACCCCTTCATATCAGTGCCAGCAGCTGAACAAACCAAAACCTGGACACCCCTGGAGGCTCCCTCCCAGCACATTTCCATAAAGCTACCCTGCTTCATTTAATAATCTTTCCTAGCAGGTAACATTCATTCTGAACAATTATTGTCCATTATTTCTCTGTCACAGGCAATACAGCCTCTGAATACTGCAAAGGTCAATCCTCTCACTGAGCATTTGGTCTGAGCCAAATGTAATTTCTTCTTTTTCTTTTCTGGTGTCAAGTTTCTGATGCAGCGAGAAAAAAAAAAATAAGCCGAGTTTTGCCTACCTTTCAAATCACAAATCAAAGAAAAGTTGATTGAAAACTCTGTCCTCACAGGATTACTATCTACTTCTACAGATTAGATCTGACAACATTATTTTGCAGGCATTAAAATGAAAAGTCTTAAGATTTTTCCAGGAAGTTTTTTCAAGTAATCTTTGCTTCCTCTCAAATCTGAGATTTTAGTCTTTCTGTATCAAGTATCCTTTTAGTCTTTCTGTATCAAGTACCTAGAAGTCTAATTTTGAAAGTGCTGGTCTCATGCCCATCAGCAGTTTTCCAGCTAAATAAAACTTCTGCCAAGTCTTATTAAAAAAGCCAAGAAAATCCCAAACCTCTACACATTTCAAACACCTACACCTCAAATCCAAAGGTTTACTCGTTTCCTTTATTTTCAAAAGGTTGTCCTGGCAAAGAAAACACACCAAACCTTTCAATCAGATTTTTTTTAGCAACCTCCAACGGAAATTAATGCTGCCTGCCCACTTATATCTTAAGAGATTATTGCTGCCATCCAGAATATTAGTATTATATTAACCTCAAGAACGGAGTGGCTATTTTGAACTCCAGCAACAGTTTCATGGTGCACCTAAAGAACATATTTAATAGTTTTGCTTATGGGTGGTCCAAGAATTTACATTCAATCTAAGTCAGAGAAATGTGAACAAGCTGGTTTTTTTCTTCAATAAGCACTTCTTAAAGTAGTCCAGCCAACTTCATTAGATGAGTTCTATTCTCTGCTATTTCTCAGAAAAGCAGACAACTGAAAACACTAGAAATTTTAAACAGATTCAGAGACACTCCCCTCCTCATGTGTCCCAAATGAACTCACAAGTATTTAAGGTAAAAATGTGCTGGACTATGTACTTTTGGTATCTTTTTGTTAACATGCTAATTTTCACCCTTGCATAAACGCAAGTTTTCTGAAGTGCTGAAAAACTTGTCAAGATGCACAAGGAACATTAAGTTAAGCTCTATATGAAACACCAACTATGCAGACTTCTTGCATTCACTGCCCCATATTAACATGAAAGATACTCAGCAATGGAAAAGTAGTCTTTTTCTAATCTCAGGTACAAAATTATACATCAGAGATCAGACACTTATGATTGGACAGGTGAGGTTTTTTATTTCTTTCAACAAAGAAGAGAAGTCATAGATTACAAATAGTTGCCATGGGAAGCTTTCAAGATCTGTCTGGATAAATCCCCAGCAGCCTTATCTGACCTAATAGTTGACACTGCTTCGAGTAGGGAGCTGGACTAGAGATTTCCTCAGGTTCTCTTCAATCTGAATCATCCTATGGCCCTCTGAAAAAAGGCATATGTAATTTCAAATTCAGCACAATCCCTCTCAAGCGCTAACTACCACCTGCAAGGAACGTAAAGCTCCCAAATTAGTAAGATAGATACAATGAGGTCAGCCCCATTAAGTGACAATATCACTTAACCTTAGTGGCACGTTAGGAAGGAGCTAGAAATGATCAGGGGTGATACTACAGTAACCTTGCCTAAATTCTGACAACTATACTTACGGCTTTCAGCCTCCCACGTAAGCATAAACTATAGCATTTTGCACCAAATTACTCAATAGAATCTTTTTAACTAGCCATTAGCTGTGAAGCAGGTTTTCCTAAAACACTCTGTATACTAGAAACAAAACTCACAGAAAAATATTTATCTTGTGGATTTGCATGTTTGAATTGAGATATATGTAAGTAAAGACAGTGCTAAGCATTCCTGCAGTCCTGCTATACACGCACACACTCAGGAAGTCTAATACAAACTGAAAGCAGTCAAATCCATTGCAAAATCTCTATGTAGCACCATGGAAATTTACAACATCCTTTTCCTTGGAAGTAGTCTCTTCCATTAATTTACTGCCTTAATTTCTGTAACAGCACTATTTCCAAAAGCAATGATGACTCATCTCATGAAGCACTACCAGGATGAATTAGCAGGAGGCAGTAAGTCCAAGGGCAGAGAAATAGCAGCAGCCTCCAGGATGAAAGTAACACTTCACAAAATGAAGATTTGGATGCCTCAGGAAGATACAGCCTGCGTCCTACAATCTTCCTAATTCCACTGGCTTCACAGGAACTGAATTTAATGTGATTAGAAGGGAAAGGAATTGAAATAAAGTGATTTATAAAAGTCTCCATAATAACTATGTGTCATTTAGATTATGATTTGAAGATGCGTATGTTACTTAGGCTGACATTGTTCTCTTTACAGTACTACTTTTTCAGGTTTTAAAAGCTAGTTCTAAAAATAAAACCTGTTAATAAAGCATCATCATAATTTCCATTTTTGTCATATCCCAATGCATTTCACACCAATACAATTCAACTAGTAAACAAATGTTTCTAGCCATAAAAACCCACTACAATTACACATACAGAATGTATCTTGCCAAATTACCACCCACTACTACTAATTATGACAAAAACATGTCTGAGACATCCTTATGAGAGGCAACTGAATGCTTCATCTTCAACAGAATGACAGAGTTAATTGCTGAAGATTCTCCATCATTGTGTTAAAAAAATAGTGTCTGCTGCTAAATTAGACCAAGACTTGAGCCACATCACCATTTGCTGAGCTTTTGTCCAACATGCTTTAGTTTTTGGCAATGCATTTAATTCTCCTCTGTTTGCAAAGAAATTCATCTACAAGTCTGGCAATAAAAGAGGTATTTCAGAACAAATGCCAGAAAGTAATTTAGACAACATCCAATTCTCATGCCCTAACAAGTTGTGTTATACTGCCTCCCAGTGCTCAGCATCTGCCTGAAGCTCAAATGAAATTAATTGAAGAATCCATTTTAGACACTGAACTATCAGTAATTCCCAAATGAATTATAACTATCTTAGAGGCTGTTTGCAAAAGCACTTGTTTTGGAAAACTCTAGACAGAACATTATCTGGAAATGTAGGATTTAGTATAATTTTGTTTAAAAAAGTTGTGACAATAAAAACAGAAACCAGGCAAATTCATATGGTGGACCACTTTTTCATTGAGTACTTGCACTTGTATAAGGCAGACTTGGGATAAACCAGGATTCCCAAATCATTGATAAAACCCATGAATTTTACAGCAGACAAGACTTCTCTACGTAACTTTAATGTTTTATATATAAAGTGAGCCAAACAAAAGCATTTCAAAGTCAAAACTGAACATAAATATCTATTAATCTCTGTGGGTCTTGTATCATGCTCTGAAACATTACTTAGAGAGTTCAGTCCTCCAATGCTGTCCATGCAAACCTCTAGCAGAAGTAATTTCATAACTGTGTAAGTCAAAATGTTTGTATCTGGCTCCCTACTTTTTTTAATCAGTACAAACACATGAACGCTGCATTTCAAAATATACAATGGTCTAACAAAGTAAATAGGCTTATGTTCAACATAATCACCATTTCCATTTCTTTCACAGACCATGAACACACAGTATTGCAGAAAAGATTTTAAAAACCATCATCACTTAAAACCTACTGTTGAATTTCACTGGGGAAAAACAGGCAGATGCACTTTCTGACTTTTTTAAGATTAGCATTATTCTTGCAGACTCTTAAAAAAGCAGTAGGGTCATTAAGCTCAAATACAGCTTAGCTCACTCAAACTGGACGCAGTTCACTTATGAGAAAGGTCAGACCCCTGAAACTAAAAGGAAGTAAATAAGTGAAAAATTAGTGAAGCAAACAAGCTTGATTTGCTCCTTTGGACAGCATGGAAGAATGACAAAAATACACAACTTACAATCTAACCCTGAAAACAAAAATGGTGTAGGCCAAGCTTCTACAAACCACTAGTAGAATGTTTGTAATTTAACTTTAGATATGCAGGTAATTGATCCCATTTGTTTAGGGGAACTAATTAACTGGAAACCAACTAGTTTCACAAATGAAAGAGAAGAAGAGAAAAACACTTACAGCAGTTGGATCCTTCAAATGGAGCTGAGTTGCTGTCACTTGCTTGAAACCACCAGGATAACTAGAAAAATGAAACAAACACACAAGCTTAATTCTACATGCTCAAGCATTATGTTAACAAAAGTATCACTGTATCTTGAACAATGGTGTATGGTATTATAGGCCCTCAAAGAAGGAAGTTGTTCTCATGAGCCCAAAAAACTGTATTTTATTTATCCTATCAACTATCTAATTTCAACACCATTTGTGCTTTCTTATTTATTCACTTAAGTATGAAAAACCTTGTACTTCACAAGCAGATGGATATGTTTTTAAAACTGCTTATTAAATACACCATAACAGCTATAGGAAGGAAGATACATACCATAACAGGAAGAAGATACACAAAACTGAAATATTTCGAGATGATCAAGACTCACAACCAGTCTGTGGCTGGCATTTTGAACTGTATTTATTATTTTCTTGCTATTCTAAATAAACCTTGGCAAGACTTGGCATATCTACAGTAATAAAATTTTAATTTTACTGCAATGGATCCATCTTTCTAAAGCCTATATGACATGTTGAAACTGCACTAATTCAGATCTATGCATAAGCTTTAAATGAATGTTAACATGGAGTAAGAAATTACACGGAAGCCAAGTAAAGCTGGGTTTAATTTTGACTGAATTACACTATTAAGGATCAGCCTAAGTGAAATGAAAATAGGCCCAGCATCATGAAGACATGTCCACTGAGCTGCATGGACTTAAGTATTAGTTTTAAGCATACAGTTCTTTTTACTTATTCAAAACCAACTTAGATACTTAAGCAAGAGCTTTAACTTACATGTTAAGTTTTTAGAGAAAATTTTAGGTCATAGGGGAGATGGAGAAAAAAAAAAGCACACAATAATTTCCATCACTTCTGAAGAAGAATTTCTCAGCAATTTCAGGATTGCACCATTAGCACTACAAAATTAGCTTTCTCAGTGTGATTTATTCATCTCTCAATTGGATACATTGTGACACTCAGAGATTATTATGTATTAGTATCATTGCATAAAATAGGAGCACTGAACTGATCATCCATACCCTGTCTGTAGTTGATTACTGCACTCTCCACTGTAAACAATAATAATGTATTTTACACTACTGTATATAGCAATGTACTGTACATCAGTACAGCTTGAGAGCGTTTCATTTTCTAATTGTTTTTCAACTTTTTTTTCATCCTCTGATTCAATATTTACTCTTATGTAAATAGTTCCTGGTAAGATACAGTAATTAAAGTTGGTGACTTTATACACACACACACACACACACACACACACGTATATGTATATCTTAAATGGGTAGTGCCAGTAGAAGTATCTTCAATTACAAAGTAAACAGAATAGTCCAGATCATTGGATTCAGAGGTTAACACAAGACACAACCTCACTCACCAAATCTGTTGACTTATTCAATTGTTCTGACTACTTTTGAGTTAGATTATTTCCCTAACAACCTGCACTGGGTATTAAAAAAAACCAACAAAAAGAAAGAAAAGAAAAAGAAAGAAGAAAAAAAATGCTTGCACCATTTTAAACATCCTAAAACATGCAAACAAACAAAAAAACGCCCCTAAAAGTTAAAGCAGGAATTCCCTTTTAAAGCAATATGCTAAAAAAGACTTCAACTATGAAGAAAATACGACATGAAATTTACCACAAGCTCACTACCACAAGCTTTATTCACTATAAAGCTTACCCAGTATGTGAAGAATACACTTTCTGTTCCCATTTATTACCAGAGAAGGCAATATGTCTTGTATTTATTATGACAACATGATCTCCACAGTCATCTACAAAGTAGAAGTAAGAGGAAAATATTAAAGAAAACCACAGAGGGAATCAATCGAAGTAACAATTATAATGTGTGCAATATATACATAGTAGTATATAAATACACCTTCCATAAAACTGAAATTCAAAGACCTGCGCTTTTTGAGTTGTACCATCCAGATCAGCACTTAAATACCAACCTTAATTACTATTTTTAGTACTACCAGGTGGAATACCATCAGGCCAGATAACTAAACCATTCCAATTATTCAGCTAAGATCTGGAAATCTAGCTTACAGGCAAATTTCTATTCTATTCAACACATTATGCTGCATATGCACCTATATAAAACAAACAAACAAAACAAAACATGAAAAAAAAGGTTAGTTCCAAATGATCCTAAATATTTTTTTATTTTCTTTCTCCTAAAAACAGTATCTGTGTTTACTGATGGACTGAACATTTTGGGTAAGTAAAATACTTCTATTAAGTAGTTACACTCTCAGGCTAAATATATAAAACAAACAAAAATATTACATTGAGGGAAGTGGCAGGGGGAAAAAGCCCTAAAAACACCACCCCCAACAGCTCTGTTGGGAAAAACCCCACATTTTCATCTATCAAACAGAAGTGAATGTTACAGGATATACATGTATGTTTAGAGCTACACCAGCAACTTTAACATCCAAAGTTCTTTAAGTGCAAGATTTATAATTTATCACCAACACCCTGCCAGAAACAGTTGGTTTAGTGAGGCTTCTGTAGTAATATAGTGGTGGCAAAACCTCTATTATCTCAAAAGTATCACATAAATAGGAGAAAATATGTAGTTTTTCATTTCAGAAATAATGATCTTGATCAGCTGTATAAGCTATAACCACCAATTCTACTAAAGTGGAAATGATTTGTCTGAAGTTCAGCCTCATTTGCATCACCATATTAGAACACAAGTATTTGAAGAGGCTCACTTGATTAAAACATTTTTGAGTAGGTAACAAAGCAGCTATACAAAGCAGGGCTTAAATTGACCAAGCATTTTTTACAGGAGCACGTAATTAATCACAGCAAGTTTCACACCTTCAGATTTTTATTATTTTTTAATCTCAGATTCTTTTAATGCTCCACTTTCAATTACAGCTGAAGTGCAAATGCAATTTACACATCTTTGTTGCTGCAGCCTTTCACTGCAGACAGTTCAGTTCTAAAAACACTGTATGTCTTCATAAATATCAGGGAACTGACACTGGACTTTGTGACTTTTTGATGTTTTGGTTGGGAAGATGACATAATAAGTTAATCTTAAGGAAAGTTCTGCCAACAGTTTTCCACCTGCACGAACACTGAATTAACAAATACCCAATTAAAAACAAAACAACAAAAAAAATTTTCCTGATGTTAGTCTGTCCAGGGAGCTGTTATCTCACAGACACTAAAATATTTGTTAGTTCAAGAAAAGAAGCAAAAGCAGCACCAAGTACATAAACCACAAGTTCCTGCATACTTTGCTCTCCTAAATGATTCAGTTGCAGTAACCAGCCAACTGGTGTCAACATGTGTAAAGCAATTAGAACTGATTTACAGGATATTTTAAACAAAATGAAGTTATCCTTGAAATACTTCCCAAGAGTTTATAACTTCACAGACATAAAAGTATCAAAGTTCTTTCGCACAGGGTAACCAAAACATTTTCCTCTCAGCATCTGCTTTATTTCTCAAGACAGCCTTAAGTCTCCAGTGACATCTTGTGGATACAACAAAATTTGCAACAGTAGAATTCTGACATTTAAACGTCTTTACAACACTACAAATCCTACCTCCTATTGTGAAATAGATCAAGTATAATTTTACTATGTACACTTCAACATGTACGAGCCAACTTCAAGGCTTCCTTTATGTTTCAGTAATGTCTCTGGAAAAGTTTGCATGGGTTACAGGAAACAGTGTACCCGTGGTGTGAAAGATCAACTTTTTATTATTTATAAAATGCTTACCCCCATGAGACAGGCATTACAGCATTACAAATAACGAACAGGATTACAGATGGATCTTTATAGCTGAATCTCTAATTTGCAGAAAAACAAAATGATGGTTTTGTTTAAACAAGGTACCTTTCAACAATGATTGTTGCCCATTTAAGAATCAGACAGGTCCCAGCACAGAATGTGTGAGGCAGGAAAGGGCCTTTGAAGGTCATGTCACCTAAACCCCGTGCTCAAAACAGGAGCAGCTTCTGAAAATCTCCACAGATGGAGACTTCACCACCTCTTGGGCAACGACTTCCCATTACTTTCACAGTAAAAAATATCTTATCTGACGTTCAGAGTACCCTGTGTTTCAGTTTGTGCTCACTGCCTCATGAAAACAGGACTGCTTTGCACCTTATTCAGAATGAAGCACTCCAAGACTTTGGTCCTGGGCACCTACTGGAAGGAAGCACTCAGATGTTTCTTTAGGTGCACTGTGAACTAAATCTTTACATTTAAGATCAACAAAACATGTTCTGAGGTTTTTAAAAAAATGAAAGAACAACCCAGTGTAATTCTGTTACTCAAAATTAATTACAAATTCATAACATCCTTTATATGTATCGATAAAGAAACAACATTAGGTTGTGGAGGGGTATGATGGAAAAAGATGAGAAAGAAAACCAATTAATTTATAATTTATAAACAATTGAGAAATGAATCTTTTGTATCAGGCTTGATTTTAAAACTGAAATTGGAAGAAACATGCATGTGAAGAAAAGCAAATTTGCTTTCATCCATTGCAATACTCACTTAGTGCATGATAAATAGGTTTATGTCTGCCTTCCAGTCTGATTACAGTGGCAGCTGCTATTTTTCCTGGGGGCTGCATCTTCGCATCAAGGAGGTACCAGGCTCTGGCAAAAGTAGCCCATTGCTGAAAAGAAAGAGGGTCAGTACTTATCATAAGGAAAGCTCACATTACCATAACCTATCTTCCTCAATTAACCCAACACCTCTTTTACATTCAAAAATACTGATAGAAATATTGATATGCAGCACCACCCCCTTTAAATAACCTTTAAATGGACGGAGCACTGCGATACACCCACCGCAATGCGATGTACGTGTGTAACAGCACTGACACGTTACCGGCCCTGAGGGCTTTGTTTCAAAAATGTTCATCTCCTGCTGCAAGCTTCTATTATCGCTACTTGAACCGTAACATCGCTGCGGGATATTTAGCGCCCAAGGTCTCCTCCGCTGCCGGTGAAGGGCACAGCCCCCGCACACGCAGCTTTCACACCGCGCACAGCCGGAGCCGCGGCGCTCCCTGTCCCCCGGGAATCGCGCACAGCGCTTCCTGCCAGCGGCTCCCTCAGGCCGGACACCGGGGGCAGCCCCGGGCCGCTCCACCCGGGGCCTGGGGATCCTCCGTGCCCGCCCGCTCCCTCACGGCCCCGGGGCCCCGTCCCGGGGGCAGCGAAGGCCCCGCACGGCCCGGGGGGAGGCCGCGCTGACCTGGGCCGCCCTGCTGTAACTCGCCATGGCGCGGGGAGCGCGGGGAGCGCCGCGGCCGCGGGAAGCGGAAGCGCTGCCCTGCGAAGGGCGGTGCCCGGGCGGCAGCGCGGGACCTTCGGAGCGGCGGCGGCCGCGGGCCCGGCCGGCCATGGACCGCTACGTGCTGCTCCTGAGCTGGGGCGAGCGCAGGGCCGAGGGCGGGCCCGCAGCAGCGACCGCCGCAGGTACCGCGGGGACGAGGCTGGGGCCCGGCGGGCGGGCGGGCGCTGCTCTGGTGTCCCCTGGCTCCTGCCTCCCTAAACGCCCCTTTGCTTTCAGGCTGAAAGTCTTTGGTGCCTT